>CAMRHE010000173.1:3722500-4267427 GCA_947044405.1 Leptodactylus fallax | reverse complement strand
CATCATCTCCTTATCGGCTGTCTGTCATCTCCTGGAAGAATCCGAGGATCCACAGTCATCCACAGGGGCCCCTGCATCTCTTCTGTTGCCTGGAGGTATTGTGCACTGGACTCTTGCTATATATCTATATATATACCCGGGTATATAACCTAAGACGGTTGAGGACTTGCTGGTTGTTGTAGTATTGCTGTGTTCTGAGTATATTTTATGTATGTATTATTACCCTGTTGTTTCTTATAAAGCTACTGTTATAACCTTATGTGGTATCTGTATGTATTCTTCAGACTGTGAGATTAGTACAGTGATCCTTGTTAAGGCTACTAACTGTATTTCATGGGTAAGTCCCAGGAAGAGATCCTCCCTGTAATACAGAGGCTCTATCCTGGGTGGGAGGCACTGATATATTTCATATATGTTCCCACTCTTCCCTTCAGCGAAGGCTTCAGGTCCCATTATACATACAGGTCAGCGCCAGAGTCTGTTGCGGGAGGGATAATACTCATACCCCCCCCCCCAAATAGGGCTACACTTGTAACGGACAATAGCAATGGACACTACTGACGGTCACCAACGGTTTAGAAGTGGGAATAGTCATTGATATGGAGAAGCGATATAGCTCAGAGGGGAACCTCCCACTAGCTACTACATGGGATTACCGACCTCCTGTTCCTCCCCTGGTTCAGGTAAAGGAAGAACCCCGCTCAGCCAGTTACCCCCCCCAGTATGGCCGTCGCTAGCAGTTCCTCTAGTGACAGTGCTATTAGCACTTTAGCCAGGCTGACTGAAATGTTAGCTCAGGGCCTGCAGGCCACTCACTACAAGAAACTAAAAGTATTCTCTGGTAATGTCCCAGTACCACAAGGGGAGGAAAACTTTGAGATATGGAAAGAACATACTCTCCAATGCCTGAAGGAATGGTCTTGCTCTGAAGAAGGCAAGCGGCAGCGTATCAGTGAAAGTTTGCGGTCTCCTGCTGCAGAATTGATCCGCTTGTACAGAGACTCTCATGAAGGAGTGAGTGCATTGGACTATATACAAGTACTGTCTGATCACTTTGAGCCATACTATGACCTTGCCCAGATGGTTGCTGATTACCGAATGGTTCGTCAAAAAGAAGGGGAAAAAATGTCTCTACTTTTATTAACCGTTTACAGCTACTTCTTTCACGTCTGGTGTACCACGCAGCTATATCTACTTCAGAGGTAGACGCTCTGAGAACCAGTCAGTTGGTGAGAGGGTTACAACCTCATCATCCTCTTGCTCAAGTACTCAAGGTCTTACTATCTGATAGAGTCCTTCCATTTCCTGACTTAATGAAGTTAGTGAAGAAACAAGAAGCTGACATTAGTTTTAGTACCCCTAAGAAAGCGAAAAGCATCTCTAAAGAAGATGTTGTTCCTAATTCAAACAAGGACAAACCAGTGGAGCGGTCAGAACTTAGACAGTCCGCCACTCCACCCACTGCCACTCAACGGAGGAAGGATGCTAGAACCTGTTATAAATGTGGTCAGACGGGCCATACTGCCAGACAGTGTACGGAGGACAGTGAGGGATTGAGACACAGTGCTGTCTTCTCTATTCAGAATCAAAGACACCGAAGGAAGGCGGGCCGAGTAAAGACCAGAGGCGCTATCGCGGGCTCCAGGTCCGTTGTCAAAGTCACTGTCAATGGTCATGCCGCTCCTGCCCTGTTTGATACAGGATCTCAAGTGACCCTGATTTATCGCTCGTTCTACCAAAAGTATCTGAGGGATATACCTCTTCAGTCTACAGGACAAATGAAATTGTGGGGGCTTAATTCAGGATCATATCCTGTAGATGGCAGCCTACAAGTAGTTATAGCTGTCCCTGAATTAGAAGATCAGAGTGTCGCTCCCATGAAGATTACGGCTCTTGTCTGTCCTGATACAGGGGATTCTTGTGCAGCTCCTGTGATACTTGGCACTAATTGTCCCGCAGTGCATTATGCTTTTCAGAAGTTTCTTGGAAGAGATTGGAACCCTGCAGCTCAGCCGGTGAATATATCTTCTGATCTTAGAGAACTCTGTGATGCCCTGTCTACTGGCTATCGACATGGAATGGTATATCATATCGGTGAGAGAACCGTGGAAGTTCCTGCCGGCGGGGAGAGAGTTCTGAGAGTAGCCTCCAGCATTGCTCCCGATTTGCTTGAAGGGGGAGTTATGTCCTTATGGAAACCCCTGAAGAAATGATTAACCAGAATGGCTGGATGGTGATCCCGGAGAGAAAGGACTGGAGAAATAAAGTGGAGTTATCTACCTGTGTGACAGTGAGGAACTGTTCACCGCATCCGATCGTAATTGGACCATACCAGAATGTGGCCCACTGCTACCCTGTGCTTGGAGTAAATCCATACGCTGAAGTGTGCAGGATTCAAATCCGAGATGCAATCCCTAATCTCAATCTTGACTTGAGTGATCCACATTTACCAGAGGCCTGGAATCAGCGACTGACACAGAAGTTGTCTGAATTATCGGAAGTGTTCTCCATGGATGATATGGATGTAGGTTGTGCTAAAAGTGCTCAACACACTTTCCGATTGACCGATTCTACTCCCTTCCGGGAGCGACCACGGAGAGTTGCTCCAAAGGATGTTGATGAGTTAAGACAGACTCTACAGCAAATGAAAGGTCAGGGGATCATTGTGGACAGTAAGAGCCCCTATGCCTCACCTATTGTGGTGGTAAGAAAAAAATCTGGAGCAATTCGCCTATGTGTGGATTACAGAACTCTGAACCGGAGAACCTTACCTGATCAGTATACACTGCCAAGAATTGAAGAAGCTCTGGAAGCTCTGAATGGAAACTGTTGGTTCACAGTGCTGGACCTAAGATCGGGATACTATCAAGTCCCAATGGCACCTGAGGATCAGGAAAAGACAGCCTTCATATGCCCCTTGGGTTTCTTTCCAGTTCACTCGTATGCCGCAAGGTACAAAAGGTGCGCCAGCAACGTTCCAAAGGTTGATGGAAAGAGTGTTAGGTGATTTAGTGCCCCGGGAATGCCTTGTATATCTTGACGACATTATTGTGTTTGGAAAGACGCTTGAAGAACATGAAGAACGACTCATGAGAGTACTCCAACGCTTAAAAGAAGAGGGGCTGAAGTTGTCGGCTGACAAATGCAAATTTTGTAGATCTTCGGTCACTTATGTAGGTCATATTGTTTCTGCTGAAGGAGTTGCTACCGATCCTGGTAAGATTGAAGCTGTGGTGAATTGGCCCCGACCGCAAAATATTATGGAGTTGCAATCTTTCTTGGGGTTTTGTGGATTCTATCGACGATTTGTGGAAGGATATTCAAAAATTGCTCGAGCCCTCCTCGACCTGTTGAAGAGTGATGCAGGAGATCCGGGAAAGAAGAAAGGGTCTTCCAAAAGCCTTTTGGCGATAGGTGGACTGCGGATTGTGAAGAAGCATTTAAGTTGTTGAAGAAGAAATTGACAGAAGCTCCCGTTCTGGCTTATGCTGATGCACAGAAGCCATATGTGCTACATGTAGATGCCAGCTTTGAAGGATTAGGTGGCGTGCTGCACCAAGAATACCCGGCCGGGTTACGGCCCATAGCTTTCATAAGTCGAAGTCTTTCTCCCAGCGAGAAAAATTATCCAGTACATAAATTGGAGTTTTTGGCGCTCAAGTGGGCCATTGTTGATAAATTACATGACTATTTATACGGAGCTACGTTTGAAGTAAGAACAGACAACAATCCACTGACATACGTTTTGTCAACCGCTAAGCTCGATGCTACAGGACATCGCTGGTTGGCAGCTTTATCCAACTACCAATTCACACTCAAGTATAAATCGGGGCCTAAGAACATTGGGGCAGATGCTCTATCAAGACGGCCTGGATTACCTAGTCCGGAAGTAGTGGATGAATGGGAAGAAGTGCCAAGTCCTGGAGTAGGAGCTTTGTGTGCCATGGCTGCTGTAGTTGAAGACCGAGTAGCCTTTTCTGAAACTCGGCTTATTGACTCTATTGGGGGGAGGTCCCGAAGCTGTACCAGACATGTTTGCCTACCCTGCCGCTTTAGGATCCTTTGAGAGTTGTTCTATATCTTCAAAGCGAATGATCTGGAGTCAAAAGACTGATCCTTTAATTGGACCTCTTTATCAAGCAGTGAGTTCTCAAGACAGAGAAATGTTAAAGACATCCCTACCCTCTGAATGCAGTCAACTTCTACGAGATTGGGAGAAGTTTGAAATAGACAATGGCCTACTTTATCGTGTGGTGCTGTATCATGATCACCCTGGAAGGCGCCAACTAGTTATTCCAAGCTGCTTTCAGAAGATGATTTTCCGAAGTCTGCATGATTATCATGGTCATTTGGGACCTGAGAAGACTTATGGCCTAATACAAGACCGATTCTACTGGCCCAAAATGAGAGATACCGTGACTCGTCTGTGTAGGTGCTGTCGCAGATGTTTGCAGAGGAAGACTGTCCCAGTTCGAGCGGCCTTCATGGGACACTTGAAGAGTTCGGGCCCCATGGATCTTGTCTGCATAGACTTCCTTTGTATTGACAACGACTCCAGAGGATTTGGAAATGTATTGGTGGTGACTGATCACTTCACACGATATGCTCAAGCCTTTCCGACTAAGGATCAAAAAGCAGTCACTGTTGCAAGAGTGCTTTGGGAAAAGTATTTTATCCATTATGGCTTACCACACCGGTTGCATTCTGATCAAGGCCGGGATTTTGAGAGTAACCTGATCAAAGAGTTACTTCAGTTGTTGAACATCCGCAAAAGTCGGACGACGCCTTACCATCCAGAGGGAGATGCCCTTCCTGAAAGATTTAACAGGACTTTACTTGATATGCTTGGTACCTTACGAATTGAGGATAAGCGATCCTGGAGTTGAAAAGTGGAGGCTATGGTGCATGCCTATAATAGTACAAGGCACGAGAGCACAGGATATTCACCATACTTTCTGATGTTTGGAAGAGAGCCTAGGCTACCTATTGACATCTTGTTGGGAGTCTCTACCGATGGTATCAGTCATCGAGATCATTACCGATACGTGGCACGTTTGAAAGAAACGCTTAAGAGTGCTTATCAGCTGGCTGAGGAAAATGCGGCCAAAGTGAATGAAGGAAATAAAAGGAGATTTGATCTTCGAGTAAGATACCGAGAATTGAACCCTGGGGACCATGTTCTGCTACGGAATTTGGGAGCATCTGCAAAACATAAGCTGGCTGATCGATGGCGGAGTGAACTCTTTACAGTGGTAGATCGGTTGCCTGGAATACCAGTCTACAAGATAAAAGGACGGGACGGGAGGATCAGGACTTGGCATAGAAATCATTTGTTGCCTGTACCTCAGATTGATGGTATGGATATCTCCAATGATGGCTCGGCCTGCGATTCTCCACAGTCCTTAGCCGATATTCCACCTGACCTTCCTGAAACTCCTGAGAGTGATTGGACTGTGGCTCCTGAAATTCCTAGATCACCAGTATCTTCTCCTTCAGGGAGACCTATGAACCCTCAAACTCCAGAATTCGTACCTAGATATGTGTCTACAGATGAGCAGGGATCTAGCTCTCCTACGCCACCAGCACCATCCCCTCCCATGGCAGACAACCCTAGTTTAGGGCCTGGACATGCTAGTTTACCTCAGAGAGAGGTACGGAGAGGAGAGAGAATTAGACACCCTCCACCTATGCTGACATATGATAGTTTGGGGGACCCCAGATTTACTACTCAGCCTCATTTATACCATGCTTGGGTGGGTGCAGTGTCCACTTTGGTCAATATGTTACCAATTTTCGCTCCTGCTGGCATGTATACCTATTAACCTGTTGTGACTCTGTAAATGCAAAAGCAACCATATTGATATTGTCATTGGTAATGTTGACTGTATACTATGACTTTGTATGTCTTTGACGTGACGTAAAGATTTCACCAGAGGGAGAGTGTAGGGAACTGCCATTTCTACTAGTATATAATGTATCTAGCTTCTTTGCCCCTGCAGTTTGGCTTCAGAGACCCCAGGCATTTAGTGCAAGTTTTGTTTTGTAAATACAGTGAGTCAGACACATGTGAGGCAGAGCTGCTGGGGGGAGAGATGTGAGCAGAGCTGCTGAGCCAGACATGTTATGTCTGGGGGAGTCTAAGAGCCACTTGTTCCTCTTTACTTCACAGTATATAGTTAGGTATGTGTTACCCCCTATATACTCACAGGACCTAGCTAGTAACCGTAGTTAGGGATCCATATATATATACAGTTCAGGGCAGTGATAGGTTAGGCTTCCGAAGGCCAACTAGCTAGTTAGAGGCCCGGTGGCACTAGTAGTTTAGCTGGCAGGTTAAGGACTCAGTGTTAGGGTAGTCAGGCCTGCATCTACTGCCGTCACCGTCGCCCTGTTTGCTGCCTGTGAAGAATCTCACCATCATCATCATCATCTCCTTATCGGCTGTCTGTCATCTCCTGGAAGAATCCGAGGATCCACAGTCATCCACAGGGGCCCCTGCATCTCTTCTGTTGCCTGGAGGTATTGTGCACTGGACTCTTGCTATATATCTATATATATATACCCGGGTATATAACCTAAGACGGTTGAGGACTTGCTGGTTGTTGTAGTATTGCTGTGTTCTGAGTATATTTTATGTATGTATTATTACCCTGTTGTTTCTTATAAAGCTACTGTTATAACCTTATGTGGTATCTGTATGTATTCTTCAGACTGTGAGATTAGTACAGTGATCCTTGTTAAGGCTACTAACTGTACTTCATGGGTAAGTCCCAGGAAGAGACCGCCCTGTAATACAGAGGCTCTATCCTGGGTGGAGGCACTGATATATTTCATATATGTTCCCACTCTTCCCTTCAGCGAAGGCTTCAGGTCCCATTATACACACAGGTCAGCGCCAGAGTCTGTTGCGGGAGGGATAATACTCACCCCCCCCCCAAAAAGAACCACACACGCTTTACCAGTTACTTTACCGAGAATCCTATACTATTTCTGTACCCTGCCAACCCGGTAACATCTACCTCCCTAATGGGGTTAAAGAGAGATATTTTCCTCCATGTCTGGACATATGGAAGGCCTTGGATAGAGAGATGTGTTTCAGATACCAGTGTACCATGTCGCGGCCAGAGTATCAAAAATATGTTCCATACACAATACTATACAGTAGTTCATCCACAGTGGAATCTGCCTTGGTGTCCCTTGCTTTATTACAAGCACTACTTTGGTTTCCCCAATCTTCAATACAATCGCTTCCTTCCATAGCCAGAGTCTGTTTGCTGCAGCTATGGCAGAAGACAAGATTTCAGTAAAGACTCCAGAGTCCTGTCTCACCCTTACTTCCACTTTGCTGCAATCCTCTTTTATCCCCTGGACTTTCCCCCCGGAGAACTTTGCATGGTTGAGGTATACAAGATTTAGGCTCCTTAATGGTTTTCTTTTTAGCAAGCGATTACCAAATATTTTGTTTGCACTCATCCTCCTCTCTAATCTGAGGTTTATTGTTTGCGAGCACTAACACCCAATAAAACTTTGTCTCTATAAGGCCACAGAGAGGGGTTTGCTCTCCTTCATATATAGTGAGTTGAAGCTCCCCCTACGTACTGCTAAGTTGAACTTTATGGCTGTCCGGGAATCTAACCTGGGGCCCCTATGACCTTGGATCAATGACAAGATTGTGGTATATTTAATAGAAAAGGTAGTTGGCAAGTCACTCTCATGGAGCCTTCTCTAAAGATACTACATAGGACTTACTTGGTACTGGATAAGCTTCAGTGTATATTTTTTTGTAAATCACTTATATAAATAAGCAGTGCAATAAAATGACTAGAAAAAAACAGGGCAGGGGACAGACTAAATTAGGAGGAGGAGGAAACGCTCATGCCACTCTCATGCCATTCACTACTCCAAGTACTAACAAGAAGAATGTGAGTGGCAACAACAACACTACTTCTGGTCTGAAATTTCTGTAATAGTGAAGCTTTGTCATTAATAAAGGGGTTATGCGGGGAATAATATTTCTGGTGAGTGTACTCACTGCACCATATCACAAAAATTATATAGTTATATACATACTGGTCCCCCCGTTGTGCTGATGCTTACATTTGCACAGTTCTGCGGGGGACTGGATGTCTTGTCTTTAACCTTTCTGAAGTGTTCTAGTAGGACCACTACTAAAGGACTTGCAAAGTATTTATGTAAGTTTTGCACTTTAACATGTTTTATGCTATTTATGCCTGGATTAAACCAGTGAGGCTTGAGAAAGGTAGAGGGTACGTCCCTCATCCCTAGGTCATTCTGGTGAGGGGGGTAGAAACAGTCAATCCCAAACTAACTGACCCTAGGGAAAATCATCACAAAACTTCAGTAACAGCCCAGTATCAGTTGTTCACCTGCATTACTTCAGTAAAAGCATGAGTTTTTGCACTCCTGAATTAACATAAAGGGTACTCCAACCGGACGGGAGACTTACTACAGGTAATGTCCCAGGGAAAACTACTCCTTCCACCATCCACACTGCAGACCCCCTCATCATCGTTTCACATACCCCTGCAGAGTACTGGAGATTTAAAGGAGCCGCCATGATCCCAAACATGACTGACTACCGCTCCCATCCTCCATTCATTCCTCTTCTAGGTTGATGCACTTCTATGCTAGCTCTTCAACTCTGAGTCATGTAATTGACCCCTATCTACTCAGTGTACAAGCAGCAGGAGTAGAGCAGGGTTGGTCCTGTGAATTGGAGAGGCAAAGAGACTAGACTTTTGGCCGACCACAGCATCGGCATGACAGGGAACTGGGATGTATATTACTAACTTTGCTGATATGTTGCAGTGAGAACACGGCCTTAAAACATTCCCCACATAATCTCTTTAATATTTTTTGTCTTGTCACTACAGAAAAGCAAACCCATCTGACTGCGTAGATATGGTCTGTGATGCTAAAAGGAAGACATTGTTGAAAGATCTTGATGGTTCTTTCCTGGGTAACATTGGGGCTGTAGTTCCACAATCAGAATACCAGTGGAATGGAGACACAAGATATGGGATTGGAGACTACAGGATTCCAAAAGTCATGCTGACTGCTTTGAATGGAAGTCGAATCCCTGTATCACAGGTGGCGCCAAATAAAGGTAAACACCCTAAGACTATGAAAACTGTGCTTTATAAGGTGGCTGAGCATGTGCAACACTTTATCTTCACTACTATTGGAGCTCTCTAGAAAAACAGTACAGTATAAGGTGGCTGAGTATGTGCAACACTTTCCGTTCACTACTATTGGAGCTCACTATGAAAACTGTACAGTATAAGGTAGATGAGGTGGCTGAGCATGTGCAACATTTTGCATTCAGTATTGTTGGTGTTCACTATGAAAACTGTATGGTATAAGGTGGAAGAGGTGGCCGAGCATGTGCAACACTTTACAAATCACTACTATTGGAATTCTGAAAAAGGTCAAGCACATTTCCATGATAGCTAATTTATAGACTTGCTATACAGTACATAGACATCTCTTCATTCACAAATCAGTTCTGTTCCTCCCTTCAGTAGTCTGTGTTTGCTTCTCTCAGGGATTATCAGGGATAACACATGTGTATACATGCCGGCCTGGGAGAGCTACAAATGCTTTGGCCTGAACTACGAGATGCTTGTCATTGAGAGTCTTGATGCTGACGCTGAGACGAGACGCCTGTCACCTGTGGCTGTGCTGGAGGACGGCTATGTGGACGTTATAAATGGTACATGTGATGTAATATTTACTTAAATCTATTTACTGCATATATTTATTCAGTTTTAACATAATGTTCTGTGTTTTAATTTTAGGACCCCAAGACCATGGCTGGTGCTCTGGATACACGTGTCAGAGGAGGGTCTCCTTGTTTCACTCTATAGTGGCTACAAACAAGTCATTTGATGTTTATTTTACCAGCACGAGCCCCCAGAATCTGCGATTGAAAATTCTTAACACAGATGACACAAAAGTAAGATATTGAAAGAACCAGAGGGTAACTTATGTATCACATGTTATTTTGCAGTGATTTACAGATATTGTCAGTCACTGTCCCAAGTAGGGCCCACAATCTAAATTCCCTATCAGTTTGTCTTTGGAGTGTGGGAGGAAACCCACGCAAACACAGGGAGAACATACAAACTCCTTGCAGATGTCGTCCTTGGCTGCAGATGTTGTTCCAGGAGTTCCATAAAAGTGAACGAAGCACATGTGCACCACTGCTTCATTCACATGAGGCATTTGGGGATTCACTGGGGATCCCTGAGTTCTCCTTGTGGATACAGAATAGGTGTTAGTAAGGTAATTTGTTAGGAAAACCCCTTTAATGTATTAAAGGAGCCATACTATACATTTTTCCTGCAGTGTTCCCTTTAGTATTGTATGATAACCTTTCTATTAACTAACCCTCCATATAATGCATGGAAGGATTTGGTACGCCATGATAAGCGGCTCCCAGAGAGGGATCCTACTGTAAGTAAGGGACCCCCATATATTCTAAAAGAACATCTTAGTGAGACTTCATGCACACAATCATATTACAAATTCATGTTTTACCTGCTGTGGGTTGAACCCATACCATCATTTTACCATCATTTTATATAAAGAACAGAAAATGGACTAATAATAAACTCACAAAGAAAACATGGAATCAAAATACAATATACTGTACACACATGGACAAAATTGTTGGTACCCCTCGTTTAATGAAAGAAAAACCCACAATGGTCACAGAAATAACTTGAATCTGACAAAAGTAATAATATATAAAAATTCTATGAAAATGAACAAATGAAAGTCAGACATTGCTTTCCAACCAGGCTTCAACAGAATTTTTTTTAAAAAAAGAAAACCCATGAAACAGGTCTGGACAGAAATGATGGTTCCCTTAACTTAATATTTTGTTGCACAACCTTTTGAGGCAATCCCTGCAATCAAACGATTCCTGTAACTGTCAATGAGACTTCTGCACCTCTCAACAGGTATTTTGGCCACTCCTCATGAGCAAACTGCTCCAGTTGTCTCGGGTTTGAAGGATGCCTTTTCCAGACGGCATGTTTCAGCTCCTTCCAAAGTTGCTCAATAGGATTTAGGTCAGGGCTCATAGAAGGCCACTTCAGAACAGTCCAGTGTTTTCCTCTTAGCCATTCTTGGGTGTGTTTAGCTGTGTGTTTTGGGTCATTATCCTGTTGCAAGACCCATGACCTGCGACTGAGACCAAGCTTTCTGACACTGGGCAGCACATTTCTCTCTAGAATCCCTTGATAGTCTTGATATTTCATTGTACCCTGCACAGATTCAAGACACCCTGTGTCAGATGCAGCAAAGCAGCCCCAGAACATAACAGAGCCTCCTCCATGTTTCACAGTAGGGACAGTGTTCTTTTCAAGATACGTTTCATTTTTCCATCTGTGAACATAGAGCTGATGTGCCTTGCCAAAAATTTTGATTTTTGTCTCATCTGTCCATAGGACATTCTTCCAGAAGCTTTGTGGCTTGTCAACATATACAGTAGTTTGGCAAATTACTTTTGTCAGATTCAAGTTATTTCTGTGACCATTGTGGGTTTTTCTTTCATTAAATGAGGGGTACTAACAATTTTGTCCACGTGTGTATAACAGAAAAAATTACACACTAAGAATCATGAATAAAAATCAACAATTTATTAGATGCAAAAATTATTATAAACAATACATAATCATGGGGGAAACAGGAATATATCCACACTAAATCATGCCGTAGTAGTGGAGGTACATATTATGTTCTTACATAGAGTAAAAAGTCTAACAAATAGTAAAGCATACAGAGTCCAAAAATTAACACGAAAAACAGGGACTCAAAAGCCTAAATACTTATTATAATACAAAATGAGACCTTCTCCAAAAGGAGATAGGATAAGTAGAAGAAATTGCAGAAAAAATGTTCCCAAAACAAAGGGAAAAATGTACTAACCCCCTGACGAAGCCATTTTTGGTGAAACGCGCATTGGGGTGCGTTTCTATACGTGGTATGTGGTGACGTTTTCTTTGGAGGTTACTCTGGGATATATACTGTTATATATTGGGACTATTTACCTATACCTTGTATTTCCATTGCACCATTATGGTTAGTACATTTTTCCCTTTGTTTTGGGAACATTTTTTCTGCAATTTCTTCTACTTATCCTATCTCCTTTTGGAGAAGGTTTCATTTTGTATTATAATAAGTATTTAGGCTTTTGAGTCCCTGTTTTTCGTGTTAATTTTTGGACTCTGTATGTGTTACTATTCGTTAGACTGTTTTACCCTATGTAAGAACATAATATGTACCTCCACTACTACGGCATGATTTAATGTGGATCTATTCCTCTGTTTCCCCCATGATTATGTATTGTTTATAATATTTTTTGCATCTAATAAATTGTTGATTTTTATTCATGATTCTTAGTGTGGAATTTTTTCTGTTATATACATCATTTTATATAGCACCATGGCTATGGGTCTGTAGTACAGTGTTTTACCACAGTAGGTCTATGTATAGGATGGGGGTATTCATTGCTTTACCATTTTGTTTTGGATTTATTCTGTTCCATAGTATCCCAGCACTGACTTCATTACATTTCCTTTAATTGTAGTCTGTCCTTGTGGGGATCTACTTCTCAAATCCTCAGCGACTGGATGTCTATGTTAATAGTGTGTATATAAACCCTACAAATATACAGTGGCAGGGATCGGACTATACACTGAATGCCCCTACTTATCAGGGTAAGCTGTTGAATTCTCCATTGCTGCATCTCAATTATAAGAGACATTGTTCGTAAATTGCTAGAAGATAGAAAATACAAGATAGATACTAGATAGATAGATACTAATGGATAGATGGATACTAGATAGATAGATGCAATGCAATATAATGAGCAGTACATTATTGGTAGGTTCTGTAAATGTTGTCTCTTCTTCTGACAGGACAATACATGCCTCAGCTCAGCTCTACAGTTTTGGGAGAAAACTTCTTTGACAGGGACTATAATATGCTGTATGTGCTGGTCAGAGGATCCACTCCTGTAGAAATACACACGTCTCCTCTCATTGTTATTGCATTTAATCTGCCGGCGATGACTGTGGATCAGTTTTACGGTGACAATCTTATCAGGAACCTCGCACTTTTCTTGAAGATCCCAGCAAGCAAAATTCGTATTACAAAGATAATTCGAGAGGGTTCCAGACGCAGAAAGAGAGCCGCAGGAGGACTCAGTGTATCAGTGGAAATTTCCGATCCACCAACCCAACAATTGAACTCTACTACTAACTCTACAGGTAAGTAGGAACTTTTTTTTATAATGTAACTTTACAACAAGTGTCCAAAATGTTGAAGATTGCAATAGCGCCAGATTGTAGATCTGCAACTTGCCAATTGCATTATGAGACCACATAATTTCAAACAAGAGTGGAAGATTAGGTATAGAATCTTATTTTTGTGTTTTTTTTTATTGCTTCTTTAATATAAGAATTTCCAAGTAAAATTACAAATGAAACTTTTGCAGTTTTGCCTTTTCCATATTCATTCCTATTTAGAACAAGAGAGTCAGAAATCCACCCAGGCCAGAGGCGTAGATAGGGTTTGAGCACAGGGGGGGCGAACATGTCCAAGTGGGCCCCCAACTTAGGTATACTGATATTATCACTATACGGTGTCCATATAGTGGTATATATCGGCTCTACACAGGGTTCTGCAGACCATTTAGGTGAATACAGTGCAGTAACATTTAGTAACTTACCGGTGACATCTCTGACTAATCCTTCGCATTTCCCTTCCTTTTGGACCACCATGGTCACTTCTTCCAGCTGTGACTTGTCTCGGTAAAGTTTGCAACACAGATATCTTTGGCTCCTCACTTTCCAGGCACTCGACCCACATTGTCCTCACCTACACAAAGCCCCCATCCTGCTGCTACCCCCAATTATAAAATATATAATATAACCCCCCCATAATGAATAATACTCCCAAGTGCATCTTTAATAACTACCCTGTGTACCCCCCTTTAAATAGTGCCCCTTATTATTAATGCCCCAGGTATTTCCTTATTAAAAAGTAAAAACAAAATTGTGGGGTTCCAATGCCTGGTACCCCCAGGATCAGCTGTTTGAATGAGCCGTGGTACCTGTGTAAGCGCTGTGACCCCTTCTCTGTTTATATAGTATCATACATCTCATAGTGGCCATGTAATGTAACTACAGCCTCGTCCTATACATGTCTATGTGACAAAGCAGTAATTACATCCCACGGTCACTATAAACAGACATAGTGAGATATAAACAGGCACCGGAGCCGCTTCATACGGCTGGTCAGTGGGGAATCACTTATCTCTTATTGATGATCTTTTCTGAGGATAGATCATCAATAAAAATGAGGTGGAGAACTCCTTAAGGCTGGTTCGCACATGGCATAAATGGTGTAAACGCCACGGAAAAAATGCAGCGTTTTACAGTTCCTGCAAAGTGGATGGGATTCTAGCAAATTCCATCCACACATTGCGGAAAAATACGCGCAGTGAACATGCTGCGATTTCCAAAACCATTGCAGGAGGCGCCATGCTATGATGTCATCACGGCCTGTGCCGAGAGCAGACGTGTTTTGTCTGGTCTCGGTGTCTTGTAAACTGCAGGCCTGAAGTTGCTTGCGATTTACAAGACAGGATGGGTTTTAACTAGATTGGAGTCTGCATGCACAGGCCCTTCCTATGTACTACTTATTTATGTTTTTTGACTATATCTTAGTGTTGTGGATTCCAGTAATATTTTGCAAATTGGCCTTCTTTTTTAGGTGGACTGACATACACAGTTTTCCAGACTATTACTAAGACCCTGGCATCTGCCGCTATTAATGGAAGTCTCAGCTCTCAGTTGAACATCACAGTGTCATCATTGTCCATTTCTAACCCAATTCCACCTCCTAGTGATCCTGCCTGGAGTCAGGTAATTTATGTAATTCCCATTAATAAAGGTGTTAACATGTTTAATGTTATATATGTATAGGAAAATACTATAGAGCAGGCCTGTGGAGCCAGGGCCATTTTTGGGTTGAAAGCCACAGTTGAAGTTGAAAAAAAATTACCGACTACAACTACAATTTTAAAAATAAAATGATTAATTATATTATACAATTACTTATATTGTATAATTAGTTTGATGTCTAGTTTGCTACATGTTTACTTTCATAGGAATTCAGTCACTAGCTTTTTCTTTTACTGTGTGTGTCTGACCATGACGCTTCACCATTTATAAAGAAGTGGGAGTTGGACTTAGTGGTTTGGCTAACGAAATCCACAGCCCTGCAATAAACTCAACTGCCTATCATATAACCATGGCAGCTTTACATTGTACTGTGTAACGTCCAGCTAAAAAATACACATGAGGTTGTTTTCTGCTGGAGTATGCGGCTATTATATACTGTATTTCATTATTATTATACTATCCATCCTTTCAAAACTGAAGAAGGGACAAAAATTGTTTATTAAAATATGGTTGGCATATTCTATGAGAGAATTTATGTCAGCACCGACATTAGTTACTATGAAGGACTCAGCACAACCAGGATTGTTTGCCGTATAGACCCCCAGGATTGTTTGCTGTATAGACTGATGAAATTAGGTCTTTAAAAATCTAGCCTAAGGCACAGTGACATAGGTGATGTGATGTCTTCCAGGTGGCAGCTCAGTCTGCCAACCAATCCCAGTCATCTACTGGAAACTATTTGGCTGCTGTATCTACACTCAAAGTCGTCCAAGATCCAGTGGCTGGACTTCCAGGAGAGAGACTTTACCAGCAGCCATGTGTAATGGCTCAAGACTCCAATGTAAGTAGTGTGCATGTATCACATGTATCACATCATCATGATCTATATGTCATAGTAGCTTCACGCATCAAATTAGTCACTGTTATGCTGACCATACATATGCAATAACTGTTACCGAACAGAGACAAAGGTGTATACTGTGGTCTTAGCCTCCAATTCATCATAAAACTATTGCTAGGTTCACTCCTGCTTTTGTCTTTCCGTTCTTCTGGTCTGTCAGAGGAACTATAGAGAGTGCAGAGGTAGCAATAGCTACCCTAGAACCACAGGGTTCTCTACCACATAAGAAGCACAGAGCTCTCTACAACATAAGTACCACAGGGCTCTCTACAAGATAAGTACCATAGGGCTCTCTACAACATAAGAACCACAGGGCTCTCTACAACATAAGAACCACAGGGCTCTCTACAACATAAGAACCACAGGGTTCTCTACAACATAAATACCACAGGGCTCTCTACAACGTAAGAACCACAGGGCACTCTACAACATAAATACCACAGGGCTCTCTACAACGTAAGAACCACAGGGCTCTCTACAACATAAGAACCACAGGGCTCTCTACAACATAAGAACCACAGGGCTCTCTACAACATAAGAACCACAGGGCACTCTACAACATAAATACCATAGGGCTCTCTACAACGTAAGAACCACAGGGCACTCTACAACATAAATACCACAGGGCTCTCTACAACGTAAGAACCACAGGGCTCTCTACAACATAAGAACCACAGGTCTCTCTACAACTTAAGAACCACAGGGCTCTCTACAACGTAAGAACCACAGGGCTCTCTACAACGTAAGAACCACAGTGCACTCTACAACATAAATACCACAGGGCTCTCTACAACATAAGAACCACAGGGCATTCTACAACATAAATACCACAGGGCTCTCTACAACGTAAGAACCACAGGGCTCTCTACAACATAAATACCACAGGGCTCTCTACAATGTAAGAACTGCAGGGCTCTCTACAACATAAGAACCACAGGGCTCTCTACAATGTAAGAACCACAGGGCACTCTACAACGTAAGAACCATAGGGCACTCTACAACATAAATACCACAGGGCTCTCTACAACATAAGAACCACAGGGCATTCTACAACATAAATACCACAGGGCTCTCTACAACGTAAGAACCACAGTGCACTCTACAACAAAAGAACCACAGGGCTCTCTACAACGTAAGAACTACAGTGCACTCTACAACATAAATACCACAGGGCTCTCTACAACGTAAGAACCACAGGGCACTCACCCACATAAATACCACAGGGCTCTCTACAATGTAAGAACCACAGGAGTATCTACAACATAAATACCACAGGGCTCTCTACATCGTAAGAACCACAGGGCTCTCTACAACATAAGTGCCACAGGGCTCTCTACAACGTAAGAACCACAGGGCACTCTACAACATAAATACCACAGGGCTCTCTACAACGTAAGAACCACAGGGCTCTCTACAACATAAATACCACAGGGCTCTCTACAACGTAAGAACCACAGGGCACTCTACAACATAAATACCACAGGGCTCTCTACAACATAAGAACCACAGGGCTCTCTACAACGTAAGAACCACAGGGCTCTCTACAACATAAGAACCACAGGGCACTCTACAACATAAGAACCACAGGGCTCTCTACAACGTAAGAACCACAGTGCACTCACCAACATAAATACCACAGGGCTCTCTACAACATAAGAACCACAGGGCATTCTACAACATAAATACCACAGGGCTCTCTACAACTTAAGAACCACAGGGCACTCTACAACATAAATACCACAGAGCTCTCTACAACGTAAGAACCACAGGGCTCTCTACAACTTAAGAACCACAGGGCATTCTACAACATAAGAACCACAGGGCACTCTACAACATAAATACCACAGGGCTCTCTACAACATAAGAACCACAGGGCACTCTACAACATAAATACCACAGGGCTCTCTACAATGTAAGAACCGCAGGGCTCTCTACAACATAAAAACCACAGGGCTCTCTACAATGTAAGAACCACAGGGCTCTCTACAACGTAAGAACCACAGGGCTCTCTACAACATAAGAACCACAGGGCACTCTACAACATAAGAACCACAGGGCTCTCTACAACGTAAGAACCACAGTGCACTCACCAACATAAATACCACAGGGCTCTCTACAACATAAGAACCACAGGGCACTCTACAACGTAAGAACCATAGGGCACTCTACAACATAAATACCACAGGGCTCTCTACAACATAAGAACCACAGGGCATTCTACAACATAAATACCACAGGGCTCTCTACAACTTAAGAACCACAGGGCACTCTACAACATAAATACCACAGAGCTCTCTACAACGTAAGAACCACAGGGCTCTCTACAACTTAAGAACCACAGGGCATTCTACAACATAAGAACCACAGGGCACTCTACAACATAAATACCACAGGGCTCTCTACAACATAAGAACCACAGGGCACTCTACAACATAAATACCACAGGGCTCTCTACAATGTAAGAACCGAAGGGCTCTCTACAACATAAGAACCACAGGGCTCTCTACAACGTAAGAACCACAGGACTCTCTACAACATAAATACCACAGGGCTCTCTACAATGTAAGAACCACAGGACTCTCTACAACATAAATACCACAGGGCTCTCTACAATGTAAGAACCGAAGGGCTCTCTACAACATAAGAACCACAGGGCTCTCTACAACGTAAGAACCACAGGACTCTCTACAACATAAATACCACAGGGCTCTCTACAATGTAAGAACCACAGGACTCTCTACAACATAAATACCACAGGGCTCTCTACAATGTAAGAACCGCAGGGCTCTCTACAACATAAGAACCACAGGGCTCTCTACAATGTAAGAACCACAGGGCTCTCTACAACGTAAGAACCACAGGGCACTCTACAACATAAATACCACAGGGCTCTCTACAACTTAAGAACCACAGGGCATTCTACAACATAAATACCACAGGGCTCTCTACAACATAAGAACCACAGGGCACTCTATAACATAAATACCACAGGGCTCTCTACAACATAAGAACCACAGGGCACTCTACAACATAAATACCACAGGGCTCTCTACAATGTAAGAACCGCAGGGCTCTCTACAACATAAGAACCACAGGGCTCTCTACAATGTAAGAACCTCAGGGCTCTCTACAACGTAAGAACCACAGGGCACTCTACAACATAAGTACCACAGGGCTCTCTACAACGTAAGAACCACAGGGCTCTCTACAACATAAATACCACAGGTCTCTCTACAACATAAGAACCACAGGACTCTCTACAACATAAATACCACAGGGCTCTCTACAATGTAAGAACCGCAGGGCTCTCTACAACATAAGAACCACAGGGCTCTCTACAATGTAAGAACCACAGGGCTCTCTACAACGTAAGAACCACAGGGCACTCTACAACATAAATACCACAGGGCTCTCTACAACATAAGAACCACAGGACTCTCTACAACATAAATACCACAGGGCTCTCTACAATGTAAGAACCGCAGGGCTCTCTACAACATAAGAACCACAGGGCTCTCTACAATGTAAGAACCACAGGGCTCTCTACAACGTAAGAACCACAGGGCACTCTACAACATAAATACCACAGGGCTCTCTACAACTTAAGAACCACAGGGCACTCTACAACATAAATACCACAGGACTCTCTACAACATAAGATCCACAGGAGTCTCTACAACATAAGTACCACAGGGCTCTCTACAACGTAAGAACCACAGGGCACTCTACAACATAAATACCACAGGGCTCTCTACAACATAAGAACCACAGGACTTTCTACAACCTAAGAACCACAGGGCTCTCTACATCATAAGAACCACAGGACTCTCTACAACATAAATACCACAGGGCTCTCTACAACATAAGAACCACAGGGCACTCTATAACATAAATACCACAGGGCTCTCTACAACATAAGAACCACAGGGCACTCTACAACATAAATACCACAGGGCTCTCTACAACATAAGAACCACAGGACTTTCTACAACCTAAGAACCACAGGGCTCTCTACATCATAAGAACCACAGGGCTCTCTACAACATAAGAAGACCAGTATTATAGATAGCACATTTTAAGCCCTGTTAAATATTTTACTTTGGGACCCAGGAGCTTCAAGTTACGTCTCTACATTCCTTTATATTTTAATAGGAAAGGCTGGGATCACATCTGTGTCAGAGTCTCTGTTGGAGACTCTGTCGCAGAAACTGCCAAAGAACGGCAAAAAAAAGTCTTTAGAGGACTTTTTTTCTCCACAGCTTTCATTTTTAAAATGTCATACACCCATTGGACCTAGCATAAAGGGCAATAAGGTGTTAGCAGCAAAAACATGCATGGATGGCACCAGTCACCTACAGACCTGGTTACAATGATCATTCTCAGTGTTGGTTATCGGAGGTGGATTGCCTGATTCAGTAGAGTGTTTCTTTCTTTTTAATGTATTCTGTCACTTTTTTCTAGGGAAACTGTGTCTCTGTAAGCACAAGCTCGCTGACACTGACGGCCACCCTGAAAGACTCCAACAACACTATCGTCAGCAATGGACTGGATGGAAATGTGACCATCTTATTTGACAGCTGTTGGGCAAACTACACCGACCTTGTTCTCAAGGTGCCAGGTAGAGTGTAAACTCCATATTACATATGAGAACGTATGTGCTATTTATGATATACTGTACAATAAAATTCCCATATAATACTCCAGTTTCAACATAAAATTCCAATAAAAAAACTTCCAACATTTCTCTATGGCATGCTGATATTTTAAATAGACAGGTACACATTGAAGGGAGTGTGTCACCAGAACCCAGCATATCAACCCAGCCCCGTAGTTTAGGATCACCTGAATCAAATGGTGTTTTCTCGCTATATATTATTCCCTTAACTTTATTTTGTTACCTTTATTGCAGGCCACGGATACAAGCTTGAGTTTGTGCTAAATAATGTCTATGCACAGACAAGGTCATTCGATGCCAAAAGTGTATCAACTACAACAGCAACAACCACTACAACTAGTAATTCCAATGATGATGGAGACGCTGCTGTGGCCATATACAGTCCATTCCAGACATTGTTGACTTTGGCCATCACCTTGATAACTGTGAATCTGTTAATGGAGATGTTATAAGGACTGATATGGAGGTGAGATATAGGCTTCATTTTCTATTTTTGTAAGTCGCAATGCAAATTTAACATACAGTGGGTACGGAAAGTATTCAGACCCCTTTAAAATTTTCACTCTTTGTTTCATTGCAGCCATTTGCTAAAAGCAAAAAAGTTCATTTTATTTCTCATTAATGTACACTCAGCACCCCATCTTGACAGAAAAAAAAACAGAAATGTAGATATTTTTGCAAATTTATTAAAAAAGAAAAACTGAAATCTCCCATGGCCATAAGTATTCAGACCCTTTGCTCAGTATTGAGTAGAAGCCGCTTCCTTTTGAGCTAGTACAGCCAGGAGCCTTCTTGGGAATGATGCAACAAGTTTTTCACATCTGGATTTGGGGATCCTCTGCCATTCTTCCTTGCAGATCCTCTCCAGTTCCGTCAGGTTGGATGGTGAACGTTGGTGGACAGCCATTTTCAGGTCTCTCCAGAGATGCTCAATTGGGTTGAGGTCAGGGCTCTGGCTGGGCTAGTCAAGAATGGTCACAGAGTTTTTCTGAAGCCACTCCTTTGTTATTTTAGCTGTGTGCTTAGGGTCATTGTCTTGTTGGAAGGTGAACCTTCGGCCCAGTCTGAGGTCCAGAGCACTCTGGAAGTGGTTTTCTTCCAGGATATCTCTGTACTTGGCCGCATTCATCTTTCCTTCAATTGCAACCAGTCATCCTGTCCCTGCAGCTAAAAAACACCCCATAGCATGATGCTGCCACCGCCATGTCTCACTGTTGGGATTGTATTGGGCAGGTGATGAGCAGTGCCTGGTTTTCTCCACACAAACCGCTTAGAATTAACACCAAAAAGTTCAATCTTCGTCTCATCAGACCAGAGAATCTTATTTCTCATAGTCTGGGAGTCCTTCATGTGTTTTTTGGCAAACTCTATGCGGGCTTTCATATGTCTTGCACTGAGGAGAGGCTTCCTTCAGGCCACTCTGCCATAAAGCCCCGACTGGTGGAGGCTGCAGTGATAGCTGACTTTGTGGAACTTTCTCCCATCTCCCTACTGCATCTCTGGAGCTCGGCCACAGTGATCTTTGGGTTCTTCTTTACCTCTCTCACCAAGGCTCTTCTCCCACGACTGCTCAGTTTGGCTGGACAGCCAGGTCTAGGAAGAGTTCTGGTCGTCCCAAACTTCTTCCATTTAAGGATTATGGAGGCCACTGTGCTCTTAGGAACCTTGAGTGCTGCAGAAATTCTTTTGTAACCGTGGCCAGATCTGTGCCTTGCCACAATTCTGTCTCTGAGCTCCTTGGGCAGTTCCTTTGACCTCATGATTCTCATTTGCTCTGACATGCACTGTGAGCTGTGAGGTCTTATATAGACAGGTGTGCGCCTTTCCTAATCAAGTCCAATCAGTTTAATTAAACACAGCTGGACTCCAATGAAGGAGTAGAACCATCTCAAGGAGGATCAGAAGGAAATGGACAGCGTGTGAGTTAAATATGAGTGTCACAGCAAAGGGTCTGAATACTTCTGACCATGTGATATTTCAGTTTTTCTTTTTTAAGAAATTTGAAAAAATATCTAAATTTCAGTTTTTTTCTGTCAAGATGGGGTGCTGAGTGTACATTAATGAGAAATAAAATGAACTTTTTTGCTTTTAGCAAATGGCTGCAATGAAACAAAGAGTGAAAATTTTAAAGGGGTCTGAATACTTTCCGTACCCACTGTATATGTCAATCCTTAGAAATTTATAAGGCTCTATCCCCCAGCTTTAAACTTACAGGGCAGATGTGAAACAGGAGAATAAATGTCCAAGCAAATAGTCAGTACCAAAAGATTTTGTCAGAGGAAGAACCAGGTGAAAAATAGATATCCAATACGAAGTCAAGGTTAATTTACGAGCAGTAACGTCAAAGGCAGAATCAGGAGACAAATGAATAACCAGAAACAAGCTGAGAGTCACAATGAAGCAAATCAATACACACGATCAGGGTACAAGCCAAACTAGAGTACTAAGTTAACAGGCATCTGGGTCAGGAGGAAGTGGAACAGGGATTCACCCTCTCCCCTGTGGGCCAGTCCAAGGCTGTCAGTGGACATAGTGGTGATGCAGCATCCAGAGAGCAGTATTTGTAACATTAATCTACATCTTTCTATTTCCACAGATAAAAACATTTCCTGAAGACTGGATTTTATGGCCAATGGTGGCATTTTGGATGTTTTACCTCTAAACTTCTAATATTTTCTGTGTAAATTATCTCTGTATTTAAAAAGCAAAATCAAAAGATTATAATTCTCAACTTTAGGACCCTATAGGATAGGAATTTAGAATCATAAATCTGTAAAATGTCTGAAAATCTGCAGCAATAAATGTGTATGCATAAAAAGGCTTATTATCTAAAAATTATTACCTTGTAGAGTAGCAAATAAGATATTTATATAGTAAAATAGAAGGTCATAACTGAGAAGACTGAAGCAAGTAATATAGATGTAGCAGATGTGAGACTGACAGATGCAACAGTATAATCTACATGATATTACAGCGTATCTGTAATTTTACATAGGACTGCAGGTACATTTCTGCATCACAATGCACTGGTAATATAGACCTTTGTATTATTATGGTCTGCAACATGTTAAAGGGTTTTCCAAGCAAAAATATTGGTGCCCTATATCAGATATATGGGGACCTGATATATAGTATCTGCATGATAAGCTGTTCTCAACAACTGATACATAGAGAATGGAGCAGGAAGCAGACAGCTCCATTCATTTTGTAGTGGCCAGACCAGGTTACTGTGGATCAATGGCATAACTAAAGTCTTGTGGGCCCCGATGCAATTTTTTTTGTCCGGGGCACCCTACCTCATCGCTACAGCGAATTCTTGATAGTGATGGTTACAGGTGCTACCTTGGCTACATTGTGTACCAGTTGCTGAGAACAGCTGATTGGTGGGGGTGCTGAGTGTTGGACCCCTACTGATCAGATATTGATGACCTATCCTTAGTTACAAAGATCTGTTAAGATTCACTGTAACCTAAGTCAAACCAAGTCATCATTGCTATCCTGACCTCAAGACCTTCAGCTTTGTAACCTTAGGACTGCTCACTAAATTTTCGAAAGGGACAACCTCACCATATGGAAACCTACTGAATTTAGTAAATTTAACCCTGATGAGGAAATTTGGGCTAAAACATCACAAAATCAGCAGAAACCTCAAATCCTTGAAAATGTGTTCAGGCCTTTTTTTACATACCGGTAGTTAAAAGGAGGTTGTTTTTGAAAAAGGAAAAGTTTACAAATTTATGATATTTTTAAAATAAAAATTGTCATTGCACTATATTTTAATAAAGATATTGTAAAAAAAAATAAAAATAACTGTATAGTATTTATTTAAGTGAGCAGGGATAAATCCCATCTCCTGACTGCTGAACGCCACATGACTGTCTGTAAGGCACGGACTTTCTAACTTAACAGTTAGAAGAATATGCAAATAAAGACTCCTTTATGCACATAGGAAAACTCTAGCTCCACTTTTTAGACGGTAAATCCCTATAGTTTAACACCTGATTTTCCAGAAACCTAGTGATAAGATCTGGGATTAAAGCCAAACCAGAATATGTCCTCGAGAAGGAATAGAAACCTTTCCACAGACAACTGTTTCAAGTTATTACCTCTCATAAGTGCAAGGCAGAGTATTGTCTGGTTTGGTAAAAGGTTGTAGACATGAGCCAGAAAGGGGCAGTTTGTCTCCTTATATAAGTTCCTGAAAAGAGGCTACCTTTTATGCCCTGCTAAGGATTCTGGGAAACGAATATGCAAATAAATGTTGGAAAAAGTAAAACTTGATCCAGTGTCACCTTTTGGAAGAGATATTCTGTTTTGGCTTTAATCCCAGATCTGTCTACTAGGTTTCTAGAAATCCAGGCACTGATTTATATAGATCTACCTTCCAAAAGAAGACATAGCACCCCTTCAGACTGTTCAGACTTTATCAGAATAAAAAAAAAATATGCATCATGCTGAAATCCTTAGTTCTTATAGCAGATAAATGCCTGTCAGCAGTATGTGGCAGTGCTTTACCACTTCGCTAATTCAGAAGACATGCAAGCTCAGCACAACTGTATGCACATTTTTATCGAGTGATTAGGTGGAATAGCTCTTTCCTGACAGTTTATTGAGCTGCCAGTTATTGATATTCTGCCACTTAACGCCATGTTACTGTATATTGTAATCAGTTGGATTAGTGTTGGCAAACATTGCACCAAAGCCAACTGAAAAGATAATAATAACAGCTCTCTGCTCTCCTCATTTGCGGGCAGTGTACTCTCCATGGTCGATCAGCTTTTCATATCTATGAACAGCAGGTCAACTTTTTTTTTTGGTTTCATTTTCTATATTTTGTATGTCTCTGAGTGATCGGTGATGGATCAACATCTGTGAAAAAAGGACATCTGAATAAACACATTGGAATCAATGGGCTCATTTGGCAAAACTGTGAAAGTCATACCTATGTGAAATGTGGACATGTCAGTAAGGCCTTAGTCTTGACCAGTTGCCAATGGATATGACCATGATCGCAGAAAATTTCTATGGTCTGGCACTTGTCAGAACTCCAGCCATGATGTCCTAATTGTGGACAGGTTATCAGTCAGGGACTCTACATGTATGAGAAGATAACCCGGACACAATAAGGACATCATGGCTGGGTTTCTAACAAGTCCCAGACTATAGAAAATTCTTGCATTCATGGTCATATCCATTGGCAACTGACCAAGACAAAAGATGTCACCTCTAAGATGGTTAGAGAAAATCTTTAGATTGCAAATTTTTAATTATTTATATTTGGAAAAATGTTTAACTTTTAATTGTCAACAAATTAAAATATGGTTACATTCATGGGAAAAACACTTTGAGGCCTACAGTTTTGGTCAATTCAGGAAAGCTAAGTCTTTGTTCAGGATCCATATGCAGTAGCCTGAGGTTGGAGATGATGTAGACTAAGAATGATAGCTTTTGACATTTGAATAGACATTTCTCCTTCTTGGAATATACAGTGTTTTCCTGTATATGAAGTAGAAAAGAACAAACATGGATATCATGGGTCTTTAGGGTAGCAGCACATGACCGTTTTTCACAGTTTCACCCGTGAAACTTGGTCTGTGTGTTAGCCAGATTTACCGAACTTCTTATTTATAGTTATCTATGATGCTAGGAGTCCCTGCCTCCCAGCGACATACTATCCCGTACTGTAATTGATACAGGACAGTATGTCTCTGGGAGGCAGGGACTCCTGGCATCATAGATGACTATACTGCTAGGAGTCCCGCTCCCAGTACGAAGTTCAAGCCGGTAAATATGGCTAACACACAGACCGAGTTTCATGGGTGAAACATGGTCGTGTGCTGCTACCCTTAGGCTGAGACTCCATGTTGCAGAAAATATGCTTGTTTAGTTGCACATTTTTTTGTGTTTTTTGAGTCAATAGTGGATCGAGCAGAAGGTAGAAGTATCAGAGCTTCTTAGATGGAAAGCAGAGGAAAAAAGTGAACTGAAATCACATTGCGTTTTTTTCTGCAGTTTTTGTCATTGCATTTTTGCTGTGTTTTTCTCTGCGTTTTTTCTTTCCTTATTAAATCTGTACGGGAAACACCTGTGTTTAATTAATTCGGTAAAATTGACATGCTGTTTTTTTTTTTCCTGTAATGTGTTGATGTTATTATCCAGAATGTCATTCACTTTGCTGGTACAATAAAATGCAGAGTTTTTTTTCTGCTGCATTTCCGCCAAGTGGGGCCTTAGTCAGGGCCCCACGTGGCATTTCTTTCACAGCGTTTTACAGTCCCTGCAAAGTGGGGGTTAGTTGCCTGTTGTGGCTCCAGCTGGTGCTGCAAGCTGAAAAATTTCTGGTTTTTCATCTTCCAGATGCTATACTGGGCCTGATTGCTTCTGCTTTTACACCTCCTGACAATTGTAACACTGGCAGAGTAGGTGGAGCGCTGGCTAAGAGAGGTGGACTGGGAGTGGGCAGATATAAGGTATGCAATAGAGGGATCTCTAACTGATGCTGCAGTTATGCCTGCTGACAAATTTGGCCTCTTCAAAGGGCTTGAGAAGCTGACACACTTCCAATTACGTATCTCAAAATAACACATTGTCCCTGTGGTATGCTGCATGCTGTAATCGTTCACCACCTACTGCTGCTCACACAGACGCTCCAGCATGTTTAAGGTGGAGGTCTACCAAGTTGGAATGTTGCAGATAAGGCAGTGCAAAGGCAGACTGTTTTAACGCTTCAAATAGAGCAGGGTGTTTTTTGTGATATTAATAAATGGCTGAAATTCACTAAGACTTTTCTGGTCACGAGGAGCACCTCTTTTAAGCCACTATACAGGTTAATAAAGCGGCAAACTACCAGATTAAGCACATGCACCATACAGAGACAATGTGTTATTCGTCCCAGGAGGAGGAGTGGAAGCAAGGAGAGGTGGGTGGAAATGGTCCAGAGAAGAGGATCCAGAGGAGGTGGATGGGCTCTGCATGGTGTTGGAACTGGGCCTGCACTAATGGGGTACAACTAGCACTTGGCCTTGTTGAGTTTCTGGACTGTGGCTGCTGCTCAGCAATTGTCCATAATTGCTGCTCCATGTGTCAAATGTGGCGTGCACCTTTCCCCAGACTGACATATCCAAGGAAAGACCCACATTCTCTGACACATGGAGATAAAAAGCAGAGACAGCTTTTCTAGAGAAATAATTGTGGCTAGGTATCCTCCATCGGGGTTGAGCACCTGCCATCAATTGGTTAAACACAGTGAAATCCACTAAGTTGTATGGTAGTGAATGCACCACCAGCAGCTTGGCCAGGTGCGAGATAAGTTGCAGAGCTGCCGATTGAGTGAGTGCATATTGATGTTTCCTGGACACCCATTCCCTTATGGATGACTGACGTTAGCGTGGCAGAGGAGTAGAAGTAGGAGAAACAGTTGGTGATAATGATGATCATCAGCAGCAGCAGCAGAAACATGACTACCGCTACCCCTACTAGTGCTACCACCCCCACCTCACGACTTTCCCCCAGATCTGCCCCAGGCAACATTTTTGGATGTAGCATCTTCGCAATGACTGGAATTGTTACTATAACCACTGCCACCACCCTTTTCAACTGATGTCACCTTGACCCAGTTGCCAGTTCCTATCTGCAAAAGAATCATCATCAGCAGCAGCAATGTCATCATTAGAGATGAACAAATCAAAGCTGACGAAGTGGAATTCGATCCAAATTTCAGGAAATATTCGATTCGCATCAAATCCAGATTTCCTCACACTTCATGGTAACGAATCGCATTTTTTCATAAAATGGCTGCTGCACTTTAGGACATGGGTCAAGGAACTCTGGGAATAACCCACAATGCCATGCGTGCAGCCAATCAGCAGCCAGCCAACCCTGTGATGTCACAGCCCTTTAACCCCTTCGCGACCGCCCACGGCATCGGGAGCCAGTGTTAGCTGTAACTGACAGCTAACATCCTGCTCCATAACCCCCGATTGGAGCACAGCTCCAATCTTGGGTTTTAACCCCTTGGATACCGCGGTCAAACATGACCGCGGCATCCAAGGGATTCCGCCATGTTACATGTCCCCCTCGGCACCCCCCAATCTCGCCGGGCAACTAGTAGCCCCCAGTACCTGGTTGATCCTGCCCAGAAGTGAGGAAGTCAGCCTATGCGTCTGCACAGGCTGACTTCCTCTATAGACTGCAATACACATGTATTGCAGTCTATAGTGCTGAACCAGAGGTCAGTGCATCGCTGGTTTAGGTCCCCTAGTGGGGCATCACTAAAATCCACTGCAAGGCACAGTGTTCTACGCCACTATACAGGCTCTCTGCAGCCAGGAAATAGCTGTTTTTTAATGCGATTCACTGCAAATTAATTCGAATCTAATCGCATTGGAAAATTCGACAAAGCTGCCCAATCGAATTTTTTTAAAATTCGCTCATCATTAGTCATCATCTTCCTGCTTTTTTCTGACACAACATGGCTATGGTATTTCTGCACACTCTCAAAATTTCCACCTCTAGATTTCCCCCTAGCTTTCCAACCCAAACAACTACTAGTAGTACTACCATACCCCCTTCCACTATCTACACCACCAATAGTCATGTCTTCCTCCTCTGCTTGCAGGCAATGCTGACTGTTCTCATCCAGCTCATCAAAAAGAGGTAGAAGACTGCTCTGGCTAGGAGAAATAGATTTCTCAGCAGGTGCCATATCACTACCAGTGATTAGTCATGAGCGAATTTCTCAAAAATTCGATTCAGCAGCTTCGCCGAATTTCCCAAAACTATTTGATTCGATCCAAATTAATTTGTACAGAATCGCGTTAAAAAACAGCTATTTTCCTGGCTGCAGAGAGCCTGGGGATATGGCGATATGCATTTTAAACTAAGGACATGTCATAATAGCCTTAGAAAGGCTATTCTAATCCTACCTTTGCCGTTGCATCATGCCCCCTGTGATATCCTGGTCCTCCTCGCTGTCGGCTCTGCGCATGCTCGGTGGCCCTTTTTATTCTATTCCTACACAAGCAGCTCTGCGCATATCCAGCGGCCATCTTTTTTCTATTCCTACACGAGCGGCTCTGCGCATGCCCAGCAGCCATCTTTATTCTTTTCCTACACAAGCAAGGAGAACCAGGACATCACAGGGGGCATGATGCAACGGCAAAGGTAGGAGTAGAATAGCCTTTCTAAAGGCTATTCCGATGTGTCCTTAGTTTAAAATGCGATTCGATGGGAATCAAAAATTTCCTGAAATTCGGATCGAATTCCACTTCGTCAGCTTCGATTCGCTCATCTCTACCAGTGATCTTTGTTAGTGAAGAATATGAAGGAGACATGGTTGACAGTCCAGAAAGGCCATGCGGTAAATCATGAGGAGGAGGAGGAGGAACACAAAGAAGCCTGACTCAAGATTCAATATACTCCTGTGATGAGTAATCAAAAACTTCATCTTCTTTCTTAGGAAGTACAACAATCCTGAGGTTACTGGTAGCACCACCAAAACCAGAACTAGTGTTGCTGATATCACCCACATTCTTAATGTTAGTACTTGTATGATTGTTTCCTTGTCCCCCCTCCTTTTGTCTGTCCCCTGCCCTGTTTTTTACCAGTAATTTTTTTATTGCTAAATTATAATAGTGATTGGCAACAATTCTGACACTGTGTGTACAGTGGGGAAAGAAAGTATTTAGTCAGCCACCAATTGTGCAAGTTCTCCCACTTAAAAAGATGAGGCCGGCCTGTACATGACATCATAGGTAGACCTCAACTATGAGAGACAAAATGAGAAAACAAATCCAGAAAATCACATTGTCTGATTTTTAAAGAATTTAAAAATGGCTGACTAAATTCTTTTTTTTCTCCCCACTGTATGTCTTTTTTTGTTTTTGCTGTTTTTTTTGCAAACAAGTTCTTCAAGAATACTCAGCTTTAAATAACAGAGGTTGCGAGATTGTATATATAAGCAGCCACAAAAAATGCTTTAGAAACTAATGATTTTTCACACTCTGTGTATTTGTTGAGCAGAAAAAAAAAATCCTTAAATAACAAGCTTTTTTTTTCAGATTAGCACAGGCTGTTAGACTGTTTAACCCTTTAAGGATGCAGGGTAGTTTGTATGTTAATGCTTGGAGACATTTTTCTTATTTTCTTTCCCTTCCTTCCAAAATTCATTCAATAAAACTTTTTTATTTTTCTGTCAACATAGCTATGTGAGAGCTTATTGTTTGCATGATGAGTTGTACTTTTATTTGCCACCATTTTGCAGTACATATAATGTTTTTATTAGCTTTTATTAACGTTTTTGGGGGTCCATGTTAAAAAAAAAACACACCATTTTATAATTACAGCATTTACTCTGTATTAAACATGACATAGTAACTTTGTCTGGCGGGTCATTACGATTACAGCGATACCATATTTATATTGGTTTTATTATGTTTTACTGGTTTTACAAATAAAACGCCACTTTTTGAAACTGAACAATTTCAAAACTTTTTTACTGTTTTGTTGACAGATATATGTCAGGGCTCTTTATTTGCGGGACAAGTTGTACATGTTATTGGTACCTATGTTTGGTATGTATGACTTTTTAATCACTTTTTATTGCTATTTTTTGGGGAAAGCAGAATGTCCAAAACATATTAATTTGCGTACTGCGGTATATATTTTTTTTACGCCATTCACCATACAGGATAAATAATGCTGTTTTTGGTTAGTGGGGACTTATACGCACATGGGGATACTAACATGTTTGTTTATTTTTTTGTTTATGTTATGTGTTTTTTAAATGTAAAGATGTATTTTTGAACTTTTTATTATTTGTTTATTTTAAACTTTATGAATTTTTCTTTTTTTACATGTTCCCCAGCGGGACTTGAACCTGGGATCTCAGACCCCCAGTGCAATGTCTTATGGGAACTGTGCATAGGCAGTCAGAAGGCTGTTGCCCGGCCTCCTGACTCCCATGGCAGCCCTTTGGATCCTGAGTTCTTACTGCGGGGGATTTGAGGGGAGGAACGGGGGGGCAATCTTGCTGGAGTCGGAGAATCTTCCAATTCTATGGCTGGTTCTGGGTCTCGGCTGTGAAACACAACTAAGTGTCGGAAGTAGTGCTGCAGCATTACAGTGCCGTACTATTATAGCACTGAGCATTAACTACGCGCTCAGCGTGATGTAATAGTATGGTGCAGAGAGGGAAGGGGTTAAAAGTACAAAACCTGATGGTAAGTTCCCTTTAAATACAATGCATTAATTATCTTATATTAATACTGAGTTCAGCTTCAGAGCTGAAATCTTCTAGCATTCTCCCTGTTCAGTGTCTGCATAGAGCTTGCTTACTTCAAAAGCTATACAGTCATCTAATTTACTTACAGACAGAGCACTGTCTTTGGCTATTGATGTCAGTCCCATAGAAGTGAATGGAGCTGTGGTCACACATGCGCAAAATACCACTCCTGGTTGTGTGATCCCAACATTTGTACCTCCCACCCCAGCAAATATACATTGGGCAGGGTGGAAGGGGTTTATTATACAATCCTGTAGACAGCTGATAAATATTGTTCATGGGTCAACCACTTTAACCCTTTAATGAAGCAGGGTTGTTTAGGCGTTAATGCTCTGTGACATTTTTCATAATGACATGACCAAAACAAATTAATTTGTGGTAAATTAACATTGTGGAATATATTTTTTATGGCGTTCACCGTACAGGAAAAATAATACTATTTTTGGATAGTGTGGACTTATACACACATGGGGACACCAAACATGTTTGTTTACTTTATTTGCTAACATTATGCATTTTTGAAATTCTAAAGGTTTTTTTTTTTTTTACTTTTATTTATTTATTTTAATACTTTATTTAAAACTTATTTTCTGTCCCATAAGGGGACACGAACCTGGGATCTCTTGATTGTATTGCCCACAGTATCCCTATGTGCAATAGGGAAAAGCAGCCAGGAGGCTGTTGATTAGCCTCCAGGGTGCCATTGTAACCCCTCGGACCCGCCATCTCATGAGGAGCTGAAGGGGGAGGGGCGATCTTGCCCCTTAACCTTCCAGATGCCATGATCGCTATTGATCATGGCATCTGAAGGGTCTAAGCCATCAGAGTCTAAGTATTGTGTCATTCCGGTGTCTGGTCCCAGGTCCTGTCTGTGTAATATAGCAGCGACCTGGAAGTCATGCTGCAGGCACAACTCCTGTGAGCACCTTACTATTATGGTGCTGAGCCTTAACTATACATTCAGTGCGACGTAATAGTATGGCGCAGAACAGGAAGGGGTTAAGCTTCTGAGCTTTAATGCAAATCTGAAACATGACCTCCCAATTATTGCACATCATTTATAGTACTGTTCACTACATATGGGGCAGAGGGAGCTTTTGGTCCTCCTCAGGTTCCATGGCCCCTCCCATATTGCTAAAGATCATGTGTCTTATAGGTGTCTCTTCTTTTAGGGAGGGATTTTCTGGTTTGGATCATATTGTGGTTTGAATCATATAGTCTTCTTAAAAGCTGGGCTTTGACCATACCTGTTTGGGGTTCAGTGAGATAGTCCTGAATTTTGCATGCTGTCCTGCTGTCCTTGGTATCTCTTTGTATACAGTGGTGAAGCAGGGAGCCATCACCTTCCTGCTCCACCATTTTCCCCCATCACAGCTGCAAGAGTCTTGGACACAGGCAAGCATGATGTAGTGATGTCAATTGAGTGGACTCTGTGGGGGAACGGGGAGCTATATTATTTTTCTTATTTTTGCATTTTACTGTGTGGGCCAAAAGGAGGGAGTGTTAGAACGTGTGGGGGCCAAAATGGGGACAATTAGACTGTGTGTGGGCCACAAAGAAGGGAAGATATAATGTGTGGGAGCTACAAGGGGAAATTATATACAATGAGGGGGCATTATAATGTGTGGGAGCCATTTATACTGTGTGTGGGCCACAAGGAGGGGGAGATATGATGTGTGAAAGCTATAAGGTGAAAATTTATACTGTGATGTAGAGCATGGGTGGGTTTAGAGATGTGACTTATCATATGTAAAGTTGCCATGGTGCACTGTAAGTGCTGCAAGTTTGGTCTCTGTTTCCGTCTTCTAAAAGTTGGGAGGTATAGCATTGCCTTATAGGGAGCTCCCTTCAAAAAGACGACAATAGACTTTTCTTTTTTCCATTAAGGAACACTAATTTGCATACCCTTTCCCACTTCTTATTTTGGACATTTTTTTTTTTTTGAATGTTCCGTGTCTCAGTGTTAAAGATGTTTTCCTTAAGTGGGAATTGTCTATTGAGAACACTTCTTACATGTAAGAATATCAGCAGGTAGATGTCAGTCCCACTATGACAATGACAAATTCCTCAAGTGATATGAAGCGGTCATGGTGTAACACAGTAGATACAAAGATATACAATATAAATACAGACAGGAAAGTGTCAGAGAAACCAGTCTGCCCGCAGAGCAAGACGTACACCTGTCATCTCCAAAAGCCTCAACGTTTGGTCACTGACATAGCGTCACAGCCAGGTAAGTGGATAAGAACATAAAGAGGCAGAAATCTATATGTAATGTGATTTATTGTGTAATATTGTAGATAGATAAAGATAGAGATATACTTGCAGATAGATAGATAGATAGATAGATAGATAGATAGATAATTACAGATAGATACAACTGCATCTCAATAAATTAGAATATCTTTGAAACGTTCATTCATTTCAGTAATTCAGTAATACAATCCATAATCAGCGTCTTTCATGATTGTGTGTCCTACTGAACCAGACTGAGGGACCATTTAAAGGCTTAGGAAACCTTGGCAGGTGACACTGAATTTACAATACTGAACTTTTTTACAATATTCTAATTTTCTTAGATTTGGGTTTTCATTACCTGTAATCCATAATCAACATTTACAGAAATAAAACACTTGAAATAGAATACTCTGTGTGTAAAGAATCTAGAAAATATAGGAGGTCACTTTTTTAATTTAATTACTGAAAGAAATAAACATTCCAAAGATATTCTAATTTATTGAGATGCACCTGTAGTTAGATAGAAAGATAGATAGAGATATATAGATATATATTACATATAGATAGATCATTACAGATAAATAGATAGATAGATGAATAGACAGATAGTTCATTACAGATATATACAATATTTAGATACATAGTTGCAGATAGATACAGATAGATAAATTCATAGAGATGTATAGATAGTTATAGATAGTTACAGTTAGAGTTACACAGAGCTAGACAGATAATTACAGATAGGTAGAAAGATCATTACAGATAGATACAGTATGTACCTACATAGATAAATCCTGGACTTGAGAAAGGTCCTGCATATCTGGGACCGAACTTTGCATTTGGAATAAACCCACATTGATTTTTTTTTCACTATTTGGAGTGTTGCCTATTTTTATATTTTTACATAGATAGATAGATAGATAGTTACATATCTCTTCCGCCATGAAAGTTTGCAATTATGTATCATTGCAGTGAAAATACATCAGCCTGGCTCCAGACTGCATGTTTACAAACCACAGATGTAATGTATAGATAAAATGTAATTTGTTTGCAAACTAAAAAGTTCTAGAACTTTCTAATATACTAAGGGGCAGATATATGAAGCCCCTGCTGTTCTCTGGTATTAAATTAATCACAAACCAACCTCGGGTTTGCAATTTTTAAGATGCCACAAAATTGTTGTAAGTGATACCAGTGGGATTTTTGCTACGGACAACCTACAGCAGGCCTGTCCTGTGCAGCCCTAGCCTAAGTAATCTTGCAGTGGTAGGGCTGAAGGAACTTGTACAGTCATGGCCAAAAGTTTTGAGAATGATACAAATATTAATTTTTACAAAGTCTACTGCTTCAGTTTTTCTAATGGCAATTTGCATATACTCCAGAATGTTATAAAGAGTGATCAGCTTAACAGCAATTACTTGCAAAGTCAATATTTGCCTAGAAAATGAACTTTATCCCCCAAAACACATTTCAACATCATTGCAGCCCTGCCTTAAAAGGACCACCTAACATCGTTTCAGTGATTGCTCCATTAACACAGGTGTGGGTGTTGATGAGGACAGGGCTGGAGATCAATCTGTCATGATTAAGTAAGAATGACACCACTGGACACTTTAAAAGGAGGCTGGTGCTTGCCATCATTGTTTCTCTTCTGTTAACCATGGTTATCTCTAAAGAAACACGTGCAGTCATCATTGCACTGCACAAAAATGGCCTAACTGGGAAGAGTATTGCAGCTAGAAAGATTGCACCTCAGTCAACAATCTATCGCATCATCAAGAACTTCAAGGAGAGAGGTTCCATTGGTGCCAAAAGGCTCCAGGGCGCCCAGAAAGACCAGCAAGCGGCAGGACCGTCTCTTAAAGTATTTCAGCTGCGGGATCGGGCTACCAGCAGTGCAGAGCTTGCTGAGGAATGGCAGCAGGCAGGTGTGAGTGCATCTGCACGCACTGGGAGGCGGAGACTCTTGGAGCAAGGCCTGGTCTCAAGGAGGGCAGCAAAGAAGCCACTTCTCTCCAGAAAAAACATCAGGGACAGACTGATATTCTGCAAAAGGTACAGGGAATGGACTGCTGAGGACTGGGGTAAAGTCATTTTCTCTGATGAATCCCCTTTTCGATTGTTTGGAACATCTGGAAAACAGCTTATTCGGAGAAGAAGAGGTGAGCGCTACCACCAGTCTTGTCTCATGCCAACTGTAAAGCATCCTGAAACCATTCATGTGTGGGGTTGCTTCTCAGCCAAGGGAATCGGCTCTCTCACAGTCTTGCCTAAAAACACAGCCATGAATAAAGAATGGTACCAGAATGTCCTCCAAGAGCAACTTCTCCCAACCGTCCAAGAGCAGTTTGGCGCTCAACAATGCCTTTTCCAGCATGATGGAGCACCTTGCCATAAAGCAAGGTGATAACTAAATGGCTCAGAGAACAAAACATAGAGATTTTGGGTCCATGGCCTGGAAACTCCCCAGATCTTAATCCCATTGAGAACTTGTGGTCAATCATCAGAGACGGGTGGACAAACAAAAACCAACAAATTCAGACAAAATTAAAGCATTGATTCTGCAAGAATGGACTGCTATCAGTCAGGATTTGGTCCAGAAGTTGATTGAGAGCATGCCAGGGAGAATTGCAGAGGTCCTGAAGAAGAGGGTCAACACTGCAAATATTGACTTGCTGCATTAACTCATTCTAACTGTCAATATAAGCTTCTGTTACTCATAATATGAATGCAATTATATTTCTGTATGTGATAAAAACATCTGACAAACACACATAAAAACCAGAGGGCAGCAGATCATGTGAAAATATAATATTTGTGTCATTCTCAAAACTTTTGGCCATGACTGTACAGGTTGTTGTGATTTTACTTATCATCATCTTACAGGTCACAGTAGATGTGGCAGACATGTTCAGATTACTTTTCGCACAGTCTCACCAGTTTCTCTGCGGACATATATGTAGATGCATGTAGAAGGTAAATTCTCATACAGCAGATATGATGCAGAAATATAAGCAATTGAATGAGGTTCTTTCACAGCAAGCCTCATTCAGATGGAGGGGACAGTGTCAGAAATTTCTAGAACAAATCTGATGCATGTGAATTCACCCTAGGGCTGAGGCCACACGTTGCAGAAATGTGGCTTTTTTGTTGCAGATTTTGTTTTGCGGTTTTTTGAGCCAAAGCCAGGAGTGGATTGAGCGGAAGGGAGAAGTATAAGAACTTCCTAGATATTTCCCATTCTTTTTGTAGCCATGCCTGGGTTTGGCTCAAAAAAAATGCAGCAAAATCTGCAACAAAAAAAGCTGTGTTTCCGCAACGTGGGGCCTTAGCCTTAAAGCGTAACTAAAGTTTTATTTATTTTTTGATAAATACATAGGATAACATACTTTGTAATATACTTTATTAAAGAAAAGTGCCTGTTTCTTCACTTATTTGCCTCCTTTTGTCACTGATCAAATCTGTACAATAGACATCTATGGAAAGGGGAGGGGGAGGAAATAGAGAGCTCATCAAAGCAGAAAGACATCTGCACTATAAAGGCAGTTCTCTTTCACAACACAGCTGGGTGATCAGGAATTACTATCCTGACAGAAATGACTCTCTTCACCTCCCTCTCCCCTCTCCATAGACTTCATTGTAAGTTGATCTGCTTGAATACAGAATGCGGACCAAAATCACTCAGATAAGATGTAAAGACAGGAGAAATACAATTACAAATTTTACAAAGTTTATTCCCTTCATGTGCACGATTGATTTATGAAATAATAAATAACATTTACTTACGTTTTGACCTTATTACTGCATATGTATTTCACCTTTGTATGGTAAATTGTAAGTAACGCTGCCACGTTTCGATTTGTTTTGTTTATCTGCAGCCCTGGCTGGTGGGGGACACCAAATACCCGCACAATGTTCCCAGCGGTGATTCTCCTTTTCTGTGTCTCTATCCCTATGACATGTACGTAGTAATACAAACTTCCAATAGATTTATGTTGCTCAAATTTAGTAATAAGATTTTTTGGGAAGATTTTTTGCTTATTCTTTCATCACATACCTGTTATACATACACACACAGCTTTGCCATCTCCATATTCTCCACTAAACACAGCTTTGCTACCTCCAAATTACCCATTGCTAGCTGTACTACCTCCATGTTTTTCCCCTCCACACACAACACTGCTGCCCACATGTTTTCCTTCCTGCACATACAGCTCTGCTACCTTTGCTCTCCCCCACACTTACAATTTTGCTACTTTTAAGTTTCTGCTCTGCATACAGTCTGCCCCCTCCATACACTCAGTTCTGCTAAATCCACATTTCCCTCCATAGCTTTAGTACATGTATGTTTCCCCACACAGACTCAGGCTTGCTACCTCTACTTTTCCTTCCACACACTCAGCTCTGCTACATCCATTTTTCCCACTACACACTCAGCTCTGCTGCACCCATTTTTCCACAACACACTCAGTTTTTCTACATCAAAATTCCTCCCCGCAAACTCAGCTCTGCTATATCCACCCCAAACACACATACTATGTCCTTCCCCACTACAAGTATAATGTTGTACCGTGTTAGCCATTGAAAGTAGTGGAAGAGTGAAGAAATCAGGCGATACCTTTTAGAGGCTAACTGAGTATATTTATAAGTAAGCTTTCAGGAGTACTCGCTCCCTTCATCAGACATGGGGGAAAAAAAGAACTGAAAATTAACAGATTTTTATACACATGGTTTTCAAAGCATTTTAGAGTCCTTAAAAAAATTGCAATCTAAGTAGAGAAGTTATTTACAACAGGTCAAAAAAAACAGTCTGGAAACTTGTGGTGCGTGACGGAGGGATCAGTAATTCTTGCTGTTATCTGTTTGCTATCAGGAGGTGATTTGTGTCCCTCACAGGTCACACATAGTGTGATTTGAAGCTGGCATGAATATTGAGTTCAGTTCATGGTTCAAACATAGTGTGACATGAAGCTGGCATGAATATTAAGTCCAAATTGCAGAGTTTGAAATTTTTGCATAAATTTATACTCCATTTCTTTTCTTTTCTCCTGTGTCTTAAAATGTCCCATTAAAACCACAACCCGCAAATCTTCAATAGAGTGGTTTTCTCCGGAGAAATGTGCGGCCACTGGGAGATCGGTTCTGCTGTTATTAATATTGGATCTGTGTGAGTTCATTCGTTGACTGAGTCTCTGCCCTGTTTCCCCCACATAGAGGCCTGTGGTGGGACATTGCACACACATTATGAGGTACACCACATTGGAAGACCTGCAGGAAAATGTCCCCCTAATTCTGTGCACCTGTTGTGACTTTGGGATAGGTACACTGTCAGCGGTGTGGATGTGCTTGCAGGTCATGCACCTTTTATGTAGGCAAAGTGAGGTGCCATTTTCAGTTGGGGCCTTCAGGGCACTCCGGACGATAATGCGCCTCAGGTTTGGTGGTTGTCGAAAGGAGAGGAGAGGGGGGACTGGAAATATGTCCTTGAGTCTGTTGTCCCTATGTAGTACAGGTTGGAGCTCCTTGGCAATCCTTCGTAGGATCTCCAGCTGTGGGTTGTAGGTGACAACTAGGGGCACTCGGGCTTCTTTCTGGGTCTCTCTATATGTGAGCAGACTGTCTCTGGTAATGGCTGCCGCTTTGTTTAATTGGTTGTCCGTCACTTTTGGTTTGTATCCCAATCTGAGAAATTTCAACTTCAGATCCAGGAGGTGCTTGTCCAGGTCTGTTTTGTCGGAGCAAATATGATTGTATCGTATAGCCTGGCTGTAGATTATAGATTGTCTTGTGTGCTTGGGGTGGAAGCTGTCGTTTCTCAGGTAGGCCGTTCTGTCTGTGGGTTTGTGGTATATTGATGTGAGTAGCCGGTGGTCTTTAATGTATATTGTGGTATCCAGAAAGTGAATTTCACTCCCTGAATAGCTAAGTGTAAGGTTGATGGTCGGGTGAAAGTCATTGAAGTCATTATGGAATTGAAGTAGGGCCTCCTCACCTGCAGTCCAGATGACAAGGATATCATCGATATAACGAAGGTAAATCATAGGTTTGGTGGTGCATGTTGATAAATATGTTCCTTCCATTTCTGCCATAAAGAGATTTGCATATTGGGGTGCACATCTGGTCCCCATTGAAGTTCCCATTCGCTGTAGATATAGATCCTCTCCAAAGGTAAAATGGTTGTGGCTAAGGATGAATTGTATGAGCTGCGTTACTGGTTCTGTTGGGAGGTTTTGTTTTGCCAGGTGTACCCGACATGCTGCAACTCCATCCTTGTGGGGAATGTTGGTATACAGGGATTCCACATCCATGGTGGCCAAAATGGTACCCTCAGGTAGAGGGCCCAAGGCATTCAGTTTGTTAAGAAGGTCAGTGGTGTCCTGGATATAGCTTGGAGTATCCCTGACAAGGGGTTTTAGGAGATTTTCCACCCAACCTGAGATGTTTTCTGTCAGTGTCCCAATGCCAGAAATGATAGGCCTCCCAGGGTTGCCATCTTTGTGTATCTTTGGGAGCATATAGAAGCAGCCCGGCCTGGGATCTTGGGGGATAAGTCCTTTTACCTGATTCTGGATCTGGACTGGAAACTCCTTGATCATACTCTTTAGTTCTTTCATATAGGCCTCTGTGGGATCACTTCCAAGTTTGGAGTAATGGATGGGATTTGACAGTTGCCTGTTTGCTTCCTGGATATAGTCTGAGGTATTCATTATGACTATTGCGCCCCCTTTGTCAGCTGGTTTTATTATTATATCCTGATTTTCTTTCAGTGATGTAATAGCCTTCTGTTCCTGCAGGGTTAGGTTATGCACCTGTTTCTTTTGTTTCTCTAGGATTTCTGATTTTACTTTGCTTCTGAAACAGTCAATATATTTATCCAGTGCTGCATTAGCTCCAGGGCGTGGGGTCCAGGTAGATTTTTTGGTAGGATTCCTTATGGGCTGTTCCATCTCAGAGTCACTGCTGTATGGAGGGTCTTTGTCATAAAAATATTCCCTTAATCTCATTTTTCTGAAAAACTCCTCCATATCATTGCAGAGTTGGATATGGTCAGTGTGTGCCGAGGGGCAGAAGGAGAGACCTTTGGAGAGAACTGACATTTCGTGTTTGTTTGGCTCATAAGAGGAAAGATTCACAACACAGCTTTGCTGAGCTGGGCTAGTACTTGCGGTTGTAGTAATGAGGCCTTTTTGTCTCAGTCTGTGGAGCTTTTTCTTTTTGTTGTTAATAAGCATATCCTGAAGTTTCCAGTAGTATGTGTGGAGTTTGGCCTTCATTTCCTCTGTGTCATTAGCCAATGATGATTTCAGGGCCTGTATCTCCTCCTGTGTTCTTTTTTTGTTGTTATAGGAAATTTTTATCATATTGTTCCGCAGCCTTTCAGATGTCCGAATACATAGTTGTTCTGCATATCGGCTGTTGTAGGTGTTCCGGGTTGGGTTACGTAAATTGAAGCCTTTTGGGATGAGTCTCTCCTTTTTGCATTTTGTTAAGAAGAAGATGTCGCTGTTGAGTTGTGCAAGTTTCTTAAGCCGGTTTTTCAGTTCCATTCTTTTGCGGTACATTGTGGTATCTTTCAAGTTGATAGTAGTATAATGTTGTACCGTGTTAGCCATTGAAAGTAGTGGAAGAGTGAAGAAATCAGGCGATACCTTTTAGAGGCTAACTGAGTATATTTATAAGTAAGCTTTCAGGAGTACTCGCTCCCTTCATCAGACATGGTGTGATACAAGAACTGAAAATTAACAGATTTTTATACACATGGTTTTCAAAGCATTTTAGAGTCCTTAAAAAAATTGCAATCTAAGTAGAGAAGTTATTTACAACAGGTCAAAAAAAACAGTCTGGAAACTTGTGGTGCGTGACGGAGGGATCAGTAATTCTTGCTGTTATCTGTTTGCTATCAGGAGGTGATTTGTGACCCTCACAGGTCACACATAGTGTGATTTGAAGCTGGCATGAATATTGAGTTCAGTTCATGGTTCAAACATAGTGTGACATGAAGCTGGCATGAATATTAAGTCCAAATTGCAGAGTTTGAAATTTTTGCATAAATTTATACTCCATTTCTTTTCTTTTCTCCTGTGTCTTAAAATGTCCCATTAAAACCACAACCCGCAAATCTTCAATAGAGTGGTTTTCTCCGGAGAAATGTGCGGCCACTGGGAGATCGGTTCTGCTGTTATTAATATTGGATCTGTGTGAGTTCATTCGTTGACTGAGTCTCTGCCCTGTTTCCCCCACATAGAGGCCTGTGGTGGGACATTGCACACACATTATGAGGTACACCACATTGGAAGACATGCAGGAAAATGTCCCCCTAATTCTGTGCACCTGTTGTGACTTTAGAGAAACAAAAGAAACAGGCGCATAACCTAACCCTGCAGGAACAGAAGGCTATTACATCACTGAAAGAAAATCAGGATATAATAATAAAACCAGCTGACAAAGGGGGCGCAATAGTCATAATGAATACCTCAGACTATATCCAGGAAGCAAACAGGCAACTGTCAAATCCCATCCATTACTCCAAACTTGGAAGTGATCCCACAGAGGCCTATATGAAAGAACTAAAGAGTATGATCAAGGAGTTTCCAGTCCAGATCCAGAATCAGGTAAAAGGACTTATCCCCCAAGATCCCAGGCCGGGCTGCTTCTATATGCTCCCAAAGATACACAAAGATGGCAACCCTGGGAGGCCTATCATTTCTGGCATTGGGACACTGACAGAAAACATCTCAGGTTGGGTGGAAAATCTCCTAAAACCCCTTGTCAGGGATACTCCAAGCTATATCCAGGACACCACTGACCTTCTTAACAAACTGAATGCCTTGGGCCCTCTACCTGAGGGTACCATTTTGGCCACCATGGATGTGGAATCCCTGTATACCAACATTCCCCACAAGGATGGAGTTGCAGCATGTCGGGTACACCTGGCAAAACAAAACCTCCCAACAGAACCAGTAACGCAGCTCATACAATTCATCCTTAGCCACAACCATTTTACCTTTGGAGAGGATCTATATCTACAGCGAATGGGAACTTCAATGGGGACCAGATGTGCACCCCAATATGCAAATCTCTTTATGGCAGAAATGGAAGGAACATATTTATCAACATGCACCACCAAACCTATGATTTACCTTCGTTATATCGATGATATCCTTGTCATCTGGACTGCAGGTGAGGAGGCCCTACTTCAATTCCATAATGACTTCAATGACTTTCACCCGACCATCAACCTTAAACTTAGCTATTCAGGGAGTGAAATTCACTTTCTGGATACCACAATATACATTAAAGACCACCGGCTACTCACATCAATATACCACAAACCCACAGACAGAACGGCCTACCTGAGAAACGACAGCTTCCACCCCAAGCACACAAGACAATCTATAATCTACAGCCAGGCTATACGATACAATCGTATTTGCTCCGACAAAACAGACCTGGACAAGCACCTCCTGGATCTGAGGTTGAAATTTCTCAGATTGGGATACAAACCAAAAGTGACGGACAACCAATTAAACAAAGCGGCAGCCATTACCAGAGACAGTCTGCTCACATATAGAGAGACCCAGAAAGAAGCCCGAGTGCCCCTAGTTGTCACCTACAACCCACAGCTGGAGATCCTACGAAGGATTGCCAAGGAGCTCCAACCTGTACTACATAGGGACAACAGACTCAAGGACATATTTCCAGTCCCCCCTCTCCTCTCCTTTCGACAACCACCAAACCTGAGGCGCATTATCGTCCGGAGTGCCCTGAAGGCCCCAACTGAAAATGGCACCTCACCTTGCCTACATAAAAGGTGCATGACCTGCAAGCACATCCACACCGCTGACAGTGTACCTATCCCAAAGTCACAACAGGTGAACAGAATTAGGGGGACATTTTCCTGCAGGTCTTCCAATGTGGTGTACCTCATAATGTGTGTGCAATGTCCCACCACAGGCCTCTATGTGGGGGAAACAGGGCAGAGACTCAGTCAACGAATGAACTCACACAGATCCAATATTAATAACAGCAGAACCGATCTCCCAGTGGCCGCACATTTCTCCGGAGAAAACCACTCTATTGAAGATTTGCGGGTTGTGGTTTTAATGGGACATTTTAAGACACAGGAGAAAAGAAAAGAAATGGAGTATAAATTTATGCAAAAATTTCAAACTCTGCAATTTGGACTTAATATTCATGCCAGCTTCATGTCACACTATGTTTGAACCATGAACTGAACTCAATATTCATGCCAGCTTCAAATCACACTATGTGTGACCTGTGAGGGTCACAAATCACCTCCTGATAGCAAACAGATAACAGCAAGAATTACTGATCCCTCCGTCACGCACCACAAGTTTCCAGACTGTTTTTTTTGACCTGTTGTAAATAACTTCTCTACTTAGATTGCAATTTTTTTAAGGACTCTAAAATGCTTTGAAAACCATGTGTATAAAAATCTGTTAATTTTCAGTTCTTGTATCACACCATGTCTGATGAAGGGAGCGAGTACTCCTGAAAGCTTACTTATAAATATACTCAGTTAGCCTCTAAAAGGTATCGCCTGATTTCTTCACTCTTCCACTTCCCCACTACAGGCAGTCCTGTACAGCTTCCATGACTGTGACATCATCAAATCTGGTCTGCAAAATACCAGTAATTAGTATTTCCGGAAGTTTGCAGTCCTGCCATGTGGAAGAAATTTCTCAAATTATCTCATGACCCCCTGGAGGTCTTGGGGGTCATGACCCACAGTTTGGAAAACAGTGTATTAGAGAATTGGAAAATATAGCTGTTACTGAATGACCAGACTGGCAGCTATTGAATGTGTAACAGACGTTTAAAGCAACCCTGGCTCCCCCTTTCTATGATTTATTCCCATGATCCTCTGGTGGGCCCAGACTCTAAGGGGGCGTTCACACTACCGTTGGTGACCGTCAGTAGTGTCCATTGCTATTGTCCGTTACAAGTGTAGCCCTATTTGGGGGGGGGGGTATGAGTATTATCCCTCCCGCAACAGACTCTGGCGCTGACCTGTATGTATAATGGGACCTGAAGCCTTCGCTGAAGGGAAGAGTGGGAACATATATGAAATATATCAGTGCCTCCACCCAGGATAGAGCCTCTGTATTACAGGGGGGATCTCTTCCTGGGACTTACCCATGAAGTACAGTTAGTAGCCTTAACAAGGATCACTGTACTAATCTCACAGTCTGAAGAATACATACAGATACCACATAAGGTTATAACAGTAGCTTTATAAGAATCAACAGGGTAATAATACATACATAAAATATACTCAGAACACAGCAATACTACAACAACCAGCAAGTCCTCAACCGTCTTAGGCTATATACCCGGGTATATATATATATAGATATATAGCAAGAGTCCAGTGCACAATACCTCCAGGCAACAAAAGAGATGCAGGGGCCCCTGTGGATGACTGTGGATCCTCGGATTCTTCCAGGAGATGACAGACAGCCGATCAGGAGATGATGATGATGATGGTGAGATTCTTCACAGGCAGCAAACAGGGCGACGGTGACGGCAGTAGATACAGGCCTGACTACCCTAACACTGAGTCCTTAACCTGCCAGCTAAACTACTAGTGCCCCCGGGCCTCTAACTAGCTAGTTGGCCTTCGGAAGCCTAACCTATCACTGCCCTGAACTATATATATATTGATCCCTAACTACAGTTACTAGCTAGGTCCTGTGAGTATATAGGGGGTAACACATACCTAACTATATACTGTGAAGTAAAGAGGAACAAGTGGCTCTTAGACTCCCCCAGACATAACATGTCTGTCTCAGCAGCTCTGCTCACATCTCTCCCCCCAGCAGCTCTGCTCACATCTCTCCCCCCAGCAGCTCTGCCTCACATGTGTCTGACTCACTGTATTTACAAAACAAAACTTGCACTAAATGCCTGGGGTCTCTGAAGCCAAACTGCAGGGGCAAAGAAGCCAGATACATTATATACTAGTAGAAATGGCAGTTCCCTACACAAGATTTTAGCATCGGACACTAGCTGAACCGTCAGAAATCCGTTAAAATTTCCATTAATTTCAATGGGTTTTTATATTGTGTCCGTTTGTGTCTATTTACACCAAATCCATCAGAAGTCCGTTTTTTTTTCGCGGACAAAAAATCCTACATGCAGGACTTTTTGTCCGTTTGAAAAAAACGGATTCTTGATGGACAGCAAGTGTCTGTTATTTTTTTAACATTGAAGTCTATGGGTAACAGACTTATAACGGACAGTAACTGTTAGCCAGTTATTGTCCGTTATTTTATGTCCTTTTTTTTTCTGCGCATGCTCAGAAAGGAGAAACAAAACAAAAAAAAACGGACAGTGTTAAAAAACGGAGACTAACTGATGCTAACTGATGCTAACGTGTCCGTTTTTTTAACTGATCCATTAATTGGATCAGTTAAAAAAACGTACACATTAACATCAGTTAGTGTCCGTTAATGTCTGTTATGATAGGTGTCTGGTTTTTTTTTTTTTGTTAACGGACACCTTCATAACGGAAGCCAATGGTAGTGAGAACCCTTAACACACAATGGTCCATCAGAAGACACCCAAAATTGAAAGGTAGTATGTTCTATCTAGTGAGCCTGTGATAGACTAACAACCAATCAGAAGAGGCAGAGCTGTAGTGGGCAGGGAGAAATCAGCAAGCTGAACCAATAACGAGAAAGGGTGTGTGTCTCAGACTACCTCAGACTCACGTATATACAGATATATGTATACAGGTATACACAGCAGCCTGTTAGTTACTGTGGATAGAGGTAAGAGAATCAGAGAGAGGTGAGGGGAAGCACTGTTCTTATGAATACAACATACTGATAACTATTTATCCTGTCCACCAAATGGCACAAAATTTGTTGTGTTTTGGCTAGCAGCAGTACCAACCTTTAATAGACCGTCCTTACATAAGTCATCATATTTAGCTGATCCAATTTAAGTTCTGTGCAGCCCCTGATGTTATAAGCATTTGCCCTAAACCTGTTCAAGAACCTTACAGTGCCTTGCGAAAGTATTCGGCCCCCTTGAACTTTTCAACCTTTTGCCACATTTCAGGCTTCAAACATAAAGATATAAAATTTTAATTTTTTTGGTGAAGAATCAACAAGTGGGACACAATTGTGAAGTGGAACGAAATTTATTGGTTACTTTAAACTTTTGTAAAAAATAAAAAAAATGAAAAGTTGGGCGTGCAATATTATTCGGCCCCTTTACTTTCAGTGCAGCAAACTCACTCCAGAAGTTCAGTGAGGATCTCTGAATGATCCAATGTTGTCCTAAATGACTGATGATGATAAATATAATCCACATGTGTGTAATCAAGTCTCCGTATAAATGCACCTGCTCCGTGATAGCCTCAGGGTTCTGTTTAAAGCGCAGAGAGCATCATGAAGACCAAGGAACACACCAGGCAGGTCCGGGATACTGTTGTGGAGAAGTTTAAAGCCGTATTTGGATACAAAAAGATTTCCCAAACTTTAAACATCCCAAGGAGCACTGTGCAAGCGATCATATTGAAATGGAAGGAGTATCAGACCACTGCAAATCTACCAAGACCTGGCCGTCCCACTAAACTTTCATCTCAAACAAGGAGAAGACTGATCAGAGATGCAGCCAAGAGGCCCATGATCACTCTGGATGAACTGCAGAGATCTACAGCTGAGGTGGGAGAGTCTGTCCATAGGACAACAATCAGTCGTACACTGCACAAATCTGGCCTTTATGGAAGAGTGGCAAGAAGAAAGCCATTTCTCAAAGATATCCATAAAAAGTCTCGTTTAAAGTTTGCCACAAGCCACCTGGGAGACACACCAAACATGTGGAAGAAGGTGCTCTGGTCAGAGAAACCAAAATCCAACTTTTTGGCCACAATGAAAACGATATGTTTGGCGTAAAAGCAACACAGCTCATCACCCTGAACACACCATCCCCACTGTCAAACATGGTGGTGGCAGCATCATGGTTTGGGCCTGCTTTTCTTCAGCAGGGACAGGGAAGATGGTTAAAATTGATGGGAAGATGGATGGAGCCAAATACAGGACCATTCTGGAAGAAAACCTGTTGGAGTCTGCAAAAGACCTGAGACTGGGACGGAGATTTATCTTCCAACAAGACAATGATCCCAAACATAAAGCAAAATCTACAATGGAATGGTTCACAAATAAACGTATCCACGTGTTAGAATGGCCAAGTCAAAGTCCAGACCTGAATCCAATCGAGAATCTGTGGAAAGAGCTGAAAACTGCTGTTCACAAACGCTCTCCATCCAACCTCACTGAGCTCCAGCTGTTTTCCAAGGAAGAAAAGGGCAAGAATTTCAATCTCTCAATGTGCAAAACTGATAGAGACATACCCCAAGCGACTTGCAGCTGTAATCACAGCAAAAGGTGGCGCTACAAAGTATTAACTTAAGGGGGCCGAATAATATTGGCACGCCCCACTTTTCAGTTTTTTATTTTTTACAAAAGTTTAAAATATCCAATAAATTTCGTTCCAGTTCACGATTGTGTCCCACTTGTTGGATTCTTCACCAAAAAATTAAAATTTTATATCTTTATGTTTGAAGCCTGAAATGTGGCAAAAGGTTGAAAAGTTCAAGGGGGCCGAATACTTTCACAAGGCACTGTATGTAGGAAGATTTTCTCACAACACATCCTTGATGACTATGATAAGAAATGTGCTGACCTTCTCCAAGACTTTACAGTACTCTCGTATTTCAGAACAGACACATTTCATCTGTAGAACAATTGCCAGCAATAAGCAAACAAATGAAATGTAGAATTCTTTTCAGATCCAACAGAAAGATAAAAAACAAGTAAAACACGTTGACCCTGTTTTTAATACACTGAACCCTTTTCCTATATCACTGACATTCTTTGCAGATGGACAAGTCAAGGTCTTCCAGATTATGCCAAATTATGGGAGCCTGAATGGAGCAACAAGACTTACAATCAAAGGACAAGGTAGGTATACAGCGCTGTACCAACTATACTAACCACACTGGGAAAACTAAGGCACCATGCACACAACCGTAGTTTTTATCTGCAATTGCTGATAAAGTACGGACCCATTCATTTTTATGGGACCATACACAGCCATAGTTTTTGCTGTAGTGAAGAGCCACAAAATATAGAGCAGTTCCTATACCTGCCCGTATTTGCGCCTCTGCCCATTCATTTCAATGAATGGGTCAATGAATACCATGGATGACACATGAGTGCCAATCCATGTGTCACTCGAGCCGTTTATACTGACCCGTGCACTGCACATGGTCGTGTACATGTGGCCTTAGAGGAATGCTAAACACTGAAAATGCACAAAAAGTAAAAAAAAATATCCCAGCAATTACTCCTTTATCCTCTTATTTCCTTTAGTCCTCTCATTTCCTTTACGTCACGCTGCAACGTAATAGTATGGCTCAGAGAGGGGAATGGGTTAACCACTCAGATGCTGTGGTCAATGTTGAGCACACCATCTGAGTGGTTTTACAGTGAAAAGTCAGGCAATATTTAGAAAAGTCAAATAGTGTTAAGAAAATTTTTTTTAAAAAGTCAAATAATCCCTTACAAAATATTTTATTATTAAAAAAAATTTAAAAATGACACATAATTGCTATAAACCTGGTTCACATAAAAATACAAATTGTTTTGCACAATACAAGGTCTCATGCAGCTACACCGATGAACCAACACAGAGTGGAAACCTATTTTAGGTCGGGGCCCATGTGGTGTTTTATAGTCCCTGCAAAGTAGATGGGATTTGCTAGAATCCCATCCACACATTGCAGAAAAATATGCCCAGCGGAAATGCTGTGATTTCCAAAAGTGTCACAGTTTTGGAAATTGCAGCGTGTCAATTATACCTACAGAAACGCCGGTGGTTTTCCTATAGGTATAATGACAGCAGAAAGTCCGAAGAGGAAACCTCTGAAGACTTTCTGTGAAAAGCGCTGCGGGAAAAAAACGCCCTTTTCCCACTGCAGCCCACTAAGTGGGGCCTTATCCTTAATTGGTTCTAAAAGCTAAATGTCTGAGTTAAAACACACTTAAGGCACCTTAAGTTATGTGCCAAGTATGCTTACATGATGTATGCATTAAAAATCTACAATAAAAAAAAGTGACATTTTCAAGAGGATTTTTACTATTTTAGGCCGGGGCACCAGGTGGCGTAAATGGAAAAAAAATGCGTAGTTTTACAGCCCCTCCATAGTCTATGCTAGCGAATCCCATCCACACACTGTGGAAAAATACATGGAGTGGAAATGCTGCGATTTCCAAAATTCGCAGCATGTCAGTTATACCTATGGAAATGCTGGCGGTTTCCTTACAGGTATAATGGAGGAAGAGAGTCTGTGAAAAGCACTGCGGGAAAAACACGATGTGTTGCCGATGTGGTTTTTCCCACAGCACTTTTTTGCTGCAGCCCGCCACGTGGGGCCTTAGACTTAATGTGACTGTTAGGGGGTTAACGTGATTCCACATTTTATTGTTTTTATGTTAATTGTTATATTTTGATATATGTACAGTTGTCTCTCTTGACTCTCTGCTTATCTTTCTCTCTTTAGGTTTTGCAGATGCAAACCAGTTCAACTATGGAGATGGAAAAGTCAATCTGGGGAACAGCGTCCAGCTGGTTTCATCGACCCTTTCAATCCCATGTGATGTAGAGAAAGATTCCAGTCACGCTACACAGATCACCTGCATCACCAGGTACTCGGCCCCTTCATCTATAACCAGCTTTTGCATTTTCTTAAAGGGCATTTTGCATCTATCGCCTGGTGAATGTATCCATAGCTGTCAATATTTACTGACCCATATTTGTTTGGGTGTGTGCCTTGCAATAGGTGCAGATACTATAGAGGTGACATCTGGTTCTATTTTAATGGTATTTTTACCCACCAGCAATTTTTGAATTATTGAATAATTATTAGAGATGAGCAAATTGGTTTGTTTGTTATGAATTTTCCAAAAATTCGGATTTGGCTGAACCCAAATATTTGGGGTTTGCCATGCACAAATCATTTTTATAGTCTGGAATAGAAATGGTTGAATCTCATGAGATTTGATGAATATTTGTGGAGTTCGGCCCTCTGGAAGAGCTACTATTATACACTGGGATCTTCCAGAGTATAATAAGTGGAGGCCCAGAGGAGGTGAAAAAAATAACAAACAGTTACACTTACCTTTCATGGGCACCCTTGTAGCGTCCAGTGGTCCCCAGCATCTTCAGGCCTCTTCTGGCTGATGTCATGTGTTCCCAGGTCACCGCTAAGGTCTGTCATTGGGCCTCAGCGACTTGTGATGTGCTGCCGCTATGATTTTTCTCGCAGTGCTTTTTTACTGCGGCCCACTCCATGGGACCTTAGCCTTAAAGGGGTTGTCTGGGATAAAATTATATTTATACACTAAGCTAAACACCCTCCCCCCACCTAACTTCTAACTTACCTACTTTGCAAAAAATGTATATTTACCCAGAATGCCGGGGCGGTCATGTGACCGCCACAGGCACATTTTCAGATGTTCCAGTGACGTTCCGTTTCCCCATTTCTGAGCACGGAACAATACTTCCTCCTGGGGGTCCGGCACCCCCCTCTTCTTGATGTCTGCCAGCCTCCCATGCCTGTGCAATAGAGGCGGCAGATGTCAAGAGGAGGAGAAGCCGACCCCACAGAAGAAAGTGATCTTCCATGCCTAGAAGATCCAGACAGGAAGACAGGTAAGTATTATGGGGTGGGGGGATGGGCTTAGTTAGTTAGCTGGGAAGGGCTAGTAGTGGACAGGCTAGCTAGGGAAACAGGGAGGGGGTGTGAGGGAGTGAGAGAGGGAGGGAGTGTGAGTCAGCTCTGAGTGAAGAGCAATGCATCATGGTAGTTGAAGGATAAAATAACAGGAAGATACCCATGTAAACAAATGCAGAGGATGCCAGGAGCTCCCAGAGAAACCCAGAAATCACTCAAAATACTGCTAAAGGTATTTGGCTGCACTTATTAACCTATTAATAACACTAACGGACCTTTTTAAAAAAAAATAATTCTTGCCCAGAAAATCCCTTTAATGTGAAGTGTTTTGTGGGAGGAAGCCATGTTTGTAAAAAAAAACAAAAAACAAAAAACATAGTAGTAAAATACTATTTTCCTATGTTACAGACCCATGCCGACAGATTCTTACATGGTGAGAGTGAGTGTTGACGGCGTTCCTGTGTCCACCAGCAACACCTGTTATGGAAACTACCAGTACTGGTGGTGTATGTTCCAGGTATGTTTTTACTAATATTCTCTCCAACATGGAGTCCGTATACATGATGTATACCTCTATTCAGTTTTTAACTCCTTGAGGCTAAGGCCCCATGTAGCGAATGGCAGCTAAAAAACTCAGTGGAAAAAAATGCAGCACATTCTAGATTTTCATTGAATTTGGGCAGCATTTTATCTGCTTTTAACATCACCCTTTTAAATCTATAGAGAAAACTTTTTCAAAAGCAGCTTTTCTACAGCTCTTTTTAGATGAACTAAAATCTCATTCGCTTTGTTGGTGCTGTAAAATTCAGCGTCTTTTCCTGCTGTGTTTCCGTAGTAGTCAGTTGTAGAATAGGGACATATTCTGTATGGTACTTAAAACACATCACATACGGTATTTTGCATAATAAGATTTATCTTGTTTAAGGAAAAACATATCCTTGTATGGTATTAGCCAATAGTACATTTACTTTTATATGATGTTTTTCCAGCCGCAAACGTCTTACACCCCCGCGATTAACAGTATTGGACCAGTTTCTGGGACTCCAGGTATTTATGGCTTTAAAAAGATTTTATTTTTGCATTATTATATCATTTGGACCCATCCAGGTTTTGGATAAGAACTTTTTCCCTTCACTGTCATCTGTCATTCTATTATGGCCGAAGTGTAATGTTTAAAACTGTCAGGTCTTCGCTGTATTATATGGGCTCCTAGATCGTGGGTATTAACCCTTTCATTATGGCCTCCAAACTCAAAAAAAAAGCCTACAATTGTAGCCTCCGCCGCCTTCTCCCGTTCTTCTACCGGTATGGCTCTCGTGCTGCGATATGTGAAGGCCTGTCTTAAATATATCCCTAATGAGGCTTGCCTATGGTCCACTTGTCTGGTTGCCCACTTTGGATGATCCTTTTTTTCAGAGGGGTATCTCAAACTAAACATCATATCAAGTAGGGTGGATGTAGGGTCTTTAAAGATAGCACCCACTCAGGAATTACAGGTCTCATTGGTGACCTCACATAGGAGGCCGAAAGATGTTGGGGACACCCCAGCAGAGCCCAGGTAAGGTGAGTAAGAGTTTTTCCGCACCTTTCCCGTGCTGGGCCTTCGATTATTATACTCTGGAGTCTAAAGAGACCCCAAAGTATAATAATAATTAGTGGGTGGCAAATCCAAAAATTTCAGGTTCAGTTGAACCTGAAAATTGGGAAAAGTTTGTGAGAAACCCAATTGGTTACAAATGGGTACACTCATCCTACTGACATGACGCCATTACATAAAAGTTGTCCTTTCATGGATGATTCAGTAGTTCTACTTTGTTCCATTTTGCAGCTTCTCTGATCACAATCACAGGCAAAATGTTCACCGACGTCTATGGCAGTAATACAGCTTTAAGTTCTAATGGAAGAAATGTCCGAGTTCTCAGGCAAGTTCTTTGTGGAATGTTTTGGTTTCACAAATTTTACAAAAAGAATGTACATTAAAGAAAGTCTATCAAACAGTTATGACCCCACCAAAACTGAACACAGAGCTGAGTAGGTGAATCAGGTTAAACATACCTCGGTTAATGGTTATTGTACTTGAGATACATGACAAATTTTTAAACACCATAGATTTGCAATTTCAACTGTCATGTGGGCGGTTCGTTTCTGCACAGCATTCCAGGATCTATGTCCTAAACGAGGGGTACTCAACTACTTGTAGTAAAGGTCCACTGACCAGGGTCCATCAGGTGAAGGTCTAATCTGACGTCAGTATTTAGCATATTTTTCAGACAATAAGATGCGTCTGACTATAAGACATACCCCAGGTTTAGACAATAAGAATTAGGAAAAGAAAATCATATAAATTTAACCTTCCCTGGTAAACACTGTAGTGGCATTATACTGTGTGGTTATACTGTGTGGGGGTGCACTAAGGGACAATGTGCTATGTGGGGGCATTAAGGTACATTATACTTTGTGAGGGCAATAACGTGGCATTATACTGTGTGGAGGACTCTAGTGTGACATTATACTGTGTGTGGGGCACTAAAGAGCATTATACTGTGTGTACTGTGTGTGGGGCATTAAGGAGCATTATATTGTGTGTGGTGCACTAAGGAACTTTATACCGTGTGAGGGGCTCTAAGGAGCTTTAATGGGAAGTTAGTGCACACCTTACAGTATAATGCCCCATTAGTGGTCTCGACATGTTTTAATTATTTGTGCCTCCTCACAGTTTGCTCCTTTGTGTCCCCCCCACACAGTGCAATTCTCCATTAATGCCACCACACTCGGTGTGAGGGGGAGCACAATGTGTAAAATAAATTAATAAATAATAATACAAAAAATATAAATACCCCCCCCCCCTCCCATCCCTGCCTCTACCACGTGCCAGTCACAGGTTCTAGCTCTGCCTCCAGCGACCCAACAATAAGTTCTCCAAAGTAAAAATGACTGTAATGGAGAGGGAAAACTATTTAATTTTTTTTTTCACTTTGTGCTATTAACCCCTTCCCGACATCCAGGGTGCAACTGGGAAGGAATTTCCACAAATTGGCATACTATTACGGTAGAAGCATGGTGCGTACACAGATGCATGTAGGTTGTTTCCAAAATCAGAGCATAATAACTGGAGAGATGACTTCACAGTGCCATGATATGGGCATCACATATTGGGCACTGAAATGGCCTATCAGGAAAACTGTCAATTTTCATTTTGCACTAATATCCTTTGTGCAGTTTCCAAAACTAAGTCACTTTTCAACATTTTGAAAATTGCTGTTTGACTTGTAAGCCTTATAATGTCCATAAAAAATTAGAGTGATTAAAGTTTGATACCAAAATAAAGCAGAGATATGGTAAATTAGATTTATAACTAACTTTTTAAATTGCATATTTTCCAAAATTTTCACCAAATTTCCCATTTTTCCATAAACACAAAACATATCGAGTAAATTTTACCACTAAGATGAAGAATTTCTGTTTGTCTCAAAATCACTTTGGTGAGTTGAAGTGTTCAAAAGTTATTACCGCATGAAGTGACATATGTCCGATTTGAAAAACCAAGCTCTATTAGGAATTCAAAAATTGGCTGCGGCGGGAAAGGGTTAAAAAAAATACTCGACAAATGTGAAAAACAAGACTTTTCCCCTCCTTTTTTGTTTACATTTTCTCGGATATTAAAATAAAGAAACAACATGGAAAAATAAAAACAACATAAAAATTAAGCTGTATTTATCACAGAAAAAAAGACGCAAAAATTATTTCAATAACCCAAAGGAAAAAAATGTTATAGCCCTGAAGAAAAAACTCAAATATGTGTCCGTTCCTGAACCAAGGAAAATAGTCCGGTACTGATGTGGTTAAAGAAATATGTTACTTTTTACATATACGATTTTTACACTCTATGGGGAGGGAAAGGGGGAGGAGAAGGTTGATGGAAGACAAATAAATGGAAATGCTACACTCTGCAACACTGTGAGTGAGGGAACTCTTCTGACACTGCTATATCTTCAAGATAAAACTCCACCACTGCACATAATGAGGCAATAAATCAATTATCACCCACCTCTTCCCCCCTCCTCTCTCCATAGATTTCTGTGTGTGAGCTGTATATGGAGATTGATTCTTTATAAACAAACAAATTGGGTAAAGATAAGGAGTTGACCAGTCTAATAAGTGAATAATGCAGGAGGCAATATGGCAGTTCCACAGCATTACTCCATACTCCATAGGTACCAGGATTAGTCCACAAATGGTTCAGGTTAAAAGTGAGGAATCACTTTTCTTAATTAGAAAGGTAGGCACCACAGCAAAACAGCAATGTGTTTCCACTCCAGACCCTTGGTCCCAGTACATTACTTTATCTATCATGTTCCATTTGTCAGATATTGTTGATTGATGGCTAATGGAGTCTCCCTCTGCTGAGCACTGATAAGGGATAGAGCAGAGCCTACAGTGTTCAGTTTAGTCTCAGGAGAACACTGCTTAGGTATATAGGGGGCGGAAAAAAATACCTTGTCATTGAAACCAGGAAGTGGAGGGGAGAGGGAGACGGCGTGCAGGTCAAACTCTGAGATGGGAAAAACCCTTTAAGGAAATTCACAGATATCATTAGGAAACAAAAACACCATGAAATGCCTGACATAGTTTTGTTTTTGTTCTTTTTTTTTACTGGATTTCTAATTCTGGTTTATGTCACATTTCACAGGGTTTACGCTGGAGGAATGCCGTGTAACCTGCTTGTACCTAATTCCGACACTCTGTAAGTCAAGCGTAATAAAATTTCTTTTGTAAGGAAACTATTGCTTTAAAAATTATCTAAAAAAACAAATTTTGTTTTCTTTCTTTTTTGCACATATTAATTAATGCATGATGTTATAAGTGTGTAGACACTAGTGGCACACATTTAAAGGAAAACATTCACCGCCTCCTCCAACTCTTTGCGTTCTTCAATAGGCTACGCTCCATTGCTTTTGGGGCAGTTGGAATTTTTTCTCTAGCCCCTACTGTTCCTGAGAAATAATTTCTGTTGGTTCCAGTACCCGATATTCTAATTTAGTCTCTCTACTGTCAGGTGGGTGGTCCTAGGCTGGTGCAGACAGACAGGGACTACCCACTTGACAGTATAAAGCCTAAATAGCATATTCAGTACAGAAACTGATAGAAATGATTGCTCAGGAACTGGAGTCAGTTGAGTGGCACCTATTGAAGGATGCATAGAGTTGGAGTTGGTGGAGGTGATAAAAGGTCCCCCTTTAAAAAATATTTTGCATTCCTTTTATATATTACAGACTGTGCAGTGCAATAATCTAATCTCCATTCTTAGGTACGGGTTGAGGCTGGACGGTATATACAGTGACACAGGCTCCATGTTCTGCTACAATACAGGGACATATGTCGGTAAGCTGGACATTCTCATGTAGATTCCTGATTTTCATCAACACTTTGATCATTCATTTAGTAATAAAATGAAATCCAGCTGGTTTATCGTCATAGCTTTTTCTCCTGCATTGCAACACTTAAAAACCACAACAAAATGGGAGCAAGAAACTGATTTACTGTTGATTCAAAACCCACTTTGAGGTGTGGGTTTTTTCTGCAGTGTGTGGATGGGATTTGTTGAAATCTGTACGATAATTTGCAGCAGATTAGTCATGGCGATTCCACCACTGCAACCTCACAACATATTGTCCTGGCCTCAGTCTGTTAATTTGTCCCATAGTCTGGTAATAGAGTAGCTTCAGGAGTCCTAAATCTACATTTTGCCTTGAATTTTCAGGGATATCACTTCTTAAATATAATGAAATTACTATGTATGTAGTTTTATGCAATATTTTTGTGTAGGTTCTAGAGATAAGCGAATTTTTCAAAAATTTGATTTGGCTGGTTCGCGAATTTTCCTAAACAATTCGATTCAATCCGAATTAATTTTCGGTGAATCGCGTTAAAAATCAGCTATTTCCTGGCTGCAGAGAGCCTGTATAGTGGTGTAGAACACTGTGCCTTGCACCCTGTTCTGCTTCAATACTCTGTATAAATTCCTCCCTATCCTTTCCCTACACTTCTAATGCTCTTTTCTGAACTTCGATTGAGCAAAATATCAGTTTTCAAGTCTTTTCTACCACTTTCACTAGCTCCTGCTGGCGTCTCTCCTTGCACTAAGTACAATGGAAAATGCCTGAATCCAAGATGGCAGAGGGTATTTATAGGGCTGTGACATCACAGGGCTGGCTGGTTGCTGATTGGCTGCACACTCGCAGCATGTTGTTTTCCATATAGGTATAATAGGGGCAGAAAGTCTGCAGGGGAAAACTCGACAAAAATGCCATAAAAAACACTGCGGAAAAAATGCGATGTATTTCCGCCGCATTTTTTTTCTACAGCGTTTTGCTACGTGGGGCCTTAGCCTGAAGCAGCCTTCACACAAACTAAGCATATTGAGGGCTATTAACCCTTTCCCGACATCCGCCGTAATAGTATGGTGGATGTCAGGTGCTTAAATATGGCGGCCGCTCGGGAGACGAGCAGGCGCCATAGCCGCTAGGTTTCTGCTGTATTAGACAGTAGACACCCGATGCTAATGCCCACGATCAGTGCTCGGGGGGCATCAACCCCTCTGGCGCCACGGTCAAAGCTGACCGAGGTGCCATTTCACCGGCGGCGCACGGGCGCCGCCTTTTTGCTGGGGATTGCCAACACCCGGAGCAAGCTCCGGGGCCAGCGTCCCGTTGCTATGACAGCCGGGAGCCTTGTGAAGGCTCCCAGGCCTGTCTTTCATTAACTTCTATTGCAGGCTACTCTATGTACAGTACGGACAGTACACAGATGATGTCCAAGTGCAGTGCCATAGACTTGAATGGCCATGTTGAGTAGGATTTGACTGCTATCGTTTTTTTCACAGATAGCACTCAGATAGAAAATTGTTCATGAGAAAGAGCCTTAAGGCCAGAAAAAGCTGCGTTTTCAAAGATGCCCATGTTTTTGAAAATCGCAGCATGTCAATTATACCTACGGAAACACTGGTGTTTTTCGTATAGGTATAATGGGGCAGAAAGTCCGCAGAGGAAAACGGACTTTCTGTGAATAACGCTGCAGAAAAAAAAAGCAATGTGTTTCTGCCGTCGTCTTTTCCGCAGCGTTTTTTGGTTGTGGCTCACTACATGGGATCTTAGTCTCAAGGATACAGAGGCCATGAAAGGGAGCTTGGAGTTAATTATCTGGGTAGGCTGAAGGCAAGCCTGCCCCTAGCAGTGACAAAATGGGTTACATGGAATAAAAAATTATGAAAAATGTATAGTGTTATGTTAAAAAATTGCAATTTATTCAAAAACAGCTATAAACAGCCTCTTAGGACTTGGAATGAAAATGTTTCTTGATGATATTTTACCATATAAGTGTCTTGTTAATTGTATTGCTTATTTTCCTGTAGGACATCTCAATATCAGTTTTATTGTGGACAGTAATTATGGAAGGTAAGTACATGTGTAATAACATAATTATAGTAGAAAATAGCAATAAAAACAATGATGGATCTTTTATGTAAATATGTAGTAAGACTAAAATTGCTTTCACAGTACTGATTTTAGGTTTACACCTGCGTTCGGGTTAACCTAATCCACTTTAAAAAGTGGTTACCCGCAGAAACCCACGGACCCCATAGATTATAATGGAGTCCGCCGAGTTATTGCCCGAAAAGGGTGACAACTGCGGAGAGAAAAGTGCTGCTTGTAATGTTTTCTCTGCATTTTTCAAGCGGAATGTGGAATGGAATCCCCCAGCGGAGAGCAGGCGCAGGTGTGAACCTAGCCTGAGTCTACTCGGTCAGTGTGTGTGCCGGATTTCCCAGCCTGTACCTTATGCCTGGAAAGGGACTGCTAGAATTATAGTTATCTATGATGGTAGGAGTCCCTGCCTCCCAGTGACACACTGTCCAGTACTATAATTGGAGCAGAACATTATGTCCCTAGGAGGCACAAACTCCTCGCATCATAGATAACTATACTGCTAAGAGTCCTTCTCCTGCCATAATGTACAGCATTATGTGTACAGCACACACACGGACCAAGTCTCATCCAAGACTCGGTAGTGTGGAAGCAGGCTGATGCTAATGCCGCACGTAGTGGGCCGCAGCAAAAAAGAGCTGCGGGAAAAAACGGTATTGCGGTTTTCCCCGCGGCCCTTTTCACAGAAATCTCTGCGGACTTTCTGCTTCCATTATACCTATAGGGAAACCACCAGCGTTTCCGTAAGTATAATTAACATGCTGTGATTTCCAAAACTGCGACGCTTTTGGAGATCACAGAGTGTCCGCTGAGCGTATTTTTCCATAGTGCATTGATGGAATTCACTAGAATCCTATCCACTATGCTGGGACTGTGGCCAGAATCAGGATTGATTTTCAGGATTTGCTTAAAAAATCAGTAATGCCAGGGTAAAATCACATAAATATGGTTGCCTAAGGCAACAGACAAGACTAGCCAAATGGACAGGTATGTTGGCAGATTTACTAATGGATATGTGTCAGAATTCTGCCACAATTTACCCAAGAAACAGGCATTCATGCTCCGTACATACTGTGTTTTCTGGCATGTGAGACATAAAAAAGTTTTTTTTGGCAAGTCTGGATTTTTTGAGGTATTTTTCTCTTCTACACTATTCTTACAAGGGAGCATGACATGGGCAGAGCCACTGCCGCATCAGATTTATGCCTAAAATTGATGCACTGCCTCGCCTCGCCATGCCATGCGCCTGGTTTATGACAAGGCATATGCAAATATCCCAGCCTAAAAAGGGGTGGGTTTATATAAGCCACACCCAAACATGGGTGGGCAGTTTGGAAACATCTCAGATGGATTTTAAATGCCCCAATTTTACCTAGTTTAGGGCCTGACGGGTTGGAGGAGGGATATACAACATGCTGAAAAGAGAACTAGACAGTGCTAGACATAAAGCAGTGGGGGAGATGTATGAAACTATCTGTGTTGCCCATAGCAACTAATCACAGCGCAGCTTTCATTATATCACAGCAGTTTAACCCCCCCCCCCGAAAGGTTGCTATGGGCAACAAAGACAGTTTTGACACATGAGGTGTTAGGCACGTGCCTCACCAGCCCCCATAGCTATGACTTTGCCTTTAACTTCATCCAAATCAAGTCAAGTTTTCCATTTTTATGGGCTAAAAGTCCCTCATTAAGTTCCTTAACAAAACTAGTGCTGAGGCAAAGTGGAGCAGTTGCCTCTAGCAACCAGATTCCAACTCTTTCTTTTTGGAAAATGAAAGCTGCAACCTGATTGGTTGCTATGGGAAACTGCTCAGTTTTCATCTTCATATTGTATGTATATGTTACACAGCTGGGTTCAGCCATTTTGTCCTCGTGCAAACTTTCTATGCCATACTAAATAATGTAATGTTTTCTTCTTGTGTTCCAGGAGTTTACCAGACTTGGCCACATATTTTGTGTCTTCCCTGAATAAAATTGCCATGTACCAGACGTATGCAGGTAACAAATATGGTTTTATATAATCATTACGTCACTTTCACATACTTGAAAATTGTTCCGAAATTCATGCATATCCCACCCTGAAAAGGGGCATAGCTTATAAAAACCCTCCCCAAAGTTAGGGTCACGTCTGGTTAGTGCTTGACTAAGACCTAAAAATTACTGTTTTACCAACTTTCCATAATTCTTTTTCTCTGATGGTTCCACTTCTGGTTTTGGCTTACAAATACTGATGTAAATTACTGACCGTGTGAAAGTAGGCTTAGGTACTGTACACACCTTGCTTTTTTGCTACATTGCATAAATACTGTATGGCAAAAATATCATTCAAATATATACAACTATATGTCACGTAATATTCGCAAAATATTAGTGGAACACATCTCAGCCATTAGGCTGGTGAGGAAGAGGAAGACCAAATAAATTCAAGTGAATGCCATGGAGTTCCATATCTCGCACATATACTGTATATCCATTGAATAAAAATATATATGTATATACAGTATATGCAGTATGGGGCACATTCATTTGGGGGAGTTTATCAATCCATCTATGCCAGCTTTCTGATGTAAAGGGATTATATTGTGGTATACATTTCGCACAAGGCCCTTTCTTGCATCTTGCTTGCCACATTGTGCAAATGTGGAGGTGAAGTGGGGAGTGGGGTGAGCTGGAGACGCCTCGGCTCAGCACCTTTACTATAACCCATGCCAGTTTTCTGGTGTGAGTTATGATGGAAAACCACGTCAGTTCCAAACTGGTGTAGATGTCCATCCCAGGCGTGAGCTGGATTTATGAAGAGGCCAGAGCCGTTCCCTACTCCAGTCAGGACCTTTAATAAGACTGGTGTACAAAATGCCAGTTATAATAAATCTGCCCTAGTAGGTTTTACTTACTCCAGTTTTCTGGGACTGCCTGGACTAAACTTAAAAACCCCTCATAACCAACACCCTTCCTTCATCTGCACACCCCTTGAAATAAAAACACATGGCAAAAATATTCCCTTTTGTTGGGCAGAGGTCGGCCACAGCTTTAATGTTTACCATATTACTTTTCCGACCGTAACTATAACTTTTTTTTATAGCTTGGATCAGGAGCGGGATGCCTGGCACTGGACTCCCAGTGGGAAATCCGCCTTACCCGTCCACTATTCAATTTTTTTTTTTTTAAACTCGTTTTATTGAAAATTGCGTATCAGACACAAGAAAAGGAATCAAAACATATACATAACAAGTTGCGCACCAGAAAACGAGAGTTTAAATGTGAATTCACTCAACACACCACATCCCAACTCGCCAGGCCCTCGTCCCACCGGACCCCACAACTCAGACTCGGTACAGAAAGGATATAATCAGGACATGCATAATACTGTATACATCAGTTATCATGTACAAAACATGCAGTCAATAAGTCAAAGGTAACAACAAGGATACACTCCAAAATGAGAGGTCGTGGATACTCCAGGTGTCTCGCACCCCTCACGGCATGAGTAAATGAATGGCAAAACGCAATGAGGGAGCCGTATATTGGGTTACCGGAGAATTGCACCATGTTCCCCACACCTTATGGAATTTCTGAGGGCACCCTCTCCCTTTATACACAATCTGGTTGAAAGGAAGAACAGTATTAACAAGTTTCTTCCACTGAGATACTGATGGGGGTTTCGGAGCCATCCATTGCAGTGCAATAGCTTTCCTGGCATAGAATAAAGACTCCCTCAAAAGTATTCTAACATGGTGTTGCCATAATTCTTCATCTAATACACCGAAAAGGCATATCTCTGGGGTTAATGGTATAGGTTTAGCCAGAACTTCCACCAGGAGATCCACGACCCCTTTCCAAAAACATTGTATGATTGGACATTCCCAAATCATATGCCAAAAGTCTGACTGTGGACAAAGACACCTAAGGCATCCGGGGTTGGGCAAACGTCCCATTTTGTAGAGACGGGAAGGTGTCAAGTAACATTGGTGTAGAATATATGTTTGAATCAGTTTGTTGTTAGCTGAAGGTGACACATGTTGAGGAGATTCAAGGATGTCTTGAAACATCTCATTTGTGAGAGTTGGGATATTGATGCACCACCGCATCAGGGCCGGGGAGTCCAATGTGGATACCTTGGCCTGTATCAGATGTGCATATAAAGTAGATATCAAACCCCCAGGGCCCTGTGAGCGAAGTATGCCGATAAGCGGATACTCAGATATATTGTCCAATCGATCCGGGAACTGAGAAGAGAGTGCATGTCGAATCTGTAGATATCTAAAGAACTGCGTTCTAGGGATGCCATAGGAGGAGCTCAGCGAGTCAAATGTTTTAAAAACACCTTGTATATACAGGTCACTAAGAGAGGACACGCCATACTGCGACCAGGCCCGGGCGCCAGGCAGGGCAAATAACGTCGGCAGACGAGGGTTGTGCCAAAGCGGGGTCTCCGCAGGTATATCAGAATAAGTGGACACCTTTTTCGCCTGACGCCAGACCTGTCCCGCCAGGGTATGGATGGGCAACAATCTCCCCCTGAACATGGCCGGATGTTCTAACACCGGCCACAGATTACGCAGTCCCAGGTGGTGAGCCAGATGTGCCTCGGACCCCGGTAGGGGATCAGATGAGAGCCACTTCCTAATGAAACGGAGCTGTCCTGCCAGGTAGTAAAGAAACAGGTCAGGGAGTGATGCACCCCCGAGCTGCTTCGGTCGTTGTAGAGATGACAGCCTAAGCTTAGATCTAGAGTTTCCCCATATAAAGGAGATAATGAGGGAGTCCATTTGTTTAAAAAATCTAAGGGGCACAGACACAGCAGAATGGCTTATAGCATATAGACATTTGGGTAGTACTATCATTTTAACAAGGTTGATTCTACCAGCCACCGACAAAGGCAGTGTAGCCCAAAGATTAAACTTAACCCTAAAGTGCGAGATGAGCGGAAAAATGTTCTGTTCCAAAAAACACCTATGGTCCCTAGATATAAAGATGCCTAGGTATTTGCAAGTTGAGACTGTAGTCAATCCACATACCACATTCCCCTCAGCTACACTTGACGCGCGGCCAATATGCATGTATGAGGACTTAGTCCAATTGGTCCGCAGGCCAGAATAATTACCAAATTCGTCAATTATAGCCATGGCTCTGGGCAGGGACCGGGGGGGGGGGGGGTCGCTCATAAACAGGAGTAAGTCATCGGCGTAGAGTGCTGTTCTCTCCTCCCGGGTGCCTATCACTATGCCTTTATATATGGGGTCGTTCCGAAGCAGTATCGCCAAGGGTTCCACCGCCAAAGCAAACAATAGCGGTGACAATGGACATCCTTGTCTTGTACCCCTACCCAAAGGAAAGTAGGAAGACAACGTGCCATTAATTGACAGCGCCGCTCTAGGGGAGCAGTATAGAAGGGAAATCCAGGTAATAAACCCCTCTCCAAATCCGTATCCCCGCAACACCTGCAATAGGAAAGGCCATTCGACAGAGTCAAACGCCTTTGTTGCATCTAAAGAAGCCACCGCCCAGTCATGTGAGGATGATGCCCCAATCTGAGTTATCATCTGAGCCCTTCTAAGATTATCCGATGTGGATTTTCCAGGCATAAAGCCTGTCTGATCCGGGTGAATAAGGTCGAGAACAACAGAGTTTAGCCTTTTCGCCAACATTTTAGTAAGGAGTTTATAATCTATATTAAGCAGTGATATAGGCCTATATGTGCCACAGTCCAGCGGATCCTTGTCAGGCTTAAGTAACAGGATAATGGTGGCGTCATAAAAGGACTCCGGGAGACTGCGGCCCACAAAGGCAGCATTGTAACATTCAAGCAACACCGGTAGAAGCAGGCCCCCGTACTGGGCATAAACCTCCACCGGGATGCCGTCCGGACCCGGTGATTTGCCCTTTGCCATATCTGCCAGGGCTCCCGATAGCTCCTCTAGCGTAAAAGGGGAATCTAAAAATTCATGTTGGCCTTCTGACAATGTAGGAAGGGGGATCAAACCCAAATAGGTAGCAAGCTCTCCATCAGTGACTCTAAGCTTGGAGAGGTATAACTCACTGTAATACCTATAAAATCTGTCACTAATGGCCAAGCTATTGGACAGTACCTCCCCCGTCTCTGAATGCACTCGTAGTATTGCAGGTGAGGCTGTGTTTTGATGTATCAGTTGAGCTAGAAAGCTGCTTGACTGGTTACCGAGTTCGTAAAACTTCTGTTTGCTAAAAAACATAGACCTACGTGCCTTGTCATGCAGTATATGCAGATATTGTCTACCCGTCTGCAACCATTGAAATCTAACCTCATCAGTTGGATTAGCCACGTAGGCGGCTTCGAGCGAGGCACACTGGGTCGCCAAGGTGGTCTCCAACAGCGAGGATTCCCTCTTTACAAAGGAAATGGAGGACTTAATACAACCCCTAAGATATGCCTTCATAGTTTCCCATAAGAGGAGCGGAGAAGTGTTTGGGGAATTAATGGTCAAGAACGTCTGAAGTTGATCAGGTATTCGATCATGTGGTACAAATAGTTTCAACCAAAATGGGTGGATTCGCCAACCCTGTCGTGGCTTAGCAGCCGTACTACTATTTAATTGGACCAACAACGGGGAATGATCAGACACTGCCCTGGGTAAATAGGATATGGTCTGCAATAAAGAATATGCTTTAGTGTTTCCAAAAGCATGGTCAATCCTGGACAGAGTATGTCTGTTGGCAGAGTGACAGGAAAAGGTGCGGGCCTCCGGAAACCGGACCCGCCACAAATCCAACCACCCCAATTCACGGATCACTCCGGCCATTGTAGTAGGGCGAGGCAGAGAGGGGGGACCCGGCTCCGCAGAGAACCGATCCAAGGCAATATCCATAACTTTGTTAAAGTCCCCCAGACATAATGCAATAGCTCCAGGGAATCGGGTCGCAAACTGCGCAGCCTGCTGGAGCACAGCGAGATCAGACGCCGGTGGCAAATACACACCCAGGATAACATACAGGACAGAGTCAACCCAGGCCTGGACAAAAACGTATCGTCCCTCGGGGTCCCTTACAATGAGGCCTGGCTCCCACCTGAGTCTACGATGCACCAAAATGGACACCCCCCTGGAATAGGAAGTATGTGTAGAGTGAGCCGCCCACTGAACCCATGGCTTCTGAAGTCGCCTGGAATTGTCTGGAACCAAATGAGTTTCCTGAAGACATATGAGGTGTGGGTCAGCCCTCCTAATCTGAGAAAAAACCAATGACCTCTTTCGTGGGCTGCCCAGGCCCCTCACATTCCAAGATAGTACACTAAAGGACGCCATGGTCGTCTAAGAATGTAATGTAATCATGGCAGTTCAGGACCCTAAAAGTGACCCGCCTATGAGTGTGTAGTGCGTGGCTGAGTGAGACACAGAGTGGTGTGCAGCAACCTAAGAACCATATACAAACGAAATGAACCATTACACCCCTAAAGGGTGTGAGACATCTTGCTGGCATAAACAAACAAACAATATTCGTTAAATTAACCGTGGCTACAATTTACGGGGGAAGAAGTGCACCCAAAGTGGTTGGTATACGGGGCACTGTCTTAAAGGTATAGATGAACAATAGGCTAGGGGATATATTATTCAACAGAGCCAGGTTCACATGAGTAAGTAGCATACACCGGCGCCCCGGGGATCGCCAGCCCAGGTAACTATAAGGCTACAGGATACTATAATAACAGAACCGCACTTTTCATAAAACTACTTATACAATAAACGAGGACATCCCGTAATACATAAGTCCTTATGTATGGTCCGATCGGACCCCTCACCACACACCTTCAGGATCATCGTCTCGTAGATCGAGGTAGAAGAGATAGCCAGTCCTCCACATCCTTTGGCGAAGTAAAGAAGAGGGACCTGCCGTCATGGACGACCCGAAGACGCGCTGGAAACATGGCCACTGCAGCTCCGTTGTACTTAAGCTCGCCGGCTTGGCGTGCAGCCTGCAACGCCGTATCTCGATCCGTGCTGTTAATCAGACGGGCCAACAAGGGTCGAGGAGGTGCGCCCTGGGGCGGCGGTCTAGCCGGAACCCTATGGGCCCGTTCCACTGCAAATATTGGTGAGAAGTGAGCCTCCGGTAAGACATTTTTCAGCCACCCCCTCCACAAAGACCCGAGGATCTTCACCCTCCGCCCGCTCCGGCAGGCCCAGGATACGGAGGTTGTTTCGTCGCAATCTATTCTCCAGGTCATCCGCACGCTGGGTCCACAAACTTGCAGCTCTCTCCAGCTCCTGAAGTTTGGCAGGAAGTGGGTTAACAGTGTCTTCTACCTGAGAGACCCGATCCTCCACCTCACGCACCCTGCCTCGCAAACTCTGAAAGTCCTGGCGGAGCAGGCCCAGGTCGATTTTGACCTCCTCAATTTTTCCGGTCAGCGAGGAAGTGCCGGCATGGATCGCCTCCAGTAGCTGTCCAGTAACTTGCTTTAAAGTGGGCTCGGGGTCCTCCTCTGGAAGGGCAGGAGAGGCCGCCTCAAGTGATGATGATGTAGAAGATGAAGCCGCCCTGGAGAACCCCCTCAGGCGATCAGAGACAGAGGTTGATTGCGGGCGACTCATTTTAGAGAGTCGGCGGCCGCTCTTCCTGCGTTCCGTACGGGTGGATATGATGGCAGAGGAGGAGGTGTGATGGTAGCAAGACCAGGCCGGTCCCAGAAGATTATAAACGAGGTCTCTGGCTAATAGCAGTTGCACAGTAGGAGCCTCTATGTCGGGCCACCAGGGCCAATCAGCCAGCCGAGGACAGACGGTAACTCAACAGTCCAATAGTATCGATGGCAACAGACACTGGATTATAAGCGATATCACCACGAGAGAGCCGTCAGCGGAGCAGTGAAATAGACAGATTGCCAGGAGGAACTAAGAAGGGACAGATGGTAACTCAACGATCCAATAGTGCCGGTAGCATCAGTCACTGGATTATAAGTAAAGCCTCCAAGAAGGCCAGTAGCGGAGTGATGAAGTACATAGGCTGCCAGGAGGAACTATAGGAGGACATATGGTAACTCAACAGTCCAGTAGTACATACCGCAGCCTTCACTGGATTATAAGAAAAGCCTCCCAGAAGAGCAGTCAGCGGGGTGACAAACAGGAACTCCAGACTCAGCGCTCCCCCCATCAGCAGATGGCCGACCCGATCAGGATGAAGATGGCCGCCCGCCACGTGGAGAGAGGGGAAACCGCCACCCGGGCAACAGCAGGCTCAGCGGCTTCAGCAGTGCCCGCACAACTCCAGGCCGGTCCACGAGCGCAGCCCCAAAACGGCAGCTCCACCACAGCTCCAAGCCCCCGCAGCACGGGACAGAGCGGCTCCGGCAGCGCAGGTGAAAGTGTACAGCCGCCGGCCACGTGTAGCGGCCACCGACTACCACCCAGCGGAGGAGGATACCGGCAGAATGGGAGTCCCGGGACCAAGAGGAGGGCCCCAGATGTGCGTTCCAACGGACAGCTACCCCGGGCACCGGTAAGTCAGGATGTAAATCAGGATAGATGAGCGGCTCTAACCGGAGCTCCGCTCACATGCGAACGTCCATGTTCAGCGCTAGCCACGCCCCCCCCCCCCCACTATTCAATTTTAGTTGAACACCGCCCTCCAGCTGTGACTTGTATAGTGATAATAATGCAGCCTTATAATATAAAAACAAGCAACTAGGATGTAATGCAGAGAACACCCCCATTTTTTTTTTTTTTTTCAAAAAAAGGAGGGAGGGTAGGCGGGCAATCTCTAGGTAACCAGGAAAAGAGGCTGGGGAGGGAGGTAAGCCCATAGCCATGTATGTCATTAGGGGGAGGGCCTTTTGACACATACAACACTCCAGGGAAAATAGGGCCATGCCACCCATGGGACCCCCCATAAAGATGAACAATGGGAAAGGGCCTACACAAGAACCCTAGGAACAGGAGGGTGATGGAGGTTTTACCAGAACAACTACAGGAGGGGGCTACCCAGTTATGACCCGCACAACCCCCACTTGCTTAAACTGTGGCATAAGAAATGGTGAAAATGGCACAAAGTTTACATGACAGGAGTTGCGCTGCTCACTCGCCATACAATTTGTAGCGTCAGGTTTGGGTGTTGCCCCATTGAAGTCTAGGGTACAGTATTACAGTAACTAAAACTGTCATTGCAAATCATATGGCGAGTGAGAGAGAGCTATGCTGTCCCTGAACAGCAGATCTGCAAGGGTCTTGGCTGTCAGACACTCGCAGATCTAATATTGATGACCAATCCTAAGGATAGGCCATTAATATTAGAAACTGGATAGCCCCTTTAAAAAAAATTGGGAGAATATGCTTTTCTGTATTGTGAAAAATATGTATGCCAAGATGTACCACACAAGCATATACCAAAAGGGAACTTATATGGCATAAGTTGGGTGACTTAGACTAGTGGATGCATTTGCCATACAGTATATGCTGGAAGAATTCGTGGAGCATGTGCAAAATACATAGTAAAAACAAGATGGGAACACAAATGATGCCATTATATTCATGCCTTGCATTCTGTTACTTTTCTAGAGATTACTGGGATTTTTCCCTCCACTGGAAGTGTAGTAGGCGGTACAATAATCACAATATCTGGACGGTACTTTGATCAAACAGACGCTCCAGCTAGAGTCCTTATAGGAGGTGAGTGAATTTTGTGTCTTTCTTATAACTGTACTATCACGTCGATTCCAGGGTATTTCCATCAACAGCAGCCGATCTGCTTGTTGACAGTTTCCAGGTAGCGATAGATGATCTTTTGTATTCTGCAGAGTTGCAGAAATGGAAGAGTAAGTAAAAGTAAAACATAATTGAAAAGATTTGTCCACAACCCTTCATCCAATTTTCAGAGTCCCAGTGGATCTAAAATGAAAAATGAAGAAACTTTCAAAATGATCTTGATGAAAAATTTCCTACCGTTTTGAGTCTATAGTTCCAAGGCAGATGACTAAGTTTCCATGGTAACAGTCTGAAAACAAACTCTGTGCAGTTTACTTCTGCAGTAATTCACATTTCATCTGTCCCCTAATTCTTGTAATGTACTAAAATTACGCATGAGAGATATAGGGGACGGATGGAAGGGGGTATGACTGTAGGATCTGACGACACAAGGTTTTTTGTAGTCTGTAACCATGGAGACTCATAGAGCTGTAGAAACAAAAATATAACTCAACTATAGCTGAGTTGAATGGATATTATTTACTGTTTTGTTCAATTTCATTGTATTACAGGTCAGGAATGCCAAATTCTTGGATTAACAGATACAACAATAACTTGCAAGAGTCCGAAAAGGCCACTTGTTCTGCCCTCTCTATTCCCAGGTATGTATAGCTTAAAATCTATAAAATCTTTACTAATGTATAGTAAAATTCTGAATTACTATTTACTCATTTTGTACACAATAAGGCTAGGTTCACACTAGCGCTCAGTCTCCGTTCGGGGATTCCGTTCCCCATTCCCCTTTCCAGGCAGAAACCGGGCAGACCCCATTATAGTCTATGGGATCTGTGGGTTTCCACGGGTAACTGCTTTTTAAGCAGATTGGGTTTCCAAGCAGACCCAAAGAGCAGAAACCCAAATGCTAGTGTGAAACTAGGGCAACTCACTTAACCCCTTTCTACTGCAGGCATTTTTTGAGTTTTGAATTTCGTTTTTGACTCTATGCCTTCCAAAAGCCATAATTTTTTTATTTTTCCATTCACAAAGCCATATGAGGGCTTACTTTTTGCAGGACAAATTGTACTTCAAAATGGTAATATTTAAGATTTCATACAATGTACTGGGAATCTGTAAAAAAAAATCAGAATGAGGTGGAATAAGAGAAAACTGCATTTTTGCCATTTTTTTTTTACAGGTTTTTTTTTTTTTTTTTTTTTTTTTACAGCATTTTTTACAGCATTTACTGTGCAGCCACAATGACATGTCAAAGGCATATCTGTATTCTATGGAACGGCACATTTCCAGGGATACCAAATTTGTATAGTTTTTTTTTTTTATTTGCGTTTTTACCCCTTAAAAAAAATATATATAAAACTTTGCATAGAAAAAAACATTTTTTGTAGTCGCCATATTCTGATACCCGTAACTTTTTTATATTTCTGTGTACATGGATACATAAGGCGTCTTTTTTGTGGGGCCAGATGTGCCTTGTATTTATAACAATTTGGAGAATGTCTATTGCTTTGATCGCTTTTTATCCAGATTTTTATGGGAGGTGAAACAGTGAAAAAACGGTGGTTCGGTTCTCATGAGTTTTTTTTCCTGCTACTGTGTTCATCGTATGGGAAAAATAAATTTGTAGACTGAGTATTTTTGGACACAGGGCTACCTAATGTGTATGTGTTTCACATTTGTATGTACTTTTCTATGTGTTCTAGGAAAAGGTGTGGTGATTTTTATTTTATTTTATTTTTTTTTACTTATTAGATCCCCTAGGGGTCTTGAACCCCAGGGGTCTGTTTACTAAAACAATGCATTGCAATACATTGTAAAGTTATGGCACTTCTATTGCAGGCTATATAGAGCAGCCTGTAATAGAAATGAATGCCAGACAAGCCTGGGAGCCTTTAGTAGGCTCCTGGTTGTCATGGCAATTGATCGCTGCCCTTAGATTTTGTCCCGGGGGGGGGGGGGGGTGATCCACCTCAAAATGGCAGGGTCCAAAGTCAGGAGTGGATTTAACAGAAAGGACTCCTGACTTTGGCTCAAATAAAACACAGCAAAATCTGCATAAAAAAACGCTGCGTTTCTGCAACATGAGGCCTTAGCCTGAGAGTGGCAAAGTAGAATTGTAAAAAGTGCCAAAATTATTGAACACACGCTGTCATAAATACATGCACCCAAATATGCCAAGCCCATGGGTTTTGCAGATGGTGGACAGTAACTGATCGACTCTTTGTATTATCTTCTTATTAAACATGAATCCTTATTCAAATGACCACATTTCAGCATCTATAGGTTGGCTGAAATACCCAAGCCCACCGTGATATACATTTTGGTTCACTTGAACCGTAGGGAGTCTGGGTTTGGCATGCAACCATCTGATGGAGGCCTAAAGAAAACATCCCATAAATAAAATAAATTATTTGTAGATAGAAGTGATCCTCCTCTTCGGCCATTTTCCTTATATCTATTTGTATTAAACAACAGTTGCTACTTGGTTTGTTACTAAAGCCTCATGCACACCACCAAGTGTGCAGCCCAAGGGGAAAGCACTTGGAGGACACTCTGATAACTTCCGAGTGCCTGCCATGTTACATTGATTTCCATGGGCGGTTTTGTTCCTTTTTCATGGAGCTGGATAGGATATGATCCATAATCGTTGGAACGGAGCATCGGAACCCCCTGAGACTTCACACTTGGTTGTGTGCATGAGTCCTTGGAGTTTATTAAATGAGACTAAGCTGTCTGAAAAGTTAGTGATCATTTACATGTAAGTGTCAATTTCCCTGCAGTGCCTCCACTTGGGAAATTAACCATTCTACAGTGCCCATTAAATGAATGGGAGGAATTTATTCAGACCAATATATAGTGCACAGGTCTTAATATTGAGAGTGCTGGCTGCAGATGCTCCAGCCTCTTAATAATTCTCTGACACTGTAGGAGGTTCCCTGCAGCAAAACAGAAATCTGCGCCAGTCAGACGTGAGTTACAGTAATCTGTCAGGCCCGCTGTTGCCTGCCTTGATCTCTGCCTTGCTCCACCCACTTTTCTTAAAAGTTGCAATCAGTTCATTAACTGGTCAAAATGGCACTTTTTTTTTTTGCCACTTTTGTGCAAGAAAACTGTCAAGATATATATATATTTGTTTCAGTAAATTCCCCCAATCAGTTGTATAATGCAAAAGAAGACAGGTCCTTCAGACTGAGGCGATAACTGCTCTCCACTGTTCTAGAACAGAGGACCCACTCCCCTTAAAGCACATAATTTCTAAATAGGGTATATGGAAATTAGCTTACATAGCTAGACAACCCCTTTAAGTAATCTTATACTTCACTTTTAGGAAGCCGAGGACTGGAGATGGAGCGGTGGAATGTTAGTACGTCACTGGACAATGCACTAAACTTGAATGAGAACTCCACAGGCTATGCTGGTTCTTCTTGGTTTGATGGTGGATCTGTATCTTGGCCTTTTGAGACCAATCTCTTTGTCGCTCGGCTCTCTGGCTTCTTTGTGCCTCCAGAAACAGATTATTATAATTTCTCTATCAAGGGAGATGATAATTATGCTCTGTACTTCAATGAATCCGGCGACCCTACAAGAAAGGTAATTGGATCAATCTACAGTATATGGCAGTATATATCATAGGCCATCATATGGCCTGTGGTATCAACTAAAATACCCTTTTACATACCCATAGAAAATTTATAGCAAGTTTTTTCACATCATTTTAATCCACATAATACCACAATACTTATGGTATATACAAAATATACTCCTACATACAGCCTACATAATACCAAAATATAGGGGCTAATTTATCAAGGCGTTTAACATGCCAGTCTTGACAATCTCTGCCCTGCTGGAGTTTGGGCCTAATTTATGATGAGGTTTGTGCCTTGACATGAATTAGGTGCAACCTCCAGGGTTAGTTTGCCTAAACAGAAAGCTGCGCCTGCACCTTGCTGCTGATTTCTAGCAACATTTATACCAAAAAAAACTGGCGTAAATTATGATACATCTAATGGGGTCGATGCGGTACCCCACCATGCCCCAGTCATGCCTCCTCTACAGTTTTTGTGCAAAAATTGCAACTTTTTATGGCTTGTATGCAAGTTTTCTGGCACACAAGACATGATAAATCAGCCACATAGTGCCTGTAATAAAAGATAAGCAGTATTTATATTGGCTTGATACATAGGCAGGTATTTAGTTAGAAAACGCTGCTACATAATACCAATATATAGTGTCAAAATAATAGGCAGCATCCAAATTGGACTTTTTGATTAGATAGATAGATAGATAGATAGATAGATAGATAGATAGATAGATACAAAAAATTCAAGGCAGCACAGCAAAAGAAAAAGTCGGTGCAAATCCAAGGCAGGCGGCTCCTTCCCAATATACAAACAGATCAAAGTGGCAGCACTTCAAAAATGTGTATATCCAGTGTGTTTATTTCAAGGCTAGATAGACAAATACTGTAGATGATACTGTTTTTACCATCAAAAACACCAAAACCCTAGACAGAATATAAAACAACACTGATGTGTACAGAGCCTAAGGCAGGGTTCACACTACCGTTGGAGTCCGTTATGAAGGTGTCCGTTAAAAAAAACCAAAAAACGGACGCCTATCATAATGGACACTAACTGATGTTAATGTGTCCATTTTTTTAACTGATCCAATTAATGGTTCAGTTAAAAAAACGAACAAATTAGCATCAGTTAGTGTCCGTTTTTTTTTTGTTTGTTTGTTTCTCTTTTCTGAGTATGCACAGGAAAAAAACGGACATAAAATAACGGACAGTAACTGATGGCTATCAGTTATTGTCCGTTATAAGTCCGCTACCCATAGACTTCAATGTTAAAAAAATAACGGACACTTGCTGTCCGTCAAGAATCCGTTTTTTTTTCAAATGGACAAAAAGTCCTGTAGGATTTTTTGTCTGTGAAAAAAAAACGGACTTCTGACGGATTTGGTGTAAACGGACACAAACAGACACAATATAAAAACCCATTGAAATGAATGGAAATTTTAACGGATTTCTGACGGTTCAGCTAGTGTCCGATGCTAGTATCTTGTAACGGACAATAGCAACGGACACTACTGACGGTCACCAACGGTAGTGTGAACGCCCCCTACATTTGTTTTATCTGATATTCCTCTATTTCCTTATAACAGGTGAAGATTGCCTATGGCTATTGGGCAAATTCGTACAACTGGTATTCATTTCAGAAGTCAAACAGTTTTTACCTCCAGGAGGGACGGCCGTAAGTCACATTATATGATTATATTGTAAAGCAATATTTTTCTCCAAATTTCCCATATTGCTGACATTTGAGTTGACCTGTGCTGTGCATTCTGGTTTAGAGGCTTGCACCTTTTAATAAATTTAGCACATCTTATTCCAGCCCCTAAATATTAACAATACATCATAGACTTTATCATACCTCCCAACCGTCACGGATTTGGCGGGACAGTCTCGGATCCCGGGTTCTGTCCCGCAGTCCCGGACGATGGGAGATATGTTTCGTATTCAACTTATCTGCGTCCGGAGAGGACGCAAATGAGTTGAATACAGTGATGAAGCAGGAGCCGTCCGCGGACAGCTTCTGCTTCATCACTGTGCTCCTGTATGCACCGGCCCCGGGAGCTGTAGGCGCAATGTGATGACGTCACTCACATCGCTCCTGCAGCTCCCTCAGCAAACCGGAGAGGGAGACCTGACACAGAGCAGCAGGGGAGCGAGGAGAGGTGAGTATCAGTGTTTTATTATGTTAAACTGTGGGGGCGAATGGAGGGGGAACATTAAACTGGGGGCAGATGACAAGGAGACATTAAACTGGGGCAGATGAAGGGGGACATTAAAATAGGGGCAAGTTGGAAGGGGACAATAAACTGGGTACAACTCGAGGAGGACATTAAACGGTGGGGGTAGCTAGAAGGGAACATGTCTGTCTCTAGTTGCCCCCAGTTTAATGTCTCTCTCCAGTTACCCCCACGGTTTAATGTCCCCCTCTAGTTGCCCCAATTTTAATGTCCCCATCCACTTACCCCCACGGTTTAATGTCTCCCTCCAGCTGCCCCAGTTTAATGTCTCCATCTAGTTTCCACCAGTTTAATCTGCGGCACCAGGAGAGGGACTTCATACTGTGGGGGCATTGGAGAGGAACATTATAATGTGAGGGCATATAATGGGTGACTGTAGGAGCATTATACTGTGTGGGGGCACATAGAAAAATGGATCAGAGTGGGAGGAGTCAACATAGAAACATACTGTCCCTCTTTCTGTCCTTAGAGGTATTACTTCAAGTACCAAGACCAAGATTTTATTTTGGATTAGTGACTATTTAAAGAGGGATTTCCCAACATACGTTTTTTAAAAACAACCATTCAGCTAAACCATCTGCACTGCACCTGTGCCTTCACCCACTCCTATGTACTCTCTCTTTCAAGAACTGCACCCGAATAGCACCATTACATTGTCAGCTTGCCATTACCAGAGTGGACAGTCCTTACAATGGAGCATGTGACTGCTTACTAGTAAAAACTACATTTCCCAGGTATACCTTGCTGCATGTGCTTTCTAATTGCCGCACTGGCCATTACTCCTTTATGCACTGCACATGCTCCGTCTGTTTATGTAGCCCTGATCTAATAAGCAGCTAAATGAACGTGAAAGAAACAAACTGGGCACGCTCGTCCTAAAGGAGATGGACTACAGGTCGTATCCATTGACCACAGTGCTCAAACAGTGGTAGGGATAGGGATTTCATTGGGCTTTTTCTACTGAGATATACAGTTTTGCTAATGTGTGACAGTGAATAGGACTCTTTGAATAGGACCTGACCGCTCTCCTGGAGCTTCTTTTCTTAAAACTCTGCTTTGGGCTGTTCCTCTTGGAAATGTAGACAGAAATTGTCAAAAGGGTGATACTGTGCCAATGTCAGACTGTGTAGGGATGCACAATATTAACAAACGGATTAACACCCATTTGTCAATTTATTCATATTTCCAACAGGAATAACAGAGGAATGAAACAAAGCAGAGTTCTAAGAAAAGATTCTGCAGTCTTGTTATCTCATGGCGAATACACATGGTTGCTAAAACATGCATATTAGCTTTAAGAAACAGGGGATTACACCAGACATCAATAGAGACTCTACCATGTATAGTAAATTACTCATGGGACTCATAGATGGTGATCTGGAAAATATTTTTTTTTCCATTTCTAGATGTTACTTTGAAGCGTATATCCAGAATGTGTATGGATCAGCAGCAATTGATGTAGGTGTCTACAAACAGAAGACTCCATATACAGAGAAGCAAACCGCTGATGCAGTAAATGAAGTACAGGAAATACAGTCACAGAGCACCACCATCCTAGAACAGCAGGTAAGTGGTATATCATATCCTGTATTATAGGAGTTTTCTCCCCCTGTATGTGTATCATTATATAAGACTGAAGTGACATTATTGTCTTCCCCTAAGGTTATAACTCTACAGAACTGGAACACGACCCAACAAGCAGTAAATGAAGTTCAGAAAATTACTGTTACCAAATCCTGTATTTCTCCGTGTCCCGCCATGTACTACACACTGATCTATGGAAGTGAAGAGACAGGTAACGTCTTATATAAAATAATTATATACAGTATCAGATATGAGATACAGAATCTATGTCAAGAATATCTATTTGTCTCTCTCTGTACAGTACTGTGCAATAGTTTAGGCAGGTGTGGGAAAAATGCTGTAAAGTAAGACTATTTCCAGAAATGTAAATGTCAATAGTTTATTTTTGTCAATTAACAACATTAAATGAATGAAGAAAAGAGAAATGTAAATCTCATCAATATTTGGTGTGACCTTTGCCCTTTGGAGGAGGAGTCCTGGAAGTGATGATCCGGCCCCCACAGATATAGCCCTGATCTCATCATCATCCAGTCTGTCTGGGATGATATGAAGAGACAGAAGGATTGGAGGAAGCCTACATCCACAGAAGATCTGTGCTTAGTTCTCCAAGATGGCGGGAACAACCTCCCTGCCGAGTTCTGCCAAAAACTGTCTGCAAGTACCGAGAAGAACTGATGGAAGGCAAAGAGCAAAGGTCACACCAAATATTGATGGGAGTTACATTTCTGTTTTCTTCATTCACTTCATTTTGGTAACTGACAAAAATAAACTATTAACCATTATCTATCTATCAACCTGCAAATTAAGTATTTTCTCATTTTTTCCACGTGTAGATCCTCTATCAGCTGATGCGACGGCTCCCGCTATTCAAGCAGCATTAAATAAGTTATGGTCTATACGACCAGATACAGTCTATGTCCAACAAGAATCTTCTGATGCAGCAAATGTCTATAATGTGACGTTCAATTCACAAAGAGGTAGGTAAAGATGGCAATATCAAATACAAGAAAAAAGTAGGAGGAAATAAGTAAAAAATTACTTTTAATTTCATTGACCTATTTTGAAGCTAGTAACCCATCAGATCTGTGCCACCATCTGATATATGTAATATATCAGATACAATATATCAGATAGAAGGGGGTATAACAACTGGCAACCAGCCAGATCTGCACAGTATATGGAACCGGAAGCAGACAGTTATTGCGGCTCTTCTCCTCTTCATCTGAGTGGGAGCTGAAGGACAGTCCCTGACACGGCCACTACACAGTGTACAGAGTTGTCTTCTGACTCCGTACACTGTGCAGGCCAGCCATGGTCATAACAGCTGATTGGTGGGGGTGTCACTTGTTGGACCCTACTGATCTGATTTTAATGATCCATCCTAAGGATAAACCATCAATGTAAAGTTTTTGACAACCCCTTTAAATTTAAATTCTTCAGCTATGCCATGTTGCTTTGTTCTCCACTGACATGTGAAAAAACCTCTTATACTATATGTATAACATTATGATGTCATCCTTATTACCCTATGTATGATATAAAGTATTATTGGTGATTATTTTAGGTGATTTCCAGCTTCTTTCCTACAAAATTCTGGGTGAAAGTAACATTACAGTACATATTGAAGAGACAACTAAAGGTGTTTCGGACATGAAGACCTTCACTTTAGTGTGGAATAATGTTTACTCCTCTCCTCTGGCAACAAATGCGTCTTCTCTAGAGGTCAGTTACATACACCCCCATAGCTGCACTTCTAGGCATGACTACTTCCTCTGCATCCCTTATAGTTACACTCCTGGGCATATTTGAGTTGTAAGCCCATATTTGAGCTGTAATAGCCCAATGGCTATTAAAATTAGAACCTTAGGCTTTCAACTTAAAGGGGTTTCCCACAAAAATGGACAACCCTTTTAACTTTTAAATCAGCCGGTGCATTGAAAAAAGCAAAAAAAAATTCATACTCACCTGTTCCCGATGCTCCGGTGTCCTCCTGGCGCATCCCGGTTCTTCTGCTGAACGGGTCTCTTCCAGAGTTCTGCAGAAGCCGCTGATTGGCGATTCATGCGATGTCACAACCTGCGAGGTGGCCATGAATGTGTATGCCAATGGAACCATATTTTCTGAAATTGAACTGGCCTCGTCGAGTCTCCATAGATCAGTCCTTCCATTTGGCAAATCTCCTTGACCCTCTCTAACCAATGGTTTACCAGTGTTGCTCAGAGGACTTCCAGCAGGCCAGAATGCAGGCCTTCACTGCATTTAGCAGATGTTTCAGTCTGAGAATTTTGCTAAGTTTTAAAGATTTTCTCTAACCATCTTAATGGTGACAGTTTTTGGTCTTGATCAGTTGCCAATGGATACGACCATGAATGCAGGAACTTTCTATAGTCTGAAACCCATCCATTATCTCCAGGTTATCTTCTCATACATGTAGTGTCCCTGCCTGATAACCTGTCCACAATAAGGAAATCAGGTAATAAAGCCCCAAAATGCCCCTTTCCTATATAAAATTAATTATACAAAAGAAAACCCTAACAATTAATAAAAACAATACATATTTGGTATTTCCACGTCTGTAACAATCTGCACAATAAAACTGAAACATTATTTAATCTGCACACTGAACTTCGGTTAAAAAAAAAAAATGGAAAAAAAGTCAGAAATAATGATTTTTTTTTGTACCCCCCGCATAATAAAGGTAACATGTTACTAATGCTCTATTTTGCACAGCAAAAAAACTTAAGCGTTAAAATCCTATGCCAGAATTAATGTTTTTTTTTTTTAATCAACCAAGAAAGGGTTAATAAAATTTATTCAATAAGTTATAGGCACCCAAAAATGGTGTCATTACAAAATGCATCTCATATTGCAAAAACAAGCCCTCATATGGCTACATCACCAGAAAAAATAAAAAAAAATATAGCTTGCACAATGTGTAGAGATAAACCCCAAAAATCGCCAAATCATTAGAACACAACTGCCTGCGGCAGGAAGGAAATGTATAAGCTGTGTGAGCATATATCAGGGTACACTCCAAATTTAGAGCTTAGAAGGGAAAAGACACCAAAAGTGACCCCCAGAGTGCCCCCCCAATCATAGGAGCTACTGGGGATATTGTAGGGAATTTGGTGTTCCCAATGCCCTCCACACAGCTTACGTATTCACTTTTTATTGTCCGCTGTGCATTCCCATCTGAGATACTAATACTCACTACACCCCTTGATAAATTCTTTGAGGGGTGCACTTTTCAAAATGGGGTCAATTTCTAGAGGATTCCACTTTTCTGGCACCTTAGAGGCTCTTCAAACATGACATTGTATACAGATACCAAACGTCTAAATCTGTACTCCAAAAGCCACAGAGCTCCTTCACATCTGCGCCCTGCTGTGTGCCCAAACTGCAGTTTCTGCCCACATGTATGACACTGGTGTACCCAGGGTAACGTACTTAATGTTATATGTGGGTATAAACTGCTGTATGGGCACAGCCGGGCACAGAAGGGAATGAGCATCATCTTGTTTTTGGAGCACAGATTTAGACGGTTTGGTTTTTGGACATCATGCCACTTTTGCAGAGCCCTGAAATGCCAGTAAAGTGGAATCCCTGACACGTGACCCCATTTTGGTAACTACACCACTGAATGAATTTATCCAGGGGTACAGTGAGCATTTGTAATCCCCAAATGTTGCATTAATTTATTTTCCAGACATGAATACGCAGCTGATGGTGAAAGGTGAAAGTGACGATTTTTCCAGGAATACGTCATTTCAGTGCATAATATATTGTGCCCGGCTTGTATCAGAGACGAATGCCCTAAAAGCTGTTGTGCCCGGGATATCCTCTAAACAGTTTTTGGAGTGTGTGTTTCTGCTGACACAAGCTGGGCACAACATATCGGGCACTGAAATGGCGTATCTCTGGAAAAATTGCAATTTTTACTTTTCATTATCAACTGAGCATTCATTTCTGGAAATTAAATTAATGCCACACTACGCCACTTGATAAATCCCGTTTAGTGGTGTAGTTTCCAAAATGGGGTGACATGTCTGCAGATTCCACTTTACTGGCAATGCAGGGGCTCTGCAAAAGTGGCATGACTTCCAAAAAACAAACTGTGCTCCAAAAAGTAAAATTGCACCCCTCCCCATCTGTTACCAGCTGTGCCCAAACAGCAGTTTATACCCACATGGGGCATTAAGTACATTATCCTGGGTACAACATTGTCTTACATGTGGACACACAGCAGGGCACAGATGTGAAGGAGCATTATGTGCTTTTTGAGTGCAGATTTAGATTGTTGGTTTTTGGAAACCATGTCACATTTGCAGAGACCCTAAAATTTCCCCTACAAAATGGGGTCACTTCTTGGGGAATCCCAATTTACTGGCACCTCCAAGGCTCTGCAAAAACAACCTGGCATCCAGAAAGTCCCTCTAAATCTATACTCCAAAAGCTAAAAAGTGCAGTGCTCCTTCCCTTCTGAGCCCTGCTGTGTGCCCAAGCATCAGTTTACACCCACATATACAACTTCTTTGTCCCCGGGATAGCCCACTTAATAGTTTTAGGAGTGCGTTTCTCTGCTGACACAAAGTGGGCACAACATACTGGGCACTGAAATGGCATATTTCTATAAAAATTTTAAATTTCAATTTGTACATTAATTTTTGAGAAGCACTCTTAGGCTCAAAATGATAATACCCCTTGAAAAATTCCTTGAGGGGTATAATTTCTAAAATGGGATCACTTTTTTGGGGTTTCCATTGTATTGGTACCTTGGGGGCTCTGCAAATGCGACATGGCACCTGAAAACTATTACAGCAAAATCTGCCCTCCAAAAGCCAAATAGGGCTCTTTCCATTCCGAGCCCCACCATGTTCCCATACAGCAGTTTACATATATAGGGTATTCCCATGTTCAGGAGAGAATTGTGTAACAAACTTTAGGGAGCTTTTTCTCCTCTATCCTCTTGTGAAAATGAAAAATTTTGAGGCTAAATTGACGGTTTATTGGAAAAAAAAAGTAATTTTTCATTTTCACGTCCCAATGTTAATAAAATCTGTGAAACAGCTGTAGGGTCAAACTGCTCATTATACCCTTTGATATGTTCTGTGAGAGGTGTAGTTTCCAAAATGGGGTCACTTTTGGGAGTTTTCATTGTACTGGTATTTTAGCGGCTCTGCAAATGCGACATGGCACCTGAAAACTATTCCAACAAAATCTGCCCACCAAAAACCAAATAGCACTCTTTCTGTTCCGAACCCCACCATGTACCCATACAGCAGTTTACAACCACATATGGGGTATTGCCGTGTTAAGGAGCAATTGTTTAACGAACTGTGGGGTGTTTTGTTTCCCTTAACCCCTTGTGAAAATGAAAGCTTTAGGGATAAAGTGACATTTTAGTAATTTTTCATTTACACATCCCAATGTTAATAAGATCTGGGAAACGGATGTGGCGTCAAAATGCTCAGTATACCCCTTGATAAATTCTGTGAGGGATGTAGTTTCCAAAATGGGGTCACTTTTGGAGGCTTTCCGTTCTACTGGTACTCTAGGGGCTCTGCAAATGAGACATGGCACCCGAAAACTATTCCAGCAAAATCTGCTTTTCAAACTTCGTGTCGCTCCTTCCCTCTGGTGTGCTGCCGTATGCCCAAACATCAGTTTACACCCACATGAGGGGTATTTCTGTGCTCAGAGGAAATTTTGTAAAACTGTTTAGGGCTAAATGAATGTATTATTGAAAAAAAATGAAATGTCTAAATTTCACCTTCATATTGTTTTAATCTGTTTCTTATAGGTGAAAAATGCTGTACTAGATATGCTAACTGCGCAGTGTCCGGATGTAATAGCCAAACAGAAGGAAAGCTCATCAGTCAAGTATTTCAGGAACTACGAAGCTGAACCTTATTGGGTATGAAGGACACATTTTAAAGCATTTATCCTTTACGTGAACAAGTATGAAACAGATGTGGTAGAGAGGAGTCTGCATTTATTATCCTAATCTATCTAAAATGAAAAATGAAGTAACTTTACAGACATTATTCATTAACCATTTCCTTTCATTTTTTTTATCTCCTATGCAGACCTATGCCATTTCTATGGTAACAGACTACAAACTAAACATAGTCTGACCCTGCTGTCATACTCTTTCATCTATCCCCTACATCTGTCCCCTGCTATCCTACCAACAGTATGTTAGAAAAATAGAATGGGAGAAAAAATAGATATATTGGGATTGATTGCAATGGGTATAGTATTTAACATCCTATGATATGAGAATATATGTAAAAGAAAGTATGTCATATATCTTATTATGGGGAGTCTGTCATAAGGAAAATCAGTATTGAACAAATAACAGTACCTTGTAGGGCGACTTCTACACTTCCAAAGATGCTTTTCTTATTCTGCATTGCAGCTCCATTTTCATGAAAATCAGTGTTTTATTCTTATGGAAAATTGGCTGAAAAGGACTTTAGGGGCTTTTCTTCACCTGCTAGGGAGTGATTATTTAGAGCAGACAGTGAAGCCCCAGCAAGAGAAGAAACTCCCCTAAAGCCCCTTTCAACTGATTTGTATGAGAATAAAAAGCTGATTTTCAAGAAAATGAAGCTGCAATGCAGAATAAGAAAGACATCTTTGGAAAGTGTAGAAGCCAGCCTACAAGATAGGTCATTAGTTTGATAGTAATTTTCCAACTGACAGACTCCCTTTATATAGAATCCACAAAAGTCTATGGAGAGAAGGAGGCTGTTAACTGATTTATTGCCTCACTCACTGCAGTGGTAGAGTCTTATCACGAAGATGCAGCAGTGTCAGAAGAGCTCTCATACTCACAGTATAGTAGAATGTGTTTTTTTCAGCCTCTTTCCCCCCTACCCTTTCCATAGACTTCTATGTAAAAATGAACTCAATCTTATAAATGGAGAAGGAAATACATTTCTTATATAAAATGAATTACATTTTATCTTATATTCACCTGTATTCGATTTATGAAAAGTAGTTTTGTAACTTGAAGTACACTTTAAATTTTTTGGCACCTACTCCAGTTCTTATTACCCTTCCATAACTTTTTATTCTCTCACCAGTATTCCTGGGGCACAGTGACAAATGAGACTGAAGCATTTTGTGGCCGATATTCCATAAAGAATCCTTATTTCCTGTACTATTATAATTTTCAGAATCCGGTAACCCAGCTATCGTATGGTTATTTCTCACTAACTTTATATAGCAAGGTACGGTTGTGTGCGCTTGATTTTATTTCTATTTATTTTGGTTGGTATAGCATGCATCAATATTATTACAGTTTTTAGAAAGTTTGTGGAGTATCGATTTCACGTTTGGAGCTTGCCTGTTTGGAAATTAGACATGTGACCTTGGATCGGTTTCAGTATGAATCCATATTAGAATGGGAAAATCAAACAATCTGAGTCACTGAAGATGAGGGATTGTTGTCATTACTTGACTAGCCAGAATACACAACTCATCATTCCTCAGGACAGATGGGCTATAACAGTGGGCGACCAGTGTGAGCGCCATTACTGTTTAAAGGAAACAGAAATACAAGACTCCAGTGGGCAAAAGAGCAAGCAAAAATTGTATCACTGAGCAGTGGAGAAACACTGCCTGGTCAGATTTCTATTGCGCCATGTTGATGGGAGTGTCAGAATTTGGAGCAAGCAGAATGAATCAATGAAACTTAGCCTACAAAGAAGCTGCCATAAGTAAAACACAAGTTTACGAACGGGTCTTCAGGGTCAGACAAGGTGAAATGTCATTTAATGATCATACACATTCCAGACATCTTTCAACCATCCAAAGTGATGAAAATGTGATGAAAATTCATAAAGCTATTCTGAAAGATTGCCGCCAGACTGTCGTGAACTAATGGAGTTGACTGGGATTTCATGGAGTTCCTGGCAGTGAATTTTAACAGAGGAATTGGGCATGAAACGAGTTGCAGCAAAATTCATGTTTCATCTGCTCTTCCCTAACCAGACTATTGCTTGGCAGTGTGCCGCTCTTTTAAGGAACACTTAGAAGCCGATCCTGATTTGTTTTCTAAGTTCATAACTATAGATGAATCCAACCAAAGGAGAACTACCTCTTCACCTCATCCCAAGAAAGCGCAAGTGAAGTCAAATGTGAAAACAAGCTTCATTTCTTTCTTTGATGTGAGAGGAATTGTGCACTGTCAGCCAAAGTTTTTAGTTGGAAATTTTGAAAAGGTTGTGTTACTGGTGACTAGTTCTTCCATTATGAAAACTCACCTACCTACATTGGGGCAGATTTATTAAGACTGGGGTTTCAAACACCAGTCTTAATAAAGACAGGCTCAGGACTGTTTGTTCTGTTTGTTGCTGATGTTGAAATGTATGAACTACGACAAGACTAAGGTTGCGGAAACGCAGTGCTTTTTGTTGCAGATTTTGCGGTGTGTTTTTTTTTTTTTTTTTTAGCCAAAGTCAGGAGTGGCTTGAAAAGGAATGGAAAATATAAAGAAAGCTCTTAGACGTTTCCTTTCTGTTAAATCCACTCCTGACTTTGGCTCAAAAAAGCGCAGTAAAATCTGCAACAAAAAAACGCTGCGTTTCCGCAACGTGGAAACGTGTACTGGTCACAGTGATCACAGCTGGCATAACTATAGGAGTCTAACTATTTTAGCCTTCTGAAGGTGGCATACTTTTTTTGTTTTTTCATCCCTGTCTTCTGAGAGCCATAACTTTTTTATTTTTCCATTGACATACAAAATGACAGCTTGATTTTGCTGAGACAAGTTATATTTTTTAAATGGAACCATTTTGGAATATATAGAATGCATATATATGTATGTATATAGAAAAAAAAGAAATGACTCTGCCAGCAGAAAAAGATGATAAATCCTTCAAGCTGCGGTCGAGATTAATAAAAATATCAAGTTGGCTGGGCCTAATTGGCTTCTGTACATGGCAGTGCCTCCAGCTGTCATGGCACACCCTGGATACCCCGCGATCCCCTGGCCTTAATGTGGTTCAATAGATATTTTGCAGTCATTGGTAACCATGATGGCTACTCCTATTTACTTCTTCATTCTCATAAATTAATAGAATAATAGTCAGTCCTAAGCAAACAAATATACCTTGATATTTCCCTACACTTGGCCATATTCCCCCTATGTGCTTCCTCTGTATGATAGGATGCGGCACATCGTCTCCGATGTCTGTGTGCTGGAAAATGAAATCTATGATAACTAAGATCTAAGATTTCAGGTATAATTTATACCATTTTTGATGTGTAAATTATAATAACCTATCCCAACCCTTCCTGCCCACCCCAGGGCTAAGCAAAACCTTTGAGGGGGTTTGATAAATTACTCCCACAGGAGTGTATATGAATATATCACTTTTTCTAATCCGTTTTTTTTCTGATTGCAGATTTTTTCTTTTCTTTTCTGTACATGCTCATTTGGTATCTCTGTCTCCAAAAATGCTTACTCTACAAACTTATAAAAATATTTTTCCCATATTGTGAATGCCATAGCGGGAAAAAAAAATCTAAATTGCCGTACTGCCGTTTTTTTTGCTATTTCACCATAAAAATTTGGATAAAAAGTGATCAAAGCAATAGACATTCCCCAAAATGGTATAATTAAAAAGTATCTGGCTTCCCAAAAAAAGACGCCCTATACATCCCAATATTCGGAAATGGGTGTCAGACTATGGCAACTCCAATCATTTTTTTTTTTTTTGCAAATTTTTGGATTTTTTTTTAAAGGGGGTTAAAATATAAGTTTAGTACCGGCCCATAGACCCATACAGGTGACATATCATTTTGACTGCATAGTGAATGATGCAAAAACAAAGCCCATAAGTAGGTCGCGCAAATGCACTTTTTCTCCAATTCCACCTCATTCTTAATTTTTTTCCAGCTTCCCAGTACATTGCATGGACAATTAAATTGTACCATTATGAAGTGCAATTTGTCCCGCAAACATTAAGCCCTTATACGGCTCTGTAAATGGAAAAATAAAAAAAAATTGTGGTTTGGAAGTCGGGGAGTCAAAAATGAAAATTGTAAAAATATCTGGAACATAACTAAAACGGTATGCAGTAAAATTCTTGGACTACCCCTAATGGTGACTGCACATTTTATTATTTTTTGCTATATTTTGGTATAGGGAGCTACCTTCCACAAGGTAGAGCTAGAGTTCATTCCTCTTTTCCACCAATGAGATCTTATTTGTATATTCCTTACTGCAGTGAATAGGGAAAATTTGGTTTAAAACTACATATGCCAGAATGTGCCAAAATGAAGTATTCTGCAAAAGATTTTGGAGAATATTATACCAAGGTTGAGCTGCAACTACAATAGTAATTCTTCACAATTGTATCTATGTGTGTACAGGTAGCTCGCTTCTTTTGTATATGTGATGGGGTTTCTGTGTTTCAGCTTTGCTTTGCCTATAAAGGATATCTTTCTAATGGAATTGGTCTATATTTTCAATATGAAGACAGCAGCAATCTAGGAACAGTCAGAGACATGTATGTTACTTTCAGCTACAATTTTGCTCAGGGGAACAGGTATGATTCTCTGCATCTTCGCTTTATTTTTAAAGTTAAAATAAATTTAAAAAAGAATGTCACTATTTATAGGACCCTTGCTGCTGGCATTACAGTTTATGTTGGTGCTTTAGTGGCTATGATGAAGGAATGTAGAGTTCCCCAATGTAAGGTATGATGTGACTTTAATGTACAACCTTACTCCTAAGGTGATTTGCCTCAATAATGTTATCATTTATTTATTTAGCTTACATATTCCACAGCGCTTTATGGACATTGTCAATCACTGTCCCATATAGGGCTCACAATCTACAGGAGCATCTCAATAAATTAGAATATTTTTGAAACGTTCATTCATTTCAGTAATTCAGTAATACAATCCATAATCAGCGTCTTCCATGATTGTGTGTCCTACTGAACCAGACTGAGGGACCATTTAAAGGCTTAGGAAACCTTGGCAGGTGACACTGAATTTACAATACTGAACTTTTTTTTTACAATATTCTAATTTTCTTAGATTTGGGTTTTCATTACCTGTAATCCATAATCAACATTTACAGAAATAAAACACTTGTAATAGAAGACTCTGTGTGTAAAGAATCTAGAAAATATAGGAGGTCACTTTTTTAAGTTAATTAGTTAAAGAAATAAATGTTTAAAAAATATTCTAATTTATTGAGATGCATCTGTGTATTCCCTATCAGTATGGCTTTGGAGAGTGGGAGGAAACCCACGCAAACACAGGACGAACATACAAACTCCTTGCAGATGTTGTCTTTGTAGTATAATGTTCTACCATGTTAGCCATAGAAAGTAGTGGAAGAGTGAAGAAATCAGGTGATACTTTTTAGAGGCTAACTGAGTATATTTGATGGTAAGCTTTCGAGAGTCTAGCTCTCTTCTTCAGATATGGTATTATACAAAAAACTGAAAATTCACAGACTTTTTATACACAAAAGACATAGACCTTCAAAGGATCTTAGAATCTTTAAAAGTAACAAAAATCAATATAAGTAGAGAAGTTATTTACAACAGTTCAAGAAATAAACAATCTGGAAGCTTGTGGTGCATGACAGAGGGATCAGTAATTCTTGCTTTTATCTGTTTGCAATCAGGTGGTGATTTGTGACCCTCACAGTTCATACATAGTGAAACTGGCAGGAATATTAAGTCCAAATTGCAGACTTTGAAATTTTTGCATTAACTTATATTCCCATTCCTTTCTCTCCCTCTGCGTCTTAAAATGTCCCATTAAAACCACAACCTGCAAATCTTCAATAGAGTGATCTTCTCCGGAGAAATGTGCGGCCGCTGGGAGATCTGTTCTGTTGTTATTAATGGTGAATCTGTGTGAGTTCATGCGCTGACTAAGTCTCTGACCACATAGAGGCCTGTGGTGGGACATTGCACACACATTATGAGATACATCACATTGGAAGATCTGCAGGAAAATGTCCCCTTAATTCTGTGCACCTGTTGTGACTGTGGGATAGGTACACTGTCAGCGGTGTGGATGTGACTGCAGGTCTTGCACCTGTTTTGTAGGCAAGGTGAGGTGCCATTTTCAGTTGGGGCCTTCAGGTCACTCCGGATAATAATACGCCTCAGGTTTGGTGGCTGCCAAAAGGAAAGGAGAGGGGACTGGAAATATGTCCTTGAGTCTGTTGTCCCTATGTAGCACAGGTTGGAGCTCCTTGGCAATCCTTCGTAGGATTGTCATCAGTTTACATAGGCATCAATGTTAAAAACAAACAAACAAAAAAACAGATCAGTTTTTGCCCGTTTTTTTGAACAGACACAAAAGTATGGTATACTATGTTTTTGTGCCCTTCAAATAAAACAGACAGAAACTAATCCGTATTTTAACACTGATGTCTATGTAAACGGATCACTATCAGTTTGTATCTGTTTGCCTCTGTTTTTCCATTAAACGGATGTAAAAAATGTGATCTAAATAGATCCTTTGTTATATTGTGTTTTTCTATAAATATGATGTGCAGAAATCTGGGTAATTTCGAAAGGTTCACCTATTTTTTCACACAACTGTATATTCCTATGCCCTTCATGCTGATCTCATACATAATCTAACATCTCTTATTTCACAGTTGGACATACACCTGTGTAGATTTGTTACAACTTGTTAAAACCAAGTACTCGGGCCAAAATTTCAATGTGGGGTATATCTACATATGGCCAGGCCAATATTATTATTATATAGATGTTGTGTACATTGGGCAGACTGTGACTACAGATAACCTAAATGGTAAGTGACTGAAGTCATGTGCAAAAAATGTTTGTCCCATCATTGAATATAAATGCCATAGAGGGGTTTCCATGCTCAGGCATCAGTCAAAAAGCAGTTAACAGGCATTACCATGAAAGGCCACCTTGCAATACTACATTTCCCCTGCAGTGGGCATTGCAGAGTAAAAATTACCCATGAAAAATCAACTGCTTGCTAGAGGTTTTAGCTTGCTCTTGCATTGTCTCTTATATTGGGATTGTCGGAGATGTGTTTTAGTGCAGTCCATAGCATTGTCCATTTAGGTCAATTCATTTCTTTGACCATAACAGATACCCCTTCTTCCCAACTCTCCTCTGTGGTGCTGTCCAATCTGGACTACAATTATGTTAATTGTTAAAGGGGTTATCTACTACTAAAATGCTGAAATATCAGATCAGTGGGTGTAGGATAGGTCATCATTATCATCGATATTTTAGTCCTGGAAATATGGGACCATTGTTTTGCTGCCCAGTTATAACCACTTCTCCTAATGTTATATATTGCAGTTAATAGGAGGAGAACGGCTTTATCTGAGAATGGACTCTTCATACAAGATGTCAGCGTGGCCCAATCTGTTGTTGCATCTAAAAAACAGTTCACCATTACTATAATCCCATATAATTGTGGATATAATTTCCCACTTTTTGGATCTGGATTTGCAGAGGTAGGTAATGGGATATACAGTAGCTTGCAAAAGTATTCATACCCCTTGAACTTTTTCACATTTTGTCACCTTACAACCACAAACTTAAATGTATATTATTGAGATTTTAAGTGATAGACCAACACAAAGTAGCAGATAATTGTGAAGTGGAATGAAAATAATACATGGTTTCTGAAGAAATCTGAAAAAAACTTCAAGAGGTATGAATACTTTTCCAAGCCACTGTATAGTTAAAAACTACAGCAACTTCTTCAGGCCATTAAACAGGGCCTTTTACGTTTTATGGATTCTTTTTTTTTTTTTTTTTTTTTAACATTGATGGCGTTAAATGGATGACAATCAATTTGCATCCTTTTTTGCATCCGTTAAATGGCTGTAAAAAAACTGATCTGTATAGAGTCTTACACTACTAGTGTTAGTAGTATAATGTTGTACCGTGTTAGCCATTGAAAGTAGTGGAAGAGTGAAGAAATCAGGCAATACCTTTTAGAGGCTAACTGAGTATATTTATAAGTAAGCTTTCAGGAGTACTAGCTCCCTTCATCAGACATGGTGTTATACAAGAACTGAAAATTCACAGATTTTTATACACATGGTCTTCAAAGGATTTTAGAGTCCTTAAAAAAACCAAAACAAAACGCAATCTAAGTAGAGAAGTTATTTACAATAGGTCAAAAAACAATCTGGAAAGTTGTGGTGCGTGACAGAGGGATCTGTTATCTGTTTGCTATCAGGTGGTGATTTGTGACCCTCACAGTTCATACATAGTGTGACATTAAGCTGGCATGAATATTAAGTCCAAATTGCAGAGTTTTAAATTTTTGCATAAATTTGTACTCCCATTGTTTCCTTTTCTCCTGCGTCTTAAAATGTCCCATTAAAACCACAACCCACAAATCTTCAATAGAGTGGTTTTCTCCGGAGAAATGTGCGGCCACTGGGAGATCTGTTCTGCTGTTATTAATATTGGATCTATGTGAGTTCATTCGTTGACTGAGTCTCTGCCCTGTTTCCCCCACATAGAGGCCTGTGGTGGGACATTGCACACACATTATGAGGTACACCACATTGGAAGACCTGCAGGAAAATGTCCCCCTAATTCTGTGCACCCGTTGTGACTGTGGGATAGGTACACTGTCAGCGGTGTGGATGTGCTTGCAGGTCATGCACCTTTTATGTAGGCAAGGTGAGGTGCCATTTTCAGTTGGGGCCTTCAGGGCACTCCGGACGATAATACGCCTCAGGTTTGGTGGTTGTCAAAAGGAAAGGAGAGGGGGGAATGGAAATGTGTCCTAGAGTCTGTTGTCCCTATGTAGCACAGGTTGGAGATCCTTGGCAATCCTTCGTAGGATCTCCAGCTGTGGGTTGTAGGTGACAACTAGGGGCACTCGGGCTTCTTTCTGGGTCTTTTTATATGTGAGCAGACTGTCTCTGTTAATGGCTGCCGCTTTGTTTAATTGGTTGTCTGTTACTTTTGGTTTGTATCCCAATCTGAGAAATGCATGGTGCATGACCTGCAAGCACGTCCACACCGCTGACAGTGTACCTATCCCACAGTCACAACAGGTGCACAGAATTAGGGGGACATTCTCCTGCAGGTCTTCCAATGTGGTATACCTCATAATGTGTGTGCAATGTCCCACCACAGGCCTCTATGTGGGGGAAACAGGGCAGAGACTCAGTCAACGAATGAACTCACACAGATCCAACATTAATAACAGCAGAACAGATCTCCCAGTGGCCGCACATTTCTCCAGAGAAAACCACTCTATTGAAGATTTGCGGGTTGTGGTTTTAATGGGACATTTTAAGACGCAGGAGAAAAGGAAACAATGGGAGTACAAATTTATGCAAAAATTTAAAACTCTGCAATTTGGACTTAATATTCATGCCAGCTTCATGTCACACTATGTATGAACTGTGAGGGTCACAAATCACCACCTGATAGCAAACAGATAACAGATCCCTCTGTCACGCACCACAACTTTCCAGATTGTTTTTTGACCTGTTGTAAATAACTTCTCTACTTAGATTGCATTTTGTTTTGGTTTTTTTAAGGACTCTAAAATCCTTTGAAGACCATGTGTATAAAAATCTGTGAATTTTCAGTTCTTATATAACCCCATGTCTGATGAAGGGAGCGAGTACTCCTGAAAGCTTAATTATAAATATACTCAGTTAGCCTCTAAAAGGTATCGCCTGACTTCTTCACTCTTCATCTAGTAGTGTTAGTCTTCAATGAACGTTTGTGTATCGTTCGTAGAGATGACTGTTCCAAACACACAAAGAACAATGAACTTTACGAAAAATGTTCTGCTGCCTCAAACTCTTTAACCCCTTCCTGACATCCGCCGTAATAGTACGGCGGATGTCGGGTATTTAAATATGGCGGACGCTCAGCAGACACCAAGCGCTAATGCCCACAATCAGTGCCCGCGGGCATTAACCCACCCGGTGCCTCAGTCAAAGCTGACCAAGGTGCCATTTTGCCATGGATCGCCAGCACCCGGAGCTAGATCCGGGGTCGGCGCCCCGTTAGCATGACAGCCAGGAGCCTATTGAAGGCTCCCAGGCTTGTCTGCCATTTACTTCTATTGCAGGAGATGTGCTGATATTTTGCAATGCATTAGCATTGTAATGCATTGCATTAATGATCAGACCCCCTGGGGTTAAAGCCCCCTTTGGTTTAATAAATGCAAGAAAAAAAAGTAAAAAAAAAAATATAAAAAATTAAAATCCCCCCCCCCTTTTCCCTCGAACACATATAAAAGTACTTAAATACTGTGAAACACATACACATTAGGTATCCCTGTGTCTGAAAACGCCCAGTCTACAAACCTATAAAAATATTGTTCCCATACAGTGAACGCCATAGCGGATAAAAAAAAAAAAAATCAAAAGCGCCAAACCGCTGTTTTATCGCTGTTTTGCCTCTGCTAAAAAATTTAATAAAAGGTGATCAAAGCAATAGACATTCCCCAAAATGGTATAACTAAAAAGCACACCTGGCCCCTCAAAAAAGATGCTCTATGCATCCCAGTACACGGAAATATTAAAAAGTTATGGATGTCAGAATATGGCGACTTTTTGAAAAAAAAAAATTTTTTTTTGCGAATTTTTAGATCTTTAAGGGTTAAAATGTAAATAAAAGTATATGAATTGGGTATCCCCGAAATCGTACTGAATCATAGAACACAGGTAACATGTAATTTTGACTGAAGAGTGAACGCCGTAAAAACAAGCCCGTAAAAAGTCACACAAATGCACTTTTTCTGCCATTCGACACAATTCTGATTTTTTTTTTTCCAGTTTCCCAGTACAGAATAATATTATGAAGAACAATTTGTCCAGCAAACATAAGGTTCTAATATGATTCCGTGAATGGAAAAATAAAAAAGTTATGGGCTTTGGGAGGCGGGGAGTCAAAAATCGAAAAATGTGGGAAGGGGGTTAAAGCCGGGCCCCCTATGTGGCGTAAACTCTGCAGTTTGACCACACACTGCAAAAAAAATATGTGCAGTGGAAATGCTGCAATTTCCAAAACTGTTGTGGTTTTGGAAATCGCAACATGTCAATTATACCTACGGAAACACTGGCGGTTTCCCTATAGGTATAATAGAAGCAGAAAATCCACAGAGGAAACCTCTGCGGGAAAAACCGCAATGCTTTTTCGCTGCGTGGGGCCTTAGCCTAACAAATTGAACTCTGACAATATAAAAGAAGTGACACAGAGTAACTGATGACAACTTTATAATATAATAGTTTTCTAAAAAATGTTTTATTTAAAAACATTTTAATAAATAAGTTAAAAACTATTTTGTATTAAAAAGTTTATTCATTTTTGTATGTTTTTTTTTTCTGAACATTGATTATATAAAATAATAAAATATTATTGTGTTATTCATTTCACATCCATACGAGAACATTCACCTAAACCCACAGGGTTACTGACCGGCCCATAGTTTGAAAAATACAGTGACTTGCAAAAGTACCATACCCCTAGTTCATACCCCTTTTAATGTTTTCACATTTTGTCACCTTACAACCACAAACTTAATTGCATTTTATTGAGATTTTAAGTGATAGCCCAACACAAAGTAGCAGATAATTGTGAAGTGGAACAAAAATGATACATGTTTTTCAAAATTTTAATAAAAAATCTTAAAAGTGTGACATGCAAAAGTATTCAGCACCCTCTACTCTGATACCCCTAAATAAAATCCAATGCAATCAATTGCTTTCAGAAGTCACTTAAGGAGTTAATAGAGTCCAGCTGTGTGTTATTTAGTCTCAGTATAAATACATCTTTTCTGCGAAGGCCTCAGTGGTTTATTAGATAACATTAGTGAACAAACAGTGTCAGGAAGACCTGTGGAGAAGTTTAAAGCAGGGTCAGGTTATAAAAACATATCCCAAGCTTTGAGCATCCCAGCTTGAGATATGTTCAAAAATGGAAGAAATATTCTACAACTGAAAACCTACCAAAACATGGCCGTCCACCTAAACTAACAGATCGAGAAAGGAGAGCACTGGTCAGAGAAGCAGCCAAGAGGCCCATGGTCACTCTGGAGGATCTGCAGAAATCCACAGCTCAGGTGGGAGAGTCTGTCCATAGGACAACTATAAGTCGTGCACTCAACAAATCTGACCTTTATGGAAGAGTGGCAAGAAGAAAGCCATTGTTAAAAGAAAGACATAAGAATTGCTGTTTGCAGTTTGCCACAGGCCATATAGGGGACACAGCAAACATGTGGAAGAAGGTGCTCTGGTCAGATGAGACCAAAGGTGAACTTTTTGGTCTAAGTTCAAAGTGCTATGTGTGGCGGAAAAGTAACCCTGCTCATCTCCCTGAACACAACATCCCCACTGTGACACATGGCGGGGGAAGCATCATGCTGGGGGGAGGCTTTTCTTAAGCAGGGACAGGGAAGCTGGTCAGAGTTGATGGGAAGATGGATGGAGCTAAATACAGGGCAATCCTGGAAGAAAACCTGTTGGAGGCTGCAAAAGACTTGAGACTGGGAAGGAGATTTACCTTCCAGCAAGACACTGACCCTAAACATACAGCCAGAGCTACAGTGGAATGGTTTAGATCAAAGAATATTCATGTGTTAGAATGGCCCAGTCACAGTCCAGACCTAAATCTCATTGAGCATCTGTGGCAAGACATTAAAATTGCTGTTCACAGACACTCTCCATCCAATCTGGCAGCAAAGAAGAATCTCAGGCAAAAATCTCAGTCTCTAGATGTGCAAAGCTTGTATAGACAGACCCCATGTCTGATGAAGGGAGCTAGCTAGTACTCCTGAAAGCTTACTTATAAATATACTCAGTTAGCCTCTAAAAGGTATCGCCTGATTTCTTCACTCTTCCATAGACAGACCCCAAAAGACTTACAGCTGGATTTGCAGCAAAAGGTGGCTGTACAAAGTATTGATATAAGGGGCTGAAGACTTTTGCAGGTCACACTATTCAGATTTTTATTTGATTAAAATTTTGAAAACCATGTATCATTTTCCTTCCACTTCACCATTATTGGCTACTTTGTGTTGGTTATTACTTAAAATCTCAATAAAATACATTTAAGATTGTGGTTGTAAGGTGACAAAATGTGAAAAAGTTTAAGGGGTATGAATACTTTTGCTAGCAAATGTACACGGCCACAATACATAAATCTCCAACAGGTCTTTCAGTCTGGCCCATACACAAATAATTACACACAGACAAAAAAATTCAACACAGCCGATTTTGGTTGTGACCAACTTTGGTGGACGAACAATCGTAGGTTTATGTACAAACAATTGTAGGTGCGGCTTTTCAAAAAAGGGAATGTGACTAAAATGTGTCAAAAATGTGGTGAAACTTAGCCAACTAAGACTGAGGCCCCACGTTGCAGAAAAGCAGCTTTTTTTGTTGCAGATTTTGCTGCAGTTTTTTGAGCCAAAGTCAAGAGTGACTACAAAAGGAATGGAAAATATTAAGAGAGCTGTTATACTTCTACTTTCTGCTCAATCAACTCATATCTTTGGCTAAAAAAACTGCAGCAAAATCTGCAACAAAAAAAGCTGCGTTTCCAAAATGTGGGGAAACGTAGGCTAAGGCCTCACGTAGTGAAATGCAGCAAAAAATGCTGCGGAAACACCACAGCTTTTCCACTGCGGATTTTTTTCTGGCAATACGTGGATGGGATTAGCCAGAATCCCATTCACTTTGCAGGTACTGTTAAACACTATTTTTTTTTCGTAACGTGGGGCTTCAGCCTATAAGTGGTATAAACTTTCACTAAACAGTATACAGATGAACAGGTTTATCATCCAGTGTCAATCACAAAATCTAGTGCTTTTTCAGACTGCCCGTCTTAGTTTACACTTTCTAACTGTTAGTAAATCCTGGGACCCAATGCAAAAGTTGGAATGGAGCCCTACCTTACCTTATACGGTATAGAACTGTGGTTTATTTTAAGTGGAAGAGGGACCTTTGGCGCCCCTTCAGGGTCCAAGGCCCGGTAGCGAATGCTACCACTGCATGCCTTATAGCTATGCCTCTGATGCAAGCAAGAAAAAATGTATATCAATTATATAGGCCTTTAATGTCTGAATGGCCGGGGCTCGTCACTGATACAATGCCTATCAGCATTTACTGTTTTGTACTTATTTATATATTTTTATAGAACACTGTGAACAGCTCAGATTCAGCGATCTATACCACATCATCCTGGACACAAAATGCATTGATCCAGATAAGTCGTACCCAGACAGCGTCCCCTCCCGTTGGAGGAACATTCAGTATTCAAGCTTATGGAAGAAAAATAAATGGTACAGTTACAGTCACTTGGATATAGCTTCCTATGTCTATAGTGGGAAAGATTTATTCACATATCTACAACAGCTTTCCAGTGTGAAACATTGAAAAATATGCTGTATGTGCTTCTACTCCATTATTTCTGCTACTTTTCTGACGGGAGAAGCCACAGCCAGTAGACTGGCTATTTATTATAAGGACAGATCAAGTCGACCAAGTGGAGCCATAGGAGGTCCAGAAGTTCTACTAGGCCAAAAGAAATTGGGTTGTCTTCATAAGAGTTTTTTTCTGTGTTTAAAGATGTTGATAATTTATCCTTATCAGGTCATGGAGATCTGACTCCCAGCAACCCCTCTGATCAGCTGTTCACAGGGAACGGACCTGTAATCACAGCTGTTCTCTGTGTAGTGGTCAGTCAGAATATTATTTATTATCATTGCTAGAAATCTAATACAAATGCAGAAACATAATATGCACAGTAAATGTATATTACATTACACAAGTTTGGAGAGAAAAAAAAACTTATATGCTACAGAGGAGAGAATGTACTTACAGTAAACTCAATGTTATCTTTGTGTTTAAGATAAATTTTACTGTCCAAGCCTTTATCAGCAAACTGTAATTAGCTAATCTGATTGTCCTGTAAGCAAAGCTGTACATAGCAGCTGAGAGCACTTAACCCCCCCCTCCCAGAGAGCAGTGACTCATCCCTCCGATCTGTTATCACAGAAAAAGGACAGGGACCAAGGAAACTCTGTGTAAACAATAGGAGGAACAAATCTAACATAGCAGGCAAATGAAGTAGCATTTCTAAATGAATTCATTTAGGAAAACTCTTGGGTTTACATAAGCTAGCAGTAAAGATATGATCCTTGAGATTGGAATAGCCCTTTGAGGCCAGCCATGGTAATTGGTTAGACCAATGCCTTCATGACAATATTGTCTATGAACCATCAGTCAATAACCATTTTCTTTGGTTGTTCTACAGATCTCCGTGTAGACCTCTCTGATGCTGATCTGAAATATGCGTTACAGGGTATTCCAGAGTTGGGCCAAATTTCCATAATTTCAAGTTATGGAACCTGCAGTGGTCACACATGGCAAATAAAGTTCTTAACAGCAACAGGATATCAGCCGCTGTTACAGGTATACAGGTTTTTCATCCTATTTATATTCCAAGCTCATCCTACCATATCATGGCTCTTTAAACTGCTTGATAAGAATTATAAGTATATAGCAATCTGCAATAGTTTTTGTTTTAACTTGAAGTTGTAGTAGTGCTGGGATTTTTAGATGTAATATAACTGGGGCCATCATGCTGTGCATTGCATCAGTCTTACTACATAAGACCATACATACAGTGCTGGCCAAAAGTATTGGCACCCCTGCAATTCTGTCAGATAATACTCAATTTCTTCCAGAAAATGATTGCAATTACAAATGCTTTGGTAATAATATCTTCATTTATTTTGCTTGCAATGAAAAAACACAAAAGAGAATGAAAAAAAAAGTCAAATCATTGATCATTTTACACAAAACTCCAAAAATGGGCCGGACAAAAGTATTGGCACCCTCAGCCTAATACTTGGTAGCACAACCTTTAGACAAAATAACTGTGAACAACCGCTTCCGGTAACCATCAATGAGTTTCTTACAATGCTCTGCTGGAATTTTAGACCATTTTTCTTTGGCAAATTTCTCCAGGTCCCTGAGATTTGAAGGGTGCCTTCTCCAAACTGCCATTTTGAAATCTCTCCACAGGTGTTCTATGGGATTCAGGTCTGGACTCCTGCTGGCCACTTTAGAAGTCTCCAGTGCTTTCTCTCAAACCATTTTCTAGTGCTTTTTGAAGTGTGTTTTGGGTCATTGTCCTGCTGGAAGACCCATGACCTCTGAGGGAGACCCAGCTATCTCACACTGGGCCCTACATTATGCTGCAAAATTTGTTGGTAGTCTTCAGACTTCATAATGCCATGCACACGGTCAAGCAGTCCAGTGCCAGAGGCAGCAAAGCAACCCCAAAACATTAGGGAACCTCCGCCATGTTTGACTGTAGGGCCCGTGTTCTTTTCTTTGAAGGCCTCTTTTTTTTCCCTGTAAACTCTATGTTGATGCCTTTTCCCAAAAAGCTCTACTTTTGTCTCATCTGACCAGAGAACATTCTTCCAAAAAGTTTTTGGCTTTCTCAGGTAAGTTTTGGCAAACTCCAGCCTGGCTTTTTTATGTCTCTGGGTCAGAAGTGGGGTCTTCCTGGGTATCCTACCATAGAGTCCCTTTTCATTCAGACGCCAACGGATAGTACGGGTTGACACTGTTGTACCCTCGGACTGCAGGGCAGCTAGAACTTGTTTGGATGTTAGTCGAGGTTCTTTAGCCACCATCCGCACAATTTTTCGTTGAAATCTCTCATCAATTTTTCTTTTCCGTCCACATCTAGGGAGGTTAGCCACAGTGCCATGGGCTTTAAACTTCTTGATGACACTGCGCTCGGTAGACACAGGAACATTCAGGTCTTTGGAGATGGACTTGTAGCCTTGAGATTGCTCATGCTTCCTCACAATTTTGCTTCTCAAGTCCTCAGACAGTTCTTTGGTCTTCTTTCTTTTCTCCATGCTCAATGTGGTACACACAAGGACACAGGACAGAGGTTGAGCCAACTTTAATCCATTTCAACTGGCTGCAAGTGTGATTTAGTTATTGCCACCACCTGTTATGTGCCACAGGTAAGTAACAGGTGCTGTTAATTACACAAATTAGAGAAGCATCACCTGATTTTTCAAAGGGTGCCAATACTTTTGTCCACCCCCTTTTTTATGTTTGGTGTGGAATTATATCCAATTTGGCTTTTTGACAATTCTTTTTGTGGTTTTCCATTGAAGACAAATTAAATGAAGATATTATTACCAAAGCATTTGTGATTGCAATCATTTTCTGGAAGAAATTGAGTATTATCTGACAGAATTGCACGGGTGCCAATACTTTTGGCCAGCACTGTATACTTACTGTATAGTCCCTTCTGATTTTACCTAGGACAAAAGATTTAGTTTTTTGCCTACCTGTATAGTTTACTTACATAGGAAGTCAGTCACTAGATATTTAATGAATTAGAGCATCTTTACTGCTTCTGATTGATCATGGCTGTCGAAGTTGGTGCAGGAGTTGGAGCTGAAGTCGAGTTGTGGAAAAAGAGAGGCGTCTGAGTCAAAATCGGTGGTTTGGCCTACTGACTCCATAGCCCTACTACATTGTGCTTACTTTGATCGTAACACTCTCTTCATACGAGTGATGTGCAAAGCGGCCATGGAAAAGTAACATTTTTCATGGCTGTTTTGCACCTGCGAGGCAACTATTTTCACATATCCCTCAGTCTATTGAGGGAACTGTAAAAATGGACAAAAACAGGACATGTTCTAATTTTTGACAGTCCCTTAAAATGGACCATCAAAAAAATCGGTCATGTGAGTAACCCCATTCACATGTATTGAGTTTATTGCAGCCGTGTGACAGCCGTTAAAAAAAAAAAAAAATTGTCACGTGGCCGTAAACAACATGTGTGCGAATAGAGCTTGTATGGAGATGCCTCAGAATCTGCTCCAAAAACACCCCAATTTGCCTCCCATTGTTTTTAGCACTTTGAAAAAAGAAGCGTCTTTCCCTATCTTGTTGGAATCTCCGCTGTGGCCAATCATGTAAACCAAATGGAGTTTACGACAAAAAGTACCTCGGGTTTTCTGCCATGGTTTTTCCAATAAGTACTTTGCATGAGCTTGTTTCACATCCTGGTGGTTACAGTAACTTCTTCAGGGCTGCTTCTTCTTCAGTTTAATCACGGCTGGTCTAGAAATTTAGGCTATTATAAAGATGTTACAATGTGGCCATATTGACAATGCAAAAAGTAACCACATACAGGTAAATGACATATACAGCTCTGCTATGAATATTTGGGTAGGGTCTCTATTTAAAATGCTGACCATACTCTAAACTACAGTATTCCTTAAATAGTAACAGGTCTGCTTTGCTGTTTCTTACCTTTGTATAAAATTAGTAGATTGCTATTGTATTATTAACTATTAGATGTGGAAGACAGAGGTAAATGAGAACTGACTCTGTAGTCAGTTCCTTGGTGTCTACAGCCTGTTGTGAGAGGAATAAGCATCTTATAGCTCAATGCTGTGCAATGTCCTATTGCAGCCAGAGCTGTGGGGGAGAGCTTCTGCTGCAGCCAGTTGCCTTACAGCCAGAGTGAGGTTAGTGAGAAAGAAGTTTTCTTTTATAAACATCACAGAAGTACTCATTTATTTCAAGTAACTGTCCTTGAATAGTGATTGTATTGTATACAAATGTCTGTATCTAAATCTAAGCCATCTGTTTTATTCAGATAAACAGTTCCATGGTAACCGGTGTAAATGCTTCAGTGACCGCAGTAAAGGTAACTAAAGGAGGCCTGTTTCGTCAACGCCTGTTTGGAGATTTGGTGAGAACACCCAACAAAAAGCCTCAGGTATAACATTTACATTATTTAATTTATTACTGATTTGATGCACCCATCTCACTGGGCACGAATACAGATCCTTCAATATATATATATATATATATATATATATATATATATATATATTGCCTTGCAAAAGTATTCATACCCCTTGAACTTTTTCACATTTTGTCACCTTACAACCACAAACTTAAATGTATTTTAATGAGATATGACCAACACAAAGTAGCAGATAATAGTAAAGTTTGACGAAAATGATACATGGTTTTCAAAATTTTAATCAAATAAAAATCTGAAAAGTGTAATGTGCAAATGTATTCAGCCCTCCGTACTCTGATACCCCTAAATAAAATTCAGTGCACACAATTGCCTTCAAAAGTCACTTAATTAATTGAGTCCAGCTGTGTGTAATTTAGTATAAATACACCTGTTCTGTGAAGACCTCAGTGGTTTGTTAGAGAAAACTAGTGAAAAAACAGCATCATGAAGACCAAGGAACTCACCAGATGGCTCAGAGATAAAGTTGGGGAGAAGTTTAAAGCAGGGTTAGGTTATAAAAACATATACCAAGCTTTGAGCATCCCAAGGACCACTGTTCAATCCATCATAAAAAAATAAAAAATTTTACAGCTTAATATTTTACAGCTGCAAACCTACCAAGACATGGCCGTCCACCTAAACTAACATATTGAGCAAGGAGAGAACTGTCAGAGAAGCGGCCAAGAGGCCCATAGTCACTCTGGAGGAGCTGCAGAAATCCACAGCTCAGATGGGAGAATTTGTCCACAGGACATCTATAAGTCCTGCACTCCACAAATCTGGCCTTTATGGAAGAGTGGCAAGAAGAAATCCATTATTGAAAGATAGACATAAGAAGTGCTGTTTGCAGTTTGCCAAAAGCCATATAAGGGACACAGCAAACATGTGGAAGAAGGTGCTCTGGTCAGATGAGACCAAAGGTGAACTTTTTGGCCTAAATGATGGACAGGGAAGCTGGTCAGAGTTGATGGGAAGATGGATGGAACTAAATACAGGGCAATCCTGGAAGAAAACCTGCTGGAGGCTGCAAAAGGCCTGAGACTGGGAAGGAGATTCATCAGCATACAGCCAGAGCTACAGTGGAATGGTTTAGATAAAAAAATATTCATATGTTAGAATGGCCCATTCAAAGTCCAGACTTAAATCCCATTGAGCATCTGTGGCAAGACATGAAAATTGCTGTTCACAGACGCTCCATCCAATCTGGCTGAGCTGAGCTATTTTGCAAAAAAAGAAAAAATCTCAGTCTCTAGATGTGCAAAGCTGAAACGTTTATTTCTTTCATTAATTAAATTACAAAAAGTGACCTCCTATAGTTTCTAGATTCTTTACACACAGAGTGTTCTATTTCAAGTGTTTTATTTCTGTAAATGTTGATTATGAATTACAGGCAATGAAAACCAAAATATAAGAAAATTAGAATATTGTAAAAAAAGTTCAGTATTGTAAATTCAGTGTCATCTGCCAAGGTTTCCTAAGCCTTTAAATGGTCCCTCAGTCTGGTTCAGTAGGACACACAATCATGGAAGACGCTGATTATGGATTGTATTACTGAATTACTGAAATGAATGAACGTTTCAAAGATATTCTAATTTATTGAGATGCACCTGAATATATATATAAATATGTGTTAGTGAGGTGATCACAGTGCTCTGAGAATAAGGCTTCATGCACACGACCAAGCTCCTATCCTGCTCTGTGACATTGGAAAGGAACAGAACAGTCATTAAAGTTAATGGAGGATGGAAGCCATTTGGATGACTTTCGGTTGACACTATAAAATCGGTTGACCCTTGGTCTGCATACTCAGTCGAGTGCATGTAGCCTCACAGGAGGACACCTAGGGAAGCCCAATGTCTATTTGATGTACAAAATCTAAAGCTGGCCCTATACTTTCAATAACTGTCAGCCAAGCTATTCCATCTGACTCACCATTACATATGTGTGCTTGGCTCATAGATTGTAAGCCCTTGCCTGCAGGGCCCTCTATCCCACTGTGCCAGTTGGTCACTGTTAGTATTATATTTGTTTTGTATATTTTGTGTACTGTATGTAAACCCTCAAATGTAAAGCACCATGGAATTAATGATTCTATAAAAATAAATACTACTACTACTACTACTACTACTACTACTACTAATAATAATAATAATAATAATAACCCTTTAAAATGGAGACATCCACATTAGTAATTTGGTTGACATTGTTCTGATGTGTATGGCCTGCTCTTTCCCTCTCCTTTTGTCCTTCTCCCCAAGACCTTGTCCCCTTGTCTACCTCTTAATTTTACCCGGTTCTTCTCCCTGTTTTTGCTGATCCCTATGAGGGTTGACATTTGTATGTTACTTTATATTTAAAAAATGTTATAACAAATTAAAAAAAAATAAAAACCTGATGTTTATGGCCAACTTAAGGCAGTAGAAAATCTGTATCTACTGGTTATACTACAGATGACAAACCTGTGGTTATGGTACGTTTCCCCTAAACAGATGTGGCTAAATAGAGATAAAACAACTCAATACCTTGTATTTCGTTATTTTTTTTTATTCTTGGTGGGGTTTTTTTTGGGGGGGGGGGTTTATCGGTGCACACTATGGTCCCACTTTCTGCATCAGCGGGCGTAAAAGGGGGTAATTATTCCTTTCTAACAATAAATCCCTGCTTTCTACATTATAGGTTGAAGTCTACATAAATGGGATTCCTTCAAAGTGTTCTGGAAATTGTGGCTTCGCCTGGGATCCAATACAGACGCCAGCTATGTATTCTATTAATACAGGTAATGATGTCATCAGAATAATTTTTAAGCAAGTGTTGTAATTTGTTGTTCCAAATTGGAGTTCCCCTTTAAGAGCAGTGCATTACACCAGCAAAGAACATTATGTTAATAACATTTTTTTTTTTTTTTTCAGACGTCAGTGGAGTAGATCAGGTATTGGTCATAAACGGGACTGGATTTTCTAACAGTAATGGCAATGACACAACCTATGTGACAATTGGAAACCATTCTTGCACCATTCTTGCCCTCACTTGTAAGTTAAACGTCACAAAAAAAGCAAAATTAAATTATATTGAAGGAGCTGTCTTCTCAAGACGTTCCCATAAGTCCAATTTGTTTGTCAGAGTATTATCAGAGTCATGAGAGTATTACAGTCTGTGGTTAAATGATCTAATGATCATGGGTTCAAGTCTCCTGGGGGGGCTAAAAAACCGAAAGTGAAAAAAAAAATTGAAGTTTTTAATAATATAAAAAGTACATATAAAAGTAAGAAAAAAAAAATAAAAAGATATAAACAAAAAATGCCCAACAATTAAAATCTAAAAATATTTTTTCCATACTGTAGCATAGCAGAAAAAAATTAAAAATGGCTGAATCACTGTTGTTTTTTTTTTTTTTTTGCTTTGCCTCACACAGAAAGGAATTAAAATTGCTCATAACGTCAGACATTCTCCAAAATATTATCAATAAAAACTATATATTGTCATGCTTAAAAAGGATACCTTACACAGCTTGTACACAGAAATAGAAAAAAGTTATGAGTGTCACAATACGGTAACGCGAAAGTTGATAATTTTTGTAAAGGTATTAAAACATAAAAAAATAAATATAAATTTGCTATCGCTGTCATCGTATTGACCTGTAATATAGGCAATGTGTCATTTTTACTGGACAGTAAATTATATAAAATTGAAACCTAAATTTTTTTACGGCTTCTGGCTACAGTACATTGTGCAAAATATTAAATGGTTCCCTTATGAAGAACAATTTGTCTCGCAAAAAGTAAGCTCTCATATGATTCTGGAATGGAAAAATAAAAAAGCTATGGGTTTCGGAAGGTGGGAGGAAAACACAAAAACGGAAAATTGCTGTTTCCTCAACGGATTAATCGCGATTTCCCTGCTGACAAAATCCCTTTAAATAATAGCAGCTCCAGCTCATGGGCTTGGCTCAGCAGTGTATTGGATGGTCACCCCATTATATGAATGAACAGCCTGTCATATTGCATTTTACCACTTGCGGCTTGCTCTTAATAATAATAATGGTATATAATGATACATGTATACAGACTGCCAAACATCATATGTATTGTTTGTTCAGTATTATTTATTTTGTTCTTATTTTGTGTGTATTTTATATATAGATAATGAGATCCGATGTCAGGTTCAGAAAGCAAGTGCTGGAACATACCTGATCAGTGTGTACATTGCAGAACTGGGATTTGCAGTATTGTATGGTGGAAACTTGACTTTTACTTATCAGATCACCATCTCTTCAATCACACCTTCATCTGGAAGTCGTGCAGGTACTTAAGTATTCTCTAATTTAGATAACCCCTGGTTATTTGCCCTATTGGGATAGACTGATCTAGCATGAGGGGGTAACAAATGCAGAACCTCCCTGTATTAACTAGAAGTATATGGCTGTCCACGTGGGGGACTCTGGCCTCAACGTGGTAGTTGTCATTGTGTATGGGACAGAAAAAAAAAAAAAAAAAAGCAATCGGTCTTTCTTTTCCAGGATGAAGTGGCAAGGAGGGAGACTCTAGTTTGTTTTTCACTATTAGATACCCTTCTCCTTATAAATGATACACATACTGTATAGCCCTGATTCTGTGCATTAACATTGGAAATATCCTTCCTTTCTAGGAGGCACATTGGTAACAATTCATGGCTCTGCATTTAGTGGGGACTCAGAGGTAAAACTTGGTGGCAGTGGATGTGCCGTGGTCTTTGCCAATCTGACAGTGATTGAATGCCTGACGTCTGCGGTAAGTTCATATGCATGATGTTGTTCTCTAATTACATACAGTTATATGTAACAAAAGATTCGATGCTCCTTGTCAAATCACAATTTACCATACTTTCCAACTCTCTCAGAATGTCCAGGAGGCTCCCGAAAAAAGGGACTCCTGGAAGAGCTGGCAAATCCTCCATCCCTGTCATTTAATATGCCAGTCACGTCAGAAAAAGGGACTTGGCAAGCACATACTCATGGAACAAGAGAGGGGGATGGCAACACCTGGGGGCATAGCAATGTACAGAGGGGGCATGGTTGCACCCATTTGGGGCATGGCCTTGTCTGAAAATTTCCATGGTGTGTTGCATGTGCCCGTCTCCCAGATGCCACTTCTAAAATGTTGACAGGTATGCAATTTACACATTTCAGGTACTAATGTCTGATGCTAAGTTCACACTTGCGTCAGGCTGTCTTTTATTCTGGTCTGTTGGAGGTGACGCAAATGTGAATGTAGCCTGATTCAGTATCCTCCATATAAGTGAAAGGAGAAAGCACAGGTGTGGCCACATCTCTATCTGGATGCCACTTCATTGGGCAGAACAAGTTAATAATAATAATAATATATTTTATTTATATAGCGCCAACATATTCCGCAGCACTGTACAATTTGTGGGGTTCAAGTACTGACAAAAAAAAAAAAAAAAAAAAGATACATTACAAAGAAATAGTCAATTCACACACTGGGACTGAGGGCCCTGCTCGCAAGAGCTTACAATCTATGAGGTAGAGGGGGGTGACACAGGAGGTAGCAGGGGCGGCGACAGACGTAGCATTGCTTATACAATGGTCAGACAATTTTGTAATAGAGGTTACTGTCATTACACATATATAAAGCTGTATGAGCCGTCACCAGTCGTGTCCTTTAACGTGCAGATGGTGCCTGGACATATAGAGTTAGTCTGATAGGGCATCATATCCTGTGAGGTAATGTTGGAGCATCAACAGAGGAGGGCACGTTTTAGGGATTCTAACTACGGAAGGGTTTACATTAGGAGTTGTGATAGGCCTGTCTGATAAGATATGTCTTTAGTTTGCACTTGAAGCTGTGGAAATTGGGGGTTAATCTGATAGTCTGGGATAGAGCATTCCAGAGAAGTGGTGCAACTCGGGAGAAGTCTTGTATACGAGCGTGGGAGGTTCTGATAATAGAGGATGTTAGTCTTAGGTCATTGAGTGAACGCAGAGTACGGGTTGGGCGATAGACAGAGATGAGGGAGGAAATGTAGGGAGGTGCAGCATCATGGAAAGCCTTGTGGATGAGGGGGATAAGTTTATATTGTATTCTGTATTGAATAGGCAGCCAATGTAATGACCAGCACAGACCAGAGGCATCGCTGTAGCGTCTAGACTGATAGATGAGCCTCGCCGCCACATTTACAATAGATTGTAGAGGGGAGAGTTTAGTAAGGGGAAGACAGATTAGTAAGGAGTTACAGTAGTCAAGGCGAGAGTGAATCAGGGCAACAATAAGTGTCTTTAGTGTATCTGTGGTAAGGAAAGGGCGGATTCTGGAGATGTTTTTGAGGTGGAGATGACAAGAGCGTGCGAGTGATTGGATATGGGGGGTGAAGGAAAGGTCTGAGTCAAACAAAACCCCGAGGCAGCGGGCATACTGACTAGGAGTTATGGTAAGGCCAGAGACTGCAATGGAGATATCAGGTACAGATCTATTAGATAGTAGAAACAACAGTAATTCAGTCTTTGAGAGATTCAGTTTCAGATAGAGCGAAGACATGATATTTGAGACAGCAGAGAGACAGTCACTGGTGTTCTGTATTATTGCAGGGGTGATGTCACGGGATGACGTATATAATTGGGTGTCATCAGCATAAAGATGGTACCGGAAGTTAGAGCTTTACACTCTTGAGATACATGCCCATATACTATAGCTATGCCATAAATGTCTTAGGTGGCAATACCCCTTTAAGTTTTTTTTTTTCCTACAAAGGTTTCATTTACAGTAATTCTAGACAAGCAACAGTTGCAGTAAAATAATCCCTATGAGTTCAGTTTGCCCTAATAAACTATATAGGGGTTGTTCAGATAAAACACTCTCTTTAAATCACCATAAAATCCTAGGATAATATTAATACCATTCAGAGGAACCATAGAGGGTACACGAATCCTAAAATGTGGCCATACACATGAATTATGTTCTTTTTTTCAGGGACCAGAAGGTTTTGCTGATGTTTTTGTTTTCACAAATGGACTCAACGGGACCTTAAAAAATGCCTTCAATTTTACCTCTGACTTTTCACCAACCATCACTGGAATCAGCCCAAGTACCAGCAGTGTTTTGGGTAATACAACCCTGACCATTTCAGGCAATAACTTCCAAAATCAGTCAATGGGCAATGCTGTAATTCTTGGGAATGAACCGTGCGAGGTTCTGGAGTGGACTCCAACCAGTATAACATGTCTTCTGCCCGCACTTCCTCCTGGGAAGTACAATGTCCTGGTACAAGTCGGAAACTGGGGATTTGCAATAACCAGGTATTTATATGTTTGTTGCTTGACACTGTTCTAGTCTGTGGGGCCGATTTATTACGCCAGACTTAGTCTATGTTCACAAAATTATAGTCAGTGGGGTCTCTCAGAATCTACAGTTGCCTGCCCTTAGACGGACCGTCTTTATTGCTTAAAGGGGTATTCCCATGAATATAATAAGATCTATATTTGTAGATAATTAAAAGTTAAACATTTTTGCAAATATAAGTAGTTAAAAATTCAGCAGAGTTTTAAAGATTTTCTCTATTCATCTTAGTGGTGACAGTCTGTTGTCTTGATCGGTTGCCAATGGATACGACCACGAATGCAGAAACTTTCTATGGTTTGAGACTTGTCATGAAGCCAGCCATGATGTCCTTATTGTTGCTGGGTTATCAGGCAGGGACATTACATGTATCAGAATATATCCCGGCCACAATAAGGGCATCATGACTGATTTTCTGACCTTAGAAAGTTCCTGCATTCATGGTCGTATCCACTGGCAACCGATCAAGACAGCAACTTGTGACCACAATATATTCGAGAAAATCTTTAAAACTCTGCAAAATGTTTAATTACTTATATATGCAAAAATGTTTAACTTTTAATTATCTACAAATTTAAAAATGGTTATGATCATGGGAATACCCCTTTAAGCACTTGCAATGGACCAGAAGAACACTTGAAACAAAGCACATGTGAACGCACCCTTAATCATCGGCAGCTTCACACTGTGTTGTGCCTCTTACTAATTTTGGTCCCCTCCCCTTGCTCAGCTTTACTAAAGTGGCTCAAACTGGTAAAAAGTTGCAATTTAATGTACATAAAGGGCCTTGTGACTTTTGTATGCTGGAACTGGCATAGAATAAATTTCGGTAATTTTAACGGTAATCTCTGACATGGTTAACTTGTTGTGCACTCTTCAGGATGACATAATTATTCTGAGTTTCAGCATAGTTGTACCAACAAGCACAATGAGTCGATGATGAACTTACTAAAAAAGAAGATCAATACCAAGTGACTTCCAAATCACACAGCGCATATTACGTTACATACAGGTGCATCTCAACAAATTAGAATATCTTTGAAATGTTTATTTATTTCAGTAATTAAATTAAAAAAGTGACCTCCTATATTTTCTAGATTCTTTACACACAGAGTCTTCTATTTGAAGTGTTTTATTTCTGTAAATGTTGATTATGGATTACAGGTAATGAAAACCCAAATCTAAGAAAATTTGAAATATTGTAAAAAAGTTCAGTATTGTAAATTCAGTGTCACCTGCCAAGGTTTCCTAAGCCTGTAAATGGTCCCTCAGTCTGGTTCAGTAGGACACACAATCATGGAAGACGCTGATTATGGATTGTATTACTGAATTACTGAAATTAATGCAGGTTTCAAAAATATTTTAATTTATTGAGATGCACCTGCAAATGTGAATGAGATTTGGAACCATGGGATTTAGGACTCAGTCCAGTTTTTTAACTCAAATAGACTTGATGCGACCATGCATTACTTGGTTTATTTTGCAGCTGCAGGGTAAATGTGTGGCCAACTGCAGTTTCTCCTTGTTGATAACAATATCCTCAGAAAGAAGGCGGTTTATGCACATACATGTACCCTTAGGCCTCATGCACACGTGTATTATGGCTCCATATAACTTGTGAGGAAAAGGTGTTGCATGCTCTATCATATTCCATATTTTGGAAATATTCTTTTGTATGGATCATCATATGGTAGAACGCAGTGTGCCTAGGGTTCCATAGTATGCATGTATGCTAATAGTCCCTAGTTCCCTGGGACCATATCAGAGACTGAACCACAAAGGGGATTGGGTTTATGTAGACACCACCCAAAATAGGTGTTTTAGGTGGTTTGAGGGCATTCCCAGGTGTGAGGCTTCAATTTCCTGATTTTGGTCATGCAGATTTTAGCAAATAAGAGAGTGTTTGCTTCCTCTATGCACATGGCTCTTCTCTGTGTATGAGGATATAGGCACCAAAAAGCACTCTTCCTCTGATACTAACAAGCCATCAATCCAGATCTCTCAATGCTTCTAGTATTTTATCCTCTTAGGCCTTCTTAAAGGGAGTCTGTTGGGTTCAAAATGGCTCCCAAACTAATAATAGAGTTGTGTCAGGGTCTTTAATATTTTTTATGGACATGCAAATCAGCTTTCAAGTGCACGGGGGGGGGGGGGGGGGTGGGAACACCTGTATTCCCAGATTTGCATATACATAAAAAGATGATTCTCTGAATTGCTTTATAGGTTTGTGACCCCAATGTTATGTTTCTGCTCTTGTTAAAGGCGTCTACAATGCATTATTATTGGTTTTGGAGTCATTTTGGACCGGACAGACTCCATTTAATGGAAAAATATCATCATGCCTAACCCTGGCATCTCCTGGCCTCCCATAAACATGCACAGTTATCTGAACATACATGTTCTGAATGGGGAGGGGGAGAAAATGGCTGCCAGACACCTCTGTCCCCTCCAGACACCTCTGTCCCCTCCAAACACCTGACGTGGCTTAACTCCCCTGAATTGGGCATGTTAAAATCCAACAACTGAATTATTTTCTACCCCAACATATTACACTTTACCATTGTTTTGTTGCAGTGTGGGTAGTGAAGCCTCAGTTGAGTATATTCTGGAAGTGAACAGCGTGTCCCCACAATATGGATCCCTGTATGGAGGTTCTCGAGTCACACTCACAGGAAACGGGTTCAGTCTTGACCCACGTAAAAATCAAGTACAAATAGGTAAAGTATTAATCATACTGGTTATGAGAAAGCTGGGTAATACCCACTGGGGCAAATAAATTAAAGAAAATGGGGGCAGGGAATGGTATAGAAAATGCCAGTCTTAATAAAAGTCCTGTTTGTCCTGAGGCGTGCCTGAATTATGAAGGGGCTCCAGCTTCTTTAATAAATCCTGTGCACTCCTTTGTGCCAGAATGGAGATCTACACCAGTCAGAGTATAACTATCGCTAGTTTTCCAAGTGATGCGGCTCATCTTTGGCACGAGAAAGGGCAATGATTCAGAAATGCACCACAATTACACCCATCCTCGCAAAAAAAAAGACTGGTGTAGATTTTATAAATTCCCCTCTATCAGCTTATCTGCCCCACTGTGGCCCAATTTGCCCAGTTTAGCATCTCAGCTTCTTCTATGATGATGCTTTCAAATGAAAGTTTCTTTTTTATAGATGCATCATTATATATGTGTATTATATTTTAGGCTCCCTACCATGCAACGTCTCGGTCAGTTCAGCCAATGAGATGATCTGTGTGATTCAAAGGCCTCGCACAGTATATACGGTAACAAATGATGGAAAAGATTCAGGTGAGTACAATATCTTTCCTTTCCTTACCATGGAAACATTAAAGACACTTATTGTTGCTCTGATTCACTCTCGCCTTGACTACTGTAACTCCTTACTAATTGGTCTTCCCCTTACAAAACTTTCCCCTCTACAATCTATTGTGAATGTGGCGGCCAGGCTCATCTATCAGTCTAAACGCTACAGTGAACCCTCCGGTCTGTTCCAGTCACTACATTGGCTGCCCATTCATTATAGAAAACAATATTAACTTATCATCCTCATTAACAAGGCTCTCCATAATGCTGCACCTCCCTACAGTTCCTCCCTCATCTCTGCCTATAACCCAACCCGTCTCTCTGTTCTGGCAATGGCCAAAGACTAACATCCTCTATTATCAGAACCTACCACTCCCATATACAAGACTTCTCCCGAGTTGCACCACTTCTCTGGAATGCTCTACCCTGGACTATCAGATTAACTCACAACTTCTACAGCTTCAAGTGCAAACTAAAGACATATCTTTTCAGACAGGCCGATCACAAATCCTAAATCCTTCCACAGTTATAATCCCTAAAACCAGTCCTCCTCTTTTCACGCTCCCGCATTACTCCACTGGACATGATGCCTTATCAGACTGTAACTTTATATATCAAGGCACCATCTGCATATAAAAGGACACTGCTGGTGACGGCTCATACAGCGTCATTTATATTTGTAAATAAAATAACCTTTATCACAAAAATGACTGGACCACTGTATAAGCAATACTACCCCCGCTACCTCTTGTGGCACCCCCTCTACCTCATAGATTGTAAGCTCTTGCGATCACGGTCCTCAGTCCCATTGTGTGAATTGACTTATTACTCTGTAATGTCTCATTTTGTCTGTAATTTAACCCTACAATTTGTAAAGTGCTGTGGAATATGTTGGCGCTATATAAATAAAATGTATTATTATTATTATAGGCAACTGCTCCAGTTTTAAAGGGAGTCTGTCAGCAGAACCCAGCATATCAAACCAGATAGATAGATTAGGGTCACCCGAATCAAACTGTGTTTTCCTCTAGTGAATCACTGCCTCCATTGCCAATATATTGACATTTTTAGCCAGCATGAAGATGAGCTCTTTAGAGTAACAAGGGTGTGCTCTATGGAGCAATGGGAGCGCCCTGTTTGCTCCAATCAGCTCATTTGCATTTTGCCAAAAAGGCGATATCTTGGCAACCTTTGCATAGATTCACAAGGGAAAAACACTGTTTGATTCAGGTGACCCTAACCTATATATCTGCTGGGATGGGTTAATATGCTGGGTTCTGGTGACAGACTCCCTTTAAAGAAAATCTTATTCTTCTCTCACATTTTTGCTGACAATTGATACATTGATTGATATGATATTATACATTGTGCATTGTTTAATAAGTGTATATTTTCTTTAGCGTACGGCACTGGTTATGCCTGGTCTCCATCAAGCCTGGTGATATCTACCGGAGACACTGTAGTTTGGCAATGGCACTCTCCGCCGCTCATCATGGGTATTGGGTACAGAGTATTCTCAGTGTCGAATCCCGGAAACTTCACCTATGATGGAATTTCCTTCAACAGCGGAGATCGTGTTCCCTCAGGTCTGCACATACTTTATCAGTATATTAATAACTTGCGACTGTGAGGTTGAGGGTTACTGAATCAATGATCCTTTACAGATATAGGCTAATTGTGGAGCCCAGGGCCCATGGGCAAGAACAGTACAGGGGCCCATTGTTCTCCAAGACTTTATCATAGTGCCCACCCCAATATCCACCAATAATTCTGAGCTATGAAATTTTGCTCACTCCCTTACATTCAGTCTAATAGGCCATGGGAAGATGATTGTACGGGAGCATTGGGTTCACTTACCTACTGTTGTATATTTCAGTACACCTGATGGAAATGTTAAAAGCTAGATGTTTTAGGAGGGGGGGGGGGGGTACATATTTTTCAATATTGACGTAAATATGCTTTGTAATAGTTTATTAATAATATTAATGTTTTCTTTCTTAAAGGTGTCTTTTCATATCAGTTCACATCTCCTGGGGATTATTACTACAGCAGTGGTTATGTTAATGATGGACGGACAATAGTTATGCAAGGAGTGGTCCTTGTAATCCCTATCAGTGACCAGAGCAGCCCAGTGCGTGTGTATCTTGGAGGAATGGAGGCCACCTATGCTTCTGGTAAGTAAACATAATATACAATCTCTAGCATTAGACTTTGTACTACAACAAAATTTAGCCTAGACCAGAATTCCAGCAATTTTGCTTAGTGACAGGAACAGACTGAGAGATTTTTCTTATATAGGCCCAGCAAATAAACCTTACTCTGTGGGGTTCTGAGGTGTTATCAAGGGTATTCTCTATGGTCCAAAGTGGATTTCAGATTTATTAAGGTTATTATGTTATAGCTGATAAAATGTACTTACTAATAAGTACTCCAAATCATCTTACATTTTAAGACTCATCACTCTTCCTCCTGGATATATTGTTGCACATATCAATACAGTCTTAAACTACAAATCCCATTTTTTTAGTCATTTCCCGTATCTATGAATCTGTCGTATGGACCTTCATAAATATGGAAAGTTTCTAGACGCTCCAAACTTCTGACTCAAATACTATCTGACTAAAAGTGTCGAGCTTCACCATGAGACAAATATTTGGAGCAAAACATGTAGATATCAAACATATAGACAAAATCTGTGGACAAAATACCTAACTCTGCAAAAAACTCTACAATTTTTGGCACAAAATAAGCAGACACAAATAATCTCTCACTTTATTGAGGAGACAAATATGTGGCACACAATGGGAATTTATGGCGCACAAAGTAAATTGTTGTAAAATCATAAGTTTACACCATTTTAAACTTGGTCTACTTTGCAAAAGAAAATCGGCTTCATATTCATTCTTTTCTGTCTCATAAAGTTAGACTCTTTTAAACCACAACCATTCTGAAGCACACTGTCCATAAATATGTCATGAATGCCTTGCACCATAAATTTTGGCACAGATGTAGACAGAAAAGTGTCAGACTTCTATTGATAAATATGCCCCATTATTCTCACCCTATTGGATGCCAGTTAAATGCATTTAAAACATTTTAGAATCTATATTTAAAAGGATTGTCCAGCTCCAAATGCATAGTGATGACCTGTGCACAGGATTGGCCGCAGTATATAATCTGTGAGGGTCTGACATTCGGACCCTGCACAGGTTAGCTGATCTGTCTACCTCGAGGTGAACGGGGAGCAGAAGTGGTTCTTCTCCTATTCAAGTAATAGAAACAGAGCAGCAGCCCTGTCCATTCTATAGTGCTGGTGCTGGGGAACTGCAGTTCCACTTCCTCTCCCCATCTACTGCAGCTGCTTTCCGCACCTGGTTGAGCTGATCTATGCATGGTCCGGGTGTTGGGCCCCCACAGATCGGATACTGGTGGCCTATCCTGTGGATAGGTCATCTGTATGAAATATGCATTTGGGGCTGGACAACCCCTTTAAATTACAGTACCTGAACCCTCTGCACTTCTACGGTATATATATCACTATGGGTTGTAGATGGATTATGGCCTCTGAAATTAGGCTTTATTATGGCCATATGATACTGTAGAGACCATAGGTTAAAGTGGATTTAGCAAAAGGGAGAAGTTTATGCACTTTCTTTATATTTCCCATTGCTTATGACTCAAAAAAAACACAACAAAATCTGCAACATAAATGCATTTTTTCCTCAACGTGTGGTATCAGCTATGATGGTTCCTCTAGGGGGAGCTGCTGGTTTATTTCATCCCACATCATGAAAATGGAAGGGGAGGGTTACCAAAACTTCACAGGTGGTTAAGAGTATAGCAGTGTCAAGCACCTGATAAAATCTTATTAATTTAGTAATTTTATCTTTGCTGCGGTCCCTGTGGTCTTCCAGTACATCACTTGTCATTAATCACTTTAATAAACTACTAAAGCTGTTGTCCAATAAGAGAATTTATTATCATAGACTGGTTGTCATGATGTTTCCACAGCTCTGCCTCCCACCAGACCGCCAAGTGCCTGCGTCACACCAGATCCGGAGTGCCCTGGGTTCACCTCCCCAGCTGCCAGTAACATGTCTATACAGTTTGGATTCTCCAAGTGTTATTCTCCTGTTATTACCAACATTACGCCAAACTATGGAACAATCTATGATTTAATAACCATCACGGGAACCGGCTTCAGTAACCTCACTTGTGCCAACCAGGTATAAAACCTTATCAGTCCGCTGTATCACACTAGTATAATGTCGGTGGTTATAACTATACTCTGTTCTAAGTTAAATGTAAGGTGATAAATTGCACCCAATAATTGTGCTCAGACGTAGAATTTGGTGCTGAATTTGAGGAAGATTCTGTCTCAAAATCAGCACTAAATTCCTCTCAGAACCTGCCTTGTGTTGTTTTTAATAGAAGGCAGAGATCGAAGCAGGACCCTAAAAAAATAAGTGTCCTACTCAATCCTGACACGGATTCCATGGCTCAGCCACACAACCCGCAACACGAGCCCATTCATCTGAGTCTAATGACGAATGGGAAAGTTGCAGAGGAAAGCCAGAGAGAAGAGAGGTGGGAATGAAAGAGAAATTTTAGGTGGAAGTTCTGCAATGTGAATTTACCCTTAAGATGCAATTTCACATGTAATGTATACCCTAATGAATTTGTGATATCCCTAATGCAAATTGTGCGGACTCATGATACAGCACCTGTAATCTGTGAGGCCACACAGTACCTCCATATCCCTGATTTAATACATTTTTTTTTTTTTTTTTTATGCCATGTTACATCCCCTAGAAGCAAATACTGTACTCTATAGTTCAGAGTCCCAGGGATTTTGTGTATTTCCATATAGGCTCAGTATTCATGGGCCTGCAATGTACTTGAAGCCTTCGTTATAGGAAGTAATCACCTAAAGTGCCATTTTTGTCTCCCTTCTTCAATCCCCTTAACATCATGGGCCATATTTATTAATACTGGCAAGCCACCAAGCCGTACTCAGTATTAATACTGAGGGGTGCATCGTATATACACCAGCATAGCACAAACGGTGCAGGACACAATACAGAACGGTCTCAAGCTGTGCCTAGAGTCCTTCACTGCCATCACTACACTGCAACAAAAAAGTTGTAAACTTTGTCACTTAGAAACCATGTCCCATATGTCTGAATTCAGAAGTGTCATTAAAAGTGATAGTGATGGGGGTAGACTTCTATATGACAGAGATAAATGGCTATAGAGAGAGAGATGTTTAAACATACTAATATATACTCCGAAATAGCCGCGTAACTTCAAACTCCTGGGCCCCAATGCAAAATAAGTAATGGAGCCTCTACTCAACCTGTGCTAGGTGTAATACATGGTTCTTGTCATGCTGGAGCCTCCCTTTAGGCCTTTGCTATGTCTGCACCCCCTATATCTAAGCTCCAGTCCCAAAGTGTAATACATTTTAAGACCTACGACCTTCTACCTAGGTTAACTGTTGCCCAGTGGTTCTACAGAATACGGATCACTTTGGGTTATAGTAGTGGATCGAAAATGGCTGCTGAAATGCGGCTGTATTATGGCCATATGGTATTGCTGGAACTCCCACCAATTCTGAGATTAAAGAGGCTGAAGTTATATGCCACCTTCAATGTTTTCTCTGCACTTCCAGCTGCAGCCTCTTCAGTTTCAGGAGCATGGGCTCTCCTCAGAAACACACATCCCAACTAACCCTATGGGAATTATCCTTTAGATAGAGATTGCCAAAGAGAAGCCCAGTATAGTCCCTGGATATCTCCTACAGATCTATAGAACTGAATGAAGTGGCAATGTGCATACACAAGTATCATTCTGCTCAACCTGGTCCTCCAAGACCTTGGTTCTCGTGATCACTGCCTCTCCTTCAATTTTTTGGGTCCCATGAAGGTCAACAGAGTAGAAGCAAGCATGTGTAATCAACAGCTCCATTCTTACCAAGGACATGGGACCCCTAATCTCATAAACACTGGGACCTCCATTGTTCCTCTGTACCAATATTGATGCATCTTCCCCTTAGTGTGAAATTCAATAAAGCCATTTATTTTTGGTTCTACTTTTATTGTGTCTTTTTATCTCAGGTGTCAGTCGGCAGGTATTCCTGTGTTGTCTCTTCTGCTGGCAAGAATTTGATTACATGTCACCTGGATCCCCAGAACTCAATGGATATTGGGGTTGCAGAAATGGTGTCACTTACAGTAAACAACCTGGGCAATGCTATAAACTCTTTAAGAAACGAAATGGACAGGAGATTCGCCCTACTACCCCACATTGACTATATCTCTCCAGTCAATGGGTCAACTACAGGATCGACCAGAATTACTATACACGGGTCTGGGTTCATAAATGCAAATCGTAGTGTTGCAGTGACGGGGTTAGGCTGTAACATTGTATCTGTGAATTATACAGATATTGTATGTGACACTCTATTTAGTTATTCACACAGTGTTGTTGTTGGTGTAACAGTGAAGGGAATCATGGCCCGGTGCATTGGATCCTGCAGCTTTACCTATTCCAGTGCACTTACACCACAAGTATCCAATGTATACCCAGCTCAGGTTGGAAACACTTCCACCACCATCTACATCAGTGGCCTTGGCTTTGGGGCAGATGTTAATGATGTAGTCGTTTATGTTGGTGACACAAAATTATATGTAGTAAATGTCAATGACACATATATAACATGCAACATAGACCCCATTCCTGCCGGAAACTATCCGGTCACAGTTACTGTACTAAGTAAAGGCTTGGCTCAGGGGTATTTCACCCTGACCAGTCCTGCTGTGGCCACCCTCTTGACACCTTCAGGAAGTGTTTTAGGTGGAACTCTTCTACTCATACAAGGGAATGGATTTCATCCTGTCTACATCGCTGTGCAAGTAGGTGGTGAACCATGTCCAGTTACAGAAGTTACTCCTGGCAGTCTCCAGTGCACTACTCCTCCCAGCACCATTGCTCAAACTACAAGTGTGAACATCCGTATACCATATATTTCTTACCAATCACTCAGGTTTTCCTACTCTGAAGCCGACACCCCAACAATAACTTCACTTCTTCCAAACACAGGTATGACTATTTAAAAGTCTCCAAGAAAAAAATGTTAGGGTACTTGCATTGATAAATATCTAAATACCTAGAGGTAAATGTCTAGAGGGGTATGACTGTAGTAAATAAAATGGCTCTTAGTACCAACTTGTATACGAAACCCATCCTAGGGTGCAACCTCAACAGAAACTAACAATTAGAGATGAACCTCTCAAGATTTGTTTTGTTGTTTGTTGAGGTGTCTCAAATCCAAGATTTGTTTCGGGATGAACGACTTTGCTACAAACCACACCTTAAAATGTGTAGAATACTCTTAGAGCTCCTAGGAACCTATCTATAAAATGTCAAAGTGAAGTAATGTCAAAGTGAAAGTGACATTATTATACTCTGGGGTCTCTTCAGAGGCTGAGGCCCAAGGGAGGTGACAATAATAAAAAAAAAAAAAAAAATCATACTCACCTTCTGTTATCTCTTTTGGGCCTCCTCTGGTGCGCTCTCTCTGCCTCCTCGGTGACCTCATGCACCTAACATGCCCATGTGACCTCTGGCGGCCCAATCACAGACATCAGCCTTGACCTTGAGCACATGATGTCACCATTTTCGCACTGGACGCTGTGAGGAGGCCCAAAAGAGGTAACAGGAAATGAGTATGAAAGGTTTTTATTTTTCTCACTTCCCCTGGGCCTCCACCTATTATAATCTGGAGTCTGAAGAGGCCCAAGAACATAATGTGGTGGCATTTTAGTTCATAGTTTCATAAAAAAAACTATTTGGAATATTTGGGTTGAACTCAGGCTGGAGTCAATTCACCCATCTCTAATAACAATATTTACTCTGCCCCGATGATGGGTTTCTCACACAAGTCTTCTAGTTCAACCTCTGTGCTGAAGCTCCAACTTTGTATCATGTGCAGTTTCAGACTAGCCGACCATAGGATCCTCTGGTGAGCTCAGACTCTAGCACAATAATGGTCTAGAGAAAGACAACACAATTTGAAGGATAGCATAATCTATTTCATTTGGGCCGTCAGAGGGTTTGTCCCCAAAATCATTTTATTTGGTGGGCCCAAGGAACCTCAGCCCAACACTAATCACATGACCGACTCTGCTCTACTCTGAGGACAAGCAGGAGGAGTAGAATTGGGTTGGAGATCCAAAGTGATCGTAGATCCTCACGATCCAGAATCGGAACATCAGCAAGGGAGCAGAACTAGTAGACTTTGGACCACCAGGCAACGCTATCGAAAGCTCCTAAGTGGTGCAGCTTGAGAGTGGCATTTATATTAGTAAGTTTCACCTTCTGCTGCAGTGAATACACTGCCAGAAGTTTTAGTTCCCCTTGAATAAATTTGCCACATTTGGAATTAACAGATAATTAAATCTATACCTACTTTATGAGCAAGTGTAGATTTGTAGCAAAATGTGCTCCCTTTTCAGGTCTTGTTCTCAATAAATATAACTAAAAGTATGTCTCCTTGGAGACCACATCCACTTTACTCATCACTTTTAAATCTGGTTAGCAAAGAGAAAATTTTTGCAGAAAATTAAAGCACATACTATATAAGAATCAGGCAATTAAAGGGGTTATCAGGTTTCTAACATTGATGGCCTGTCCTTAGGATAGGCCATTGACATTAGATCTGCGGGGGTCTGACACCCAAGAACAACTCTCTCAGTACTGGTGATCTGCAGGGCTCCTGTGTGTAAAGTCTAAGGATAGGCCATCGATATTAGGAACGGGATAACCCCATTAAATATGCTGGATTTACTTGTCTGGTCATAAATCTTGTTTTTTATGTTGTTTCTCAGGACCATCAGGAACCAACATCACAGTGTCCGGTTCAGGTTTTGGTTTGGATGCCTCAAAAATCACCCTTACCATTGGTAATGCCACATGCTCTATCATAGCGGCGTCTGATAGCCAGCTGAACTGCACTGTCGGAGATCACTGGGGTGGCACATTCCCTGTTTCATTCCAAAATATGAAGGGATTTGCAAGATCCAGTGTAAGATTCACCTATGAACTTACAATGATTAGGGTCTCTCCAAGTCAAGGTGAGTCTACTTCTACCAAATCTGGTGACCTCTGCAAAGGTTTTAGGCAGGTATGGAAAAAAGCTGCAAAGTAAGAATGATTTCACAAATAAAAGTGTTTATTTTAACTAAATGAAGCAAACAAAGAAAAGTAAAATGTAAATCTCTTCACTTTTCCTGCTTAAAATCTTACTCCAACTTTCTAAACTCCTAAGTAGTTCTGTGATATATTGTAATACATTGATGTGGATTGAAGTTGGCTGCACATGACTTCAGATCAGACATGGACCTGTAATGGCATCCATCTTAGGTGTCACCGAGATGTCCTAGAATGTTTCATAGTGTTTGGTTGAAGTGCTTATCCATTAACCATCATTTCTCTTTGATCCTGTACAGGCAGTTTTGGAGGTGGATCAGTTCTCACAATCGCTGGATCCGGATTTGATAATCAGCTATCCAGGGTATTTGTGTGCAACGCTGAATGCAAAGTGGATCAAGTGAGATCGAATAAAAGTTATCTGTATTGTACAACACCCATGATGAACAGTAAGTGAACTGCTATAACAAAAGCTATACATATTTCTAATGGCATACTTAATATAAAATCATCTAATATAATAATGTACAACAATGTTACATTTCTGTATATTTTTAATTCTTTATCAAATGTAGTCATCGAGGATAGTAGTGGGAGAGTATTGTGTGGCAGATAGGACTTACATGTATTGGAATGATGGTCACAAATAAAGGAAGCAAAGTAGTCCCTATACAACCTCAGCACTACAACCTGTAGAATACACTAGAGGGAAAAGACATCAATGTTCCCAAAATATGTAATACTAACTATGCCTATCCAGGTACTGCAGAATGTTAATTTAATGGGGATCCCTGGTAACACCCAATTTTGGCTAAAGTAACAAAGCATTAAATATACAGGAATCTTCTCGTATTATTTTGGAGACATGTGTCATTTAAGGCAGGATATGATAGAGAAAAAGGACCTGAGCTCTGCAATACATAGGTTAAAAATAAAGAGGAGAGAAGCTGAGCTCTGTAATATATGGGATTATATGAGTATATGAAAGAGGAAGGGAAGTTGAGCTCTTTGAAATATGCGTTTATATATTAGAGGTAGAGAAGCCGAGGTCTGTGATATATAGGTTTATATGATAGAGGAGAGAAGCTGAGCTCTGTGATATATAGGGTTATATGATAAAGAAGTAGAAACTGAGCTCTGTGATATAGAGGGTTATATGATAGAGGAGAGAAGCTGAGCTCTGTGATATATAGGGTTATATGATAAAGAAGTAGAAACTGAGCTCTGTGATATAGAGGGTTATATGATAGAGGAGAGAAGCTGAGCTCTGTGATATATAGGTATATATGATAGAGGAGAGAAGCTGAGCTCTGTGATATATAGGGTTATATGATAGAAGGAGAGAAGCTGAGCTCTGTGATATATAGGGTTATATGACAGAGAAGAGAAGCTGAGCTCTGTGATATATAGGGTTATATGATAGAGGAGAGAAGCTGAGCTCTGTGATATATAGGGTTATATGATAGAGGAGAGAAGCTGAGCTCTGTGATATAGAGGTTTATAGGATATCGAGGAGAGAAGCTGAGCTCTGTGATATATAGGGTTATATGATAGAGGAGAGAAGCTGAGCTCTGTGATATATAGGTTATAGGATAGAAGGAGAGAAGCTGAGCTCTGTGATATATAGGGTTATATGATAAAGAAGTAGAAACTGAGCTCTGTGATATAGAGGGTTATATGATAGAGGAGAGAAGCTGAGCTCTGTGATATATAGGTATATATGATAGAGGAGAGAAGCTGAGCTCTGTGATATATAGGGTTATATGATAGAGGAGAGAAGCTGAGCTCTGTGATATAGAGGTTTATAGGATAGAGGGAGAAAAGCTGAGCTTTTGGATATATAGACAGGACTCTCACTGTTTCTTTTAGGAGTTCTGTCAAAATTTTCTCTACTTTTCCTCAAAAATCCATCCCTAAATTGATTTTCTGACACACAAGCCATGATAAATCAGCTCCATAGTGTACTGTATACCAGGTTTATCCTAACCATTTACTTCCCATCTTCCATCAGATACTAATACCTCCTCCCAGAGCTGTAATGTCATGGTGATGAATGGAAATAACTCTGTACAAATCAATAACTCCTTCACCTACATGTCCGCATTAACTCCTGTTATATCTGATGTCACCCCCAAGAGAGGAGGCACAGCTGGGGGAACCAGACTCACCATCACTGGATACCAGTTCAGGTATGCACCATATCTACAGGTTAAGCTGGCTATACACATTAAACTAATGTTCTTATCTTACAGTTTTGGCATGATTGCCTGTCTATCTAATGAGTATGGAGGATGTATGCATGTTCGACTGTACGGAACATGTATGTGCATAATGGGAGAGAGTGTTCTGTTGACATCTATCTGAAGTGTATGACCAGTTTTAGTTACATTGGTTGTGGTTTTGTAGTAATGATGTTAAGGCTTGATTTACCATTAGAGACTGGGGTTGGTGTTAAAAGAAATTTCTCTCAATTAGAGTCAGATGTATGTAAATGTAGAATAAATCAAATTATCCCTATATAATGTGCTGTGTTTGGACATGTGTATCTAACAGAGACAGTTCCCCTCTTTAGGCCATAGCTGAAATTCCATTGATCTGATATTGTAATTAGATGACTTGTATGTAATAACTTCTCTATGATCTCTAGAATGTGGTTACATTGAGGTTCCTCAGCAGCCAACCGCAGTGAGACTGATCCCATGATAAGTGGACGACGAGTACCCAGAATCTGACATGGGGTTCCCCGAGCTCTTGTCTAGAAGTCACACTGTTCATATGACAGCAATGTATTCATTGTCACTTATTTTCCTCCTCTGTAGCTCTAACATCTCAGCCATCACTGTCACCATAGCACAGTCCATATGTGATATCCAGTCAGCAAATACCACACAAATTGTGTGTATAACCAGCGCTCATTCTCCTTCACAAAGAGCCAAAGTCACAGTATACATTGTCGGCCAAGGCAACGCTAAGATGGTAAGAAACAAGATAACAAAACTGGAAATATAATGTAAAAATCTCAGTTCTTCTTTACTAATATCTGCCGGTGCTTTGATCACACAGAAGAGAGGGGGTATAGCATGGTCCATGATGTCATGTTATACGCCTTCTCAGGTGGTGGAATAATCTTCAAAACCAGTTTTATAAGCCCACAAAGTCTAGGCTGCTGCACCATTTTATTATGTGAAAACTGAGAAATACAGCTGACCAGTGCCCAGAAAAAACAAGTGATGTTGGACTATTCACCGAATGCTATAGACATTAGATCCTGATAACAGAGGTACCCACCTAGTCACCGTGTCTAGTGGACAAGTGATTGTAGTATTTCTTGTATTGTTTTTTGTAGTTTTTACTTTTTTCAATTATGTTTTTCATTCTATTCTTTTTAGGACAATGCAGACTTTTTCTACATTGATGTTTGGTCTTCCAAGTATACCTGGGGAGGAGAATCTCCACCAGATGAGGGGTCAATGGCGGTCATCACCCAAGGGCAAACAATATTGCTGGATGTCAGTACACCAGTACTGAAGATGCTGCTGATTCAAGGTAATGAGACTATATACCATATACTGTATGGCAATGATAGAATATTTATTAAGTATTTAAGTATTTAGAGGTTAAAGTAGTTTTTAGTTTTCTTCTTCCCATTATCATTTGTGTCCCTCCTCTACTTACTTATTTCTAAATTAAATGAATTACTTACATATTGTTGAGCTATGCTAGGATAGGTCATTGACTCATTGGCATTGGATTGGATGGGATTGGATAGGTATTGTGCAAAAGTAGTGAAACTTAAAAAAAAAAAAAAATCTAAATTTGTTATTTATGCCTCACAGTGAAAGGTGGGAAATGTAAAATGTAAAAAAAAACAATGCTGGAATTGTTTTTCTTTTCATTCCTCCCATAAAGAGTTAATAAAATGTAGTCAAAGAAGCTGTAGTGAGAACAATATGTTATAGCTCAGTATTATACACAATCCTTTCTTCTTTATAACAGGGGGAACTCTGGTTTTTGATGAGGCAGATCTAGAGCTGCAGTCTGAGAACATCCTCATTACAGATGGAGGCGCTCTTCAGGTACTCACACCCTGATACTTACTGTGCTATGGAAACTATTGGCCAATAATGATGTTCAATGGAATTATTAGGGTATGTTCACATGGCTGAGTTTTTACTACTTAAGCTTCAGGAATTTGAATTGGAAAGGAATGTGGGGCTGATTTTGAGCTGGACTCTACCTCAAAATCAACAGTGTGAACATACCCTTACAGTAGTCTTCAGTTGTTTCCATATTATATAATATAGAGATAATTTTTTTTGTCCATATCTAGATTGGAACTGAGCAGGCTCCATTCCAGCACAAAGCAATAATCACCTTACATGGACATTTACGTTCTCCTGAGTTACCATTATATGGGGCTAAGACGTTAGCTGTGAGACAAGGGACACTGGATCTTCATGGTAAATATATGTAGAATGACATGGATTCGTATTCTGGGAGATAACAACCTTATACCTGATACTGTACAAATAATCCAATGTAGGATAACCTAACCCACAATACAGAGAACTGCAAGGCCCCCATACACATTAGAGAAAAGTTGGCTAAACCTGACGATTTTGGTGGGCCTGGCCAAATGTTATGAATATGTTTCCTCCTGAATATTTACAGATAATCTAAGAGAAAATAAAGGACAGGTTGAATTTTAATACTCATTTCTTTTGTTTTCATGGGAAATAAGCCACCACCAGTGGAGTCTGCCAGCAGTTTACTCCTCTCTTCAAATCACACTCTGACTAGCTAAATGTGCATGTCTATGGGGGAGTCGGGAAGAATGGCTTTTGGGCAAACTTGTCCTATTGAAAGTATATGGCCACCTTAATGGGGTTATTATCCAAGACCCCAAACTTAATGACATATCCTGGGATAGGTCATTAATTTGAGACTGTGATGATGAGACACCTGACCCCTCATGGATCAGCTGCCATTTGCACCCTGTATGGAGCCAGAAGCAGTACAGCTCTGTACACTGTGAGGTCTGGTTGCACTATTGCAGCACATTGTACGGTGCTGTGTACACTATGCTCAAAACAGCTGATCAGTGCTGGACCAGCACCGGTGATGTATACTAAGGACAGGTCATTCATTTTGGGGCTTGGATAACTTATTTAAGGTATCAGATAAGCTATTAGGGATGTGTGATGATTAACAGAAATCTAATCTTAGGCATCCCCGTGCCTGTGACATGGACCAGACTTGCTCAGACATCACAGTCAGGAAGCTCAATTCTAATTCTACAGAAAAGTGTCACTTGGAAACCCGGAGATGAAATAGTGATCGCATCAACAGGTCACAGGTACACATCTCAGAATCAATGGGGTCATTTATCAAACCCTCTATACCACTTTTCTCGTGTACATGGGCGATATTGTGGCACAAATTTGGTTCAAGGCCATTTCTTGTGCTTGCCTCGTCACATCCTGCGAATATGAGTGGAGCGGGGCAGAGTAGAGCTGCCCCATGTATGTGTTATAACTCAAGCCAAGTTTTATTATTAAAAATATACAATCAATATATTCTATACATGATTATAGGTGTGGCCATCTTGACTAAACTATAAACAGCAGTTTAGAGTTGTGCTTTACAGCAGCCATGTAGGTATGAGATGCCTTCGTTAGAAAGTGACTCATTGATTTATATAAGTGTTGTGGGCATGCTCTATAACATTCACAGGCCCGTGCGTAGGGAGGGGGAGGAGGGAGAAGGAGCTGTGCTTTTACTCATTACTTGTTACAATAGTGTGATCCTGTGTTACCCCCTCCATCTTTATAATATACAGTAGGTATTGTCTTTTATTGTAATCCCGATGTCAGATGATAGTGAGATGACCTTGACCCTGCTGACAGTGAACACAGCACCTGCTAAAAAATGATCTCTAAATTATAGTAGACCTTAAAATTCCTCTACAAAATTTGACCTCCATTTTATTACCCTCTGACAGACTCAGCCAAAGACAGAATGAGAAGCGAACTATTCAGTCTGTATCGGCAGATGGTACAAACGTGACCCTAACAGAGCCATTACTGTACAAACATTTGGGGATTTCGGTCACCCTACCTGATGGCACTGTTTTTGAAGCCAGAGCAGAAGTAGGTCTCCTTACAAGAAACATCGTTGTCAGAGGGTCAACCAATGTGGAATGGAGCGACACCATACCCGCCTGCCCGGATGGATTTGACACTGGTAATGCGATGGCTTGTTATATTACAACAGACAAGTGCTGACCACCTGATCGTACATTTTTTGTGGTCTACTTGGTGAATTGACAGTGTATATTCCTGAAGACCATTTAGTGGTCAACTCCTTGTATACTATGAACTGGAATGTTCTTGAGGATAAGAATTTTTCAACTTCTGTTCTGATCTTTAGAAATGTATGTAGCGAGATAGACTTGAAAAAGTTCTTGATTGGAAACATTTTTTTTAATGGAAAAAAGTTAAATATTTCAAAATTCCAACACCTATAAATGCAAGGAGGATGATATACTGTATTTAGGGTGGTGTTGTGTGTCATATTTCTTTCACAATGGCTTCCTCCAACAATTGTGACTTTTGTCATGCCCTGTACCCTGAAACCTTTTAACAATCATTTCCTCAGACCATGTTATGAGGAGTCTATCTAAGTATCGTAGTTTATGATATTGAAAAATCTCAGGATTTCAGTATATTACCTTTTACATGGGCCAGTGGTCAGGCAAAGGACCTTTTGCACTGTGTAAACCAGGCAGCGATTATCTGGCAAATGATCAAATACTTGTTCATTGGTTGAAGGCATCTTGTATGTCTATCTGAAAATTTTTGCTGGTAAACAGGGGACGTGCTGCTGCCTTAAAGAACCTGGGGGACAAATAACTGCATCAGTCCTCCTCCATGCTGTGTGCATAGGAATCTCTGAAGGCTTTTCACATATTACATATTATTGGTTTTTTCAAAATTCATCTTGTTATTACTTTAGGTGAATTTGCCACACAGACATGTCTCCAGGGAAAATTTGGTGAGGAGATAGGAAGCGATCAGTTTGGAGGATGTATTATGTTCCACGCTCCACAACCCGATCAGCTTCTGTCCATTGGAAGAATAGAATATGTGGAGGTACGTGTGTAAAGCTAAAAGTAGTGGGCACTACTTTAATGGGCATACTTCTACACTACCAGGAGATACTTTATCTTCTCATCACCATCTACATCAATATCTTCATCCTACTCTACATCACTTGGCTATTATATGTGTACTGTAAATGTGTGGATATTGATTGAGGGTGATTTTTTTTTTAACACATTCCCATTGAATCTGAATAGTAAAACGGTAGATATTAACCTATAACCAATTATATCTCAACATAGAAATCAGATAATTATTAAGAGTTGTCTCAAAATAATCCACCGGTCCTGTACAGCAATAGGCTGTGCTCACATGTTGTAGTGGCTTCATATACAAAATTGTAAGTTTCAGGAAATCACTAGATAAAAACATGACGTCACCTCAACAAACAAAGCCTAAGGGCTGTGTTAGAAGAAAATATTTTTTTTTCTGCAGCCTATTACACAAACTGATACAGAGAACATGTAGGAGGAATGATCACTAAGTCTAAGGCCCCACCACTTTTTTTGTTGCAGATTTTGCTGCAGTTTTTTGAGCCAAAGCCATGAGTGGACTTAACAGAAGGGAAAAGTATAAGTGTTTTCCTTTAGATTTCTCATTCCTTTTTAAGCCACTCTTGACTTTGGCTCAAAAACCGCAGCAAAATCTGCAACCAAAAAGTAGCTTTTCTGCAACGTGGAGCCTTAGCCTAAAGTGATCTTTCCCCTCAGCATATACTTTCATTGTTTGCCGATACAGCAACTCTTATTGCACACCACAGGGTGATATACTGCTGGTGAACGATTTTCAGCTTAGCTGAAAGCAAACGATCACCTGATGAATAAGCAAATGCTTGTTCAATGGGTGATCAGTGGCACTATCAAGCTAAAGCCCCACGTTCCAGACATTGCTGCAGTTTTTTGAGCCAAAAGTCAGGAGTGGATTTAACAGAAGGGAAACATCTTAGAGCTTCCTTTATATTTTCCATTCCTTTTCAAGCCATTCCTCACTTTGGCTCAAAAAAATACTTAGACAGGCTGGTTATCGAGCACAAGCAGGAGTACATTCCTAATAATTCCCTATAAAATTGCCTTGCCTAACTTTGCACTAGTATATTCTCAAATCCCATGTTCCTGCATAACTAGACAGATTTCTCTGTCTGAATAAGCTGACTAACAAAATTTGTGGTTGTTGTATTGGTGCCCAAGCAGCGTTAAACAGGGATGTCTAAAGCCAACCAGTAGAAGTCAGATTTATAGTCATTTACGCCAGTTTTCCTCTCACCATCATACAATGTTCATCGCTGCAGTACCTAAACCCACCACTACATATCATACAGCGAGCAAGCAACATGGCTCCTGGGATTACCATTACTGGTAGCTGTGCTGTCCCAGGAAAAGCTGATCCAACCAGTTGTAATATTAATGGCCTATCCTAAGGATAGACCATAAATATTAGAAAGGTCGATAAACCCTTTAAATTGGTTGTCAGGGTATTGGAGCAACCCATGTAAAAATCAGGGGAAGTGTAAAATTAAAAAAAAAAAAAAAAAAAGAAAAACATACTCAACTGTTCTGTCTCATGCCGGCCACTTCTTGCTGCGAGTCCATATAACCACTGGGACCAATTAGTGGACAGGTGAGTATGCTTTTTGTTTTTTTTCTAACTTTACACCTGTCTGGCAGCCACAGGAGTTGCTTCAATTTATGGACAAACCCATTAATATTGTCGCCCACACATTTTAATGTCCCCCCACAGGATATTGGCCACCTTTGCTGCCTCCACACAATATAACAATCACTGGTCCCTCACACAGTATTCCCATCACTGGTAATGGGGAACCAGTGAAGGGACCACTGAAAGGGGGGACCATTAAAAGGACCACTGTATGGGGTGACCAGTGAAGGGGCCACTGAGTGGGGGACCAGTGCAGGAACCTCTGTTATTTTCGAGTCACACAACATTCTGACTAATAAGGTTTGTATGATTAAAAACAAGTTACTGCATATTTCTTTTGTAGGTTTTCCATGCAGGAAAAGCTTTCCGGTTAGGCCGGTATCCAATACATTGGCATTTAATGGGTGATGTCATGTATAAGTCCTATGTACGAGGTTGTGGCATTCATCAGACCTACAACAGAGCAGTGACCATCCACAACACTCACAACCTACTTGTGGAACATAACATCATCTATGATATCATGGGTGGAGCATTCTTCATTGAAGATGGCATTGAGCATGGAAATATACTTCAGTATAACTTGGCCGTATTTGTTCAGCAAAGTACCAGTTTACTCAATGATGACGTTACCCCAGCAGCATTTTGGGTTACCAATCCAAATAACACAATAAGGCACAATGCCGCTGCTGGTGGCACACACTTTGGCTTTTGGTATAGGATGCACGATAACCCAGATGGACCTTCCTATGATCCTAACATTTGCCAGAAGTTTGTGCCACTTGGAGAGTTCTACAATAACACTGTTCACTCTCAGGGATGGTTTGGCATTTGGATTTTTCAAAATTACTTCCCAATGGTTGTGCAATATCCCAGTTACTCTTGTGGCTATTCTATGCCATCCCCAGCTATTTTCAGGTCTTTGACCACCTGGAATTGTCAGAAAGGAGCAGAATGGGTCAATGGTGGTGCTCTCCAGTTCCACAACTTCACCATGGTCAATAATGAAGACTCTGGCATAGAGACTAAAAGAGTTATTGCTGATTATGTGTTTGGATGGGGAGAGAACTACGGGGCTGTCCTCAAGAATGCTATAATTGTAGGACATCTGGATGAGCTAGGACTTGGTCCTACTTTCTGCACCGCTAGAGGCATCACCCTGCCATTTGATGAAGGACTCACTGTCTCCTCTGTAAAGTTTATGAACTTCAATCGCCCAAACTGTGCAGCGATCGCCGTTACAATTATTACTGGGTTATGTAGTTACCAATGTGGAGGCTGGGGTGCAAGATTTAATGGAATACAATTCTTTAATTCATCCAACAAGGCAGGATTTAGATGGGAGCATGAAGTAGTTCTAATTGATACAGATGGGACCCTAACAGGTAAAGACATAAATAAGACATCCATCCAAAAAATGTCACTATATAAATGCTGTCTAATTTGCAGGTAACATGTTATAGACAAACTAAAATGGCTACCGAGACAATGCAGTAAATATTACACATCTTATATCTCTTCAGACCCCAGGTTATAGTAGGTGGAGGCCCAAGAAGGTGAAAAAAAAATGTAAAACATTTATACTTACCTTCTGTTATCGCTGTTCACAACAGGCATCATTACAGTCAGATATGAAGATGTTACTTCTTTACTATTTTGATTTATATTAACTTAATAATAATTTTCAAGTAACAAAAGTGTTTCCGTTTCAATATAGGAAAGGTAGGAGGAAAGGTGGTACCAAAAAGTGGTCTCCTTGACCCTTCCCAGTGCAGCCAAAGCAGTGACTGGAGCGCTGGCTTCCCTGGCTACGTCTGTAATGCCTCCGTCAGCTTCCACAGATTGGCCTTCAATAACCCATCTCCTTCTTCTCTTCTCTCAAAGGATGTCATCATCTCAAATTCATTTGGTATGTTCTTGATATTATGTATTTACTGTTCCAATTGCTTAAGCCCTTAAGGATGCAGGCAGTTTTGTCCTCAAAGGGGTTGTCAAGGAATTGGACAAATTAAAGAGGAGACCAATGAAGGTGTAAAATAAAAAATAATCATATACACTTGGTCCCTTCACTGTCAGAAGTCCTGCGTCCCAATCAGTAGCCTCGAAGGTTACAGGAAGGAAGGCACCCAGTGATTTTTGTGACTGACGTCACCTGTTCTTTACCAGCGACATGAGGGGCAGAGGACTTCCAGCAGCAAAAGGATGGCATGCACCTGAATGGACACTGGAGTGTCAGGGACAGGTGAGTATAATTTGTTTTTTTATGTTACACCTACCCTCCTCTGTGATTTGTCCAATTCCTGCACCGCCCCTTTAACTTAAGGCTCAGAACACATTTTTCAAAACTGACAACTTTCACTTGATGTGAGAATAACTACTTTTAAAATACATTTACTTATCCAAGTAATTCAGAGACACAGTGGGGGAAATTTATTAAGACTGGCATTTCTGATGCCAGCCTTAATAAAGTTCCCAACTGGTGTGAGGTACACCTGAATTATCAAGAGACTCCAGCCTCTTTAACCAATTACATACCAGATGCTTTACCCCCCTTCCAGACCAGGCACATTTTCATGTTTTTTTTTGTATGTGCGGTTTTGAGGGTTGTAACATTTTTATCATTTGGGTTATTCAACTAATTTCTGCGTCTTTTTTCGGTGACACATAGGGCTTTATTTTTAGGTTTTTTTTTTTATTTTTGCATGTGTTTTAATTTTTTTTATATCCTTGAAAATATAAACAAAAGAGGAGGGAAAACGGGTCTGTTTTTCACTTTTTTAATTTTTTTTTAATTTAATAACACAAAGTTCTACTAAAAAAGTTTATAAAATAGTTTTTACTCTCCGTTACGGTAATTTTTATTTTATATGGTGTCATTGGGGGTGGGGCTATAATCTGTAATAAGGGTGTGTTATTGGCGTATTTTATTTATTTTTTTAATTATTTTATTTACTTTTTTTTTTTTACTTTTCTATTCATTTTTTTTATTTTTATTTTTTTACATTGTGTCCCCATAAGGTCATAATAGACCTTTGGGGACATCTGATCACAGTTTTTTTTGTGGGGGAGGCTGATTTCCCCTGTAACTGGGGCTGGTACATTTAGCCCCAGTTGCAGGAGGAATACAGCCTCCTGCACGTTACTTTCACATTACTATAGAGCAGCTCTAACAGACGCTGATCTCGGCGGATCACGTGACCCCTGGGTCAGAGGGCAGCCCATAGCGCTGTATACAGAGCTCATTGAGTGCTGTATACACAGCGATCGGGAAAGCAGGGACGGTAATAAACCTCCCCTTTCTTCTCTCTGGGAGCTCCAGGCGAAGTTACAGCTGGCTCCCTGTTTCAGCAGCTGCACGATTTCGTGCAGCTGCTGAGTTCTGCTTGGACGTACTGGTATGTCCTTGCAGAACTAGACAACCATCTTTTGGACGTAAAAACCCAATGGGCGGTCCGGAAGTGGTTAAGTTAAGGTGCCAGAATTGCTACCTACGCCAGACATGTATCATACCAGGCTTCTGGTGTGAATTATAGTACATTTTTTGGACCAAAGGAGTCCCTGCCCTTGCCCACCTTGCTCTATGCCCCGCTCCACCCACTTACACAAAAAGTGCTGAGTGAGGTGCAGAAGGAAAGACGTGGCGCAAGAAAGAGCCATGTACCAAAGATGCACCACATTAACACCCATCTACATCTGAAAACTCGCATAGATAGTTTACTAAATTCCCCACATTGTACTTTGTGTTAATGGTTAATTTTAGTGTATATGTTTTGCATATTTTTTCAGAAAAAAAAAGTATATTTGTCAAAAATGTGGAAAATTTCAGAATTTTCATTTTTTTTTTATTTTATGCTTTTCAGACAGATAGTCATACCACTTAAATTACTTCATAAATCTTATTTCCCATATCTCTGCTTTATGTTGGCATCACACTTTAGATGTCTTTTAATTTTACAATTAAAACAGCAATATTTCAAATTTTCAAGAAGCTAAACACCTCAAGGAATATATAGGAACTACTTCTACTTCTGCTCCATCCACTCCTGGCTTTGGCTCAAAAAACCACATCAAAATCTGCAACACAAAAAGCTGCATTTCTGCAATGTGGGGCCTCAAATATATTTTGTGTTTGCAATCTAAATAAGCTCAATGTTCTTTGTTGATTGATTTCTGCTATACTATTACAGGTATTTAACTATTGCGGCTGCTCAGCAAAGACCCGGGGGAAATGCCTGCAATCAGACATTAACCACTTAAAGCCTTGGTCAAAGATGATCAAGGTGCCATTTTCCCGACATTCATGGGCATCACTATTTTGAGGTGGATCATCGCGCCCCTTCTTCTCCCCAGAACGAGACCCGGGGTCAGCAATCCCTTGCCATGACAGTCAGGAACCTATTGAAGGCTTCCAGGTTTGTCATTGTACAAGTTCTATTATTGACTGCTCTTGGCAGCCTGTAATAGAACCATTGCAATTTTATAATGCATTGCCATGCAGTTGCAGTGCATTGTATTAGTGATCAGATACCTAGGGAGTCAAAAATAGCAATAATAATAATAATAATAATAATAAGAAAATAATGACAAAATCTAATAACCCTAAAACACATATAAAAATAAAGTATATTAAATAAATAAATATAAATACAGTAAATAAATATGTATAGCATATGAAGCATTTCTACATTCAACACCTCCTGCCACCTCCAACTCAAGAACATCCATCGAATCCTCTCCTTCCTCACCCCTGAAACTACAAAGATGCTAGTCCATGCCTTCATAATCTCCCGCTTAGACTACTGTAACATAACACCCTTCTCCATGGCCTCCCAGCTAACACTCTCGCCCCCTCCAGTCCACCTTAAACTGTGCTGCTCGCTTAATAAACCTCTTCCCCCGTTCTTCATTGGCCGCTCCCCTCTGCCAATCCCTTCACTGGCTACCTGTTGCCCAGCGAATACAGTTCAAATTACTAATGCTGACATACAAAGCCATCCACAACCTGTCCCCTCCGTATATCACTGACCTAATCTCCTGCTACCTGCCCACACATAACCTCCGATCCTCCAAAGACCTCCTACTCCGCTCTGCTCTCATCCGCTCTTCACACAAACGTCTCCAAGACTTCTCCCGTGCATCCCCCATACTCTGGAACTTATTACCAAGACACATAAGACTGTCCCCCACAATCACAAGCTTCAAGAAGGCCCTGAAGACTCACCTATTCAGGAAGGCCTACAACCTCCAATAACACTACTGTCACCACACCACCACCTGTACAGCCTCTACCCCCACCTTCTGTCTCTATCCCTCTTCCCTCATACATTGTCAGCCATTGCGGGCAGGTCCCTCTATCCCAATGGGCTAGTTGGTCTCTGTTAGTATTATCTGTTTTGTATACTGTATCTTGTGTACCGTATGTTAACCCTCAAATGTAAAGCACCATAGAATTAATATAATAATATACAGCACCATGGAATTAATATAATAAAATTAAATTAATGGTGCTATATAAATAAACAATAATAATAAATAATAATTTCTATAGGTGAACATGAAGCCCACTTTCTTTTACTTTTTCTAAAGACAATGTAACTTTTTCTTTTAGGCGCCAGCCATGTACCTTTCCTTGTTCAACGCTTGACACACCCCTATGGATGGATGGCCTTGTTACCTAATGCGGATTCCTTCAACTGGTATTTCTATGGAGTTGATTTTATCACAAACATTTCCTATTCGGCTACATTCTATGGATTTAAGGTAAAGTCAAGACATTAACCCCGAACTGTGTGACCAGATAACTGATATTTGTCAGTAATCAACATTAGGTATCTGCCACTTCCAATAACTGTACCATATTATTGTTTTATATTTAGAGTGAGGACTATGTGCTGATATCCCACAACTTTACCCAGAGTCCAGACATGTTCCAAATAATTGATGTTCGCAATGCGTCCGCACAGCCAGTGAGCTGGAGCAATAATAGCAATGGAGACTGGTACTTCAATGATAGCACAACCACCCTGACATATCTAGGTAGGTACATGTGTGCGATCCTATTACTCACTATTACTCAAGTACTTTCCTAATCATTGACTATAGAGGGATCGTGTATTCTTTTATTATAATTACAATATTTTATTATATTTTACTATTCTGTAAATTTTGCATTGGTCTTATTTGATCCATATGATTTATCTAAAGTGTAACTAAACTTTCAGAAAATGTTGGTCTTCTGACAGTACTGTATTTGCGACATTAATACATTTTGAGTTCTTTATCTACTCCTAGTGTCTGGAAGACGCAAACTTTGGAGACGTTCCGTGGCTGGAATACTGGACCCAACCATGTCAAACACCAATGTAAACCTGTTGGTCTACAAATGCTATTTTAAGAACTGTATTCCACCCCCTCCCCCAACCCTACCCAGCCCAAGCCCTGCAGCTTCAGCCCATGAGTAAGTGGTATTGGATGGTAAATTGTAGATCACCATTTGTAATTCTCACATTGTATCAGAAAATACCTATCCTTGGATCCCTGCGGATCATCTGTTAGAAGTGGTGCTCTGTGTGTGCCGCTTCTGTATTGCAGGCCATGTGACATCACATTCATCAGTCACATGGTCTGTTTGTAGCTGTGTTAGATGTTTCCACTGTGTTAGCTTACTGTACAGGTTAATTTTACTGTGGTAAGTACAGGGACATGGGTAGAATTTTCCAGAAGAAGAGGTTCATCAGCGGGTAGGGATGGGGGGGGGACTTCTCACATACAGTATAATGCCATCTCAATGTCTCCACACAGTATAATGTTCTCCTTACTGCCCTCAAACTGTATAATACCACCTTAGTGGCCCCTACACTGTACAATGCCCTTCACTTAGTATAATGTCATCTTTACTGTCCCCACGCACAGTATTATGCACCTTTGTAGCCCCCACACAGTAAAATGCCCCTTTATGCCTCCCACACAATGTAATGCTCTCGTATGCCTAACACACAGTACAATGACCCCAGTTAATGCCCCAGCTCATCCCCACACAGTATAAGGCCCTGAGCCCCCCACAATATGCGGATTAGAGAGGGAACGGTGAACTATGAAACCACCCCCTTGTATATGGCCCTGGGTGAGTATTCATGCTGGACTGCAAGGATTGTGGAGCCAAGTATGTCCTTGTGAATGTTCTGCATGACTTGATGTACATGACTTAGGTATAATGAAGCTTTCTAGTCTTACAATGTTTTTCCCACACTACTAAAAGTCCAGTCCCCTTTTGCCAAGACGTTGTACCCAAATATCACCCTGTAAAGGGCTCTCACAAGTTGACGTTTCTGAGATGACTCGTTATGATATTTAATGTTATGTTAATGGGTCTGTGTTGTTATCTGCAACCTAATATGACTGTAACACTATAGTCAAAAAAAATTCAAACCAGTTGGATTTTTGGTCAAAGATCGGAAGTTGTACGTGACTTTTCCATCAAAGACATGAAAGTCATGAGTCATGACAGGAAGCTGCACAAATATTTTGGATGGTTGACTGGTCTGAGACATTGTCACACTCTCCATCTCTCTCAGACTGTCCGAGAGCTTCTTGAATAAAGGGGTGACCTCCCGGACTCCTGGAAGAGCAGGAAATTCTCCCAACTCCAGCATTTCACATGTGACTTTGGCACTTTATGTGTCAGTTACATCTGAAAAATTGGTGTAGCCAGCAAATGTGCCCATGTCGCAATAAAGGACAGAAGGAGTTGTGGCCACACCCGTAGGGGGCATGGCCTTGGATGAAAATTGCTGCAGTGGACTGTGCTGTCAATAGGCTCAAATCAATGAGGGAATTGGTGAAAATGTCCTTTTTCATGAACGTTTTGTCCGTTGGTCATGTGTATGTAGCTTATGGCTGGGATCACACAGTATTTTTTTAATGTGTGTTAGGACACTTCTTAAAGGGGTTTTCCCACAAAACAAATGATCCCCTATCGATATGATAGGGTATAGCTGAGTGGTTGGACTCCCAGATCAGTGGGAGTCCAACCTCTCAGACCCCCACTGATGAGGAGAATGAGGGACGTTTGTCAGTTGTGCAGTGCTTGGCTGTCTCCAGCGTTCCAAATAAACTAAAAGCACTGATCTATAACTGAGGGGATAACTTGTTTTGCGGGAAAACCCCTTTAACACATGTGATTTTTCAAACTAAACATTTTTGATCATTGGTCTAGAGAATTAGCTATGCGTTAACGCAAGTAAAAAGCTGCTTATGCCCCATTCAGTTGTCAGAAAATGAAAAGGAATTTGAGGCGGACATCTGCCTCGGATTCCTCTTCATATTTAATATTTTTCACAGGATTACCTTTCCAACTATTTGCAACTCCACCTCTTCTAAGCATTTTATCTATTTGGCGCAATACTGATGCACTGTCTTAAAATGTGAGAACCTATTTTTATATTATTAATATGCTCCTTTAGGCTAAGGCTGGGTTCACATCTGCGTTTGTCAATCCGTTCAAAATCAGTATTTGAAATCTTCAAAAACTGATTTTGAACAGTCCGGATTAAAACCCATTGATTTCAATGGGTTTTAAAAGTAATCTGCATGTATCAGTTTGTGCCATTTCCGTCTGGTTTCTGCTTTTTTGTGAAGAGAGAAGTGTAGAACTTGCAAGACTTTGTCTCCGTACTAAAAATAAGGATTCCAGACGGACAGCAACCAATCCGTTTTTTCTTTAACATTGAGGTTTATGGAAAATGGATTACAAATGGATTACAAACGGATATCAATCAGTTTGTGTCCATTTTGAAATCCGTTTTCTCCCTCTGATACAAACTGACACAAACGGTCAGTGTTTTTGAACGAACACCCATTGACTAATCCGTCTAAAAAAACAGATTTGGGTATCCACTGTGTGACAGTTTGGAATCCTTTTTGTACCAAACCGTTTTTATCTTAAAACGGTTTGCAAGTGGATGGATTCCAGACACAGATGTGAATCCAGCCTAAGACCCCATGTAGAGAAACGCAGCCAAAAATGTTTTGGGAAAAAACACAAAAACGTGTTGCAAGGTTTTTTTCGCAGCATTTTTGTTGCATTTTCCTCTGTGCTTTTTTTTTGCCCTATTAGATCTATAAGGAAAATGCTCCCGACTTCGCAGCTAAAATTAACATGTTAAGATTTTCAAAAATGCAACTTTTCCGCAGTTTTTTTTCCGCAATATGTGGATGAGATGAAGTAAAATCTCATTCACTTTGCTGGTGCTGTAAAACGCAGTGTTTTTTCCACAGCAGCCAAAAACGCTGCATTTCTACAAGGTGGGGCCTTAGCCTCACTCAAGTTTTTAAGTTGCAGAGGGTCCTGCCCATGAGGCTAAGTGGGAGCCTCCACAAGCACCACATAGTCATGTTCCAAGGATGGTTTTCTCTCTGTGGTCAAGTAGAAAATTTCAAGAGCGTAAATTATGTAATCTGTAAACATAAATTTGGCGATTAGTCTAGGTAATATTTGTCTACAATATTCATCTTGTCTTTCCAGTTTATGGTCCAATCGTTCCTTCTGGGAATCGTCATCAGAAAACAATAAAACTGTACCGAAAGAGGAATCCAGTGTTGTCATCCCAGCAGGTAACTCTGGGGAGATTTACTATTCACCTATGTCTTTTGTGGTATCAAAAAAAAGTCACAATCCATAGTTTTGCAACTTTTTAAATTGCACTTGCGACAGAAACTGCTTTCAAAAAATGGGGGCATGACAAGGGAATTTCTTCATTTAAAAACTAATGTTGAATTGATTGACCACGTTTTCTGTTGTATCATCCCAGGCAAGTGGGTTGTAGCTGATGTAGAAATCCCATCCCTGCATAAACTTATCATCTATGGTGTCTTGGATCTGAGAAATCTCACCAACAACTCAACAGCCCAAGGTGCGCCCACCTACACAACAACTGTACTCAATGCTACATACATTTCTATCCAGGTGAGGAACACAATATTCATATGTGGTCAACATTTTATTTTGGAAAATATCTATGATATACCTACTTTCTGTTTATTGGTTTTGGGCAGGGTGGGAGATTGATAGGAGGAACAAAAGATGATCCATTCCAAGGAGAATTACATATTATACTAAGGGGAAATCATTCAACTCCAGAGTTTCCATTTCCTTATGGACCAAACCAAGGCGCAAAGGTTTTAGGTAAGTTTAGATATGTAATATTGTGGACATATGAAAACAACATGGACATTACATATTTAAACATGGATTCCCTCATCTTTTCTGTGTAGGAGTATTCGGACAACTGGACCTACATGGACTTCCCCTTTCTGTGTATAGGACAAAACTGGCAAACACAGTATTAGCAGGATCTCGATCCATCACCCTCACAGATCCAGTAGACTGGCAGGTGAGCTTAATAATTTCTGGTTCACTCTGAGGAGCAGAAAAACTGGGGCAAAAGGAAAACGTAAAGAGTTACTCAAGTTCTGAATTTCTGAATATAAAGCTGGGGTTGGATTGGTTGTGGTGGCCAGCTTACTCTTCAAGAAGTTCTGGAGAACTTTTCCAATTTGTGAAGTGCAGTTTGGGGTTCCACTCGAAGGACATCAGACTTGACTCCATTATTTGAAAGGACTTTTATAAACTGCTTCTTATAGCTTAAATTTCACCATGTTTTCATTTACAAGGTGGGAGAAGACATTCTGATCACGACTACCAGTTATAGTGCCTGGCAGACCGAAACCAGAAATATTTTTAATGTTTCTTCTGACCGGAAGACCCTCACTCTAAATGCTTCCCTCAGCTACAACCACTCTAGTAAGTGACAGATACTTTCTAGTTTGAATCACCATTTTATATTTTTTGTAATATTCTTTTATTAAGGATTTTACAAGTATTTTACAAAAGAAGGGGAATCGACAATGAGACAAAAAAGGCACAGTGTGAAATTCAGTCTTGATGCAGCAAGACAGTACATAATACAAAAAAGTTTAGACATTATCTGTGGATAAAAATATTGCCAGTAACATTACAAACCATGTAAACTTAAGTCTACCCTTTTATATTTTAAGCATATCCTAAAAATGTTACATTGTGTTCACTTAGGTTACCTGCAGCAAGATCCCCATAGTCAACTGCGACCACTAGGGCATTGTATTGTCAATGCTCATTAAAGGGGTCTGCCTATAAAATCAACTTATTCCCTATCCACAGTATCTCATCGATCCAGAGTAACCCAGTCTGAATGGAGCTGTGGTCAGGCAGTGTACCTCTGCTCAATTAATTTCAGTAGGAACAGCGGCGATAGCTGAATGCTGTACTTCACCTACCTCCGGCGGTCCCATTGAAATGAATGAAGTAGAGGTGCGACCACCTCTCCATTTAGACTGGGAATAGAGGATAAGTTAAATTCATGCGCAAACCCCATTAAAATAAATGGTCATGTGTTGTTTTCGATTAATACCAGGGTCCTCCAGTGCCACTCTTGCAGTTACATAGTCCTGCAAGTGCAATCTATAATCCTACAGTGTTGATCCAGAAGAAGGTGAAACCTCATAGCTTTATATTTGTCCCATTGCCATTTATTAGAGGTAAACTTCCTTCCCTAGTCCTAATAAATCCTGGATATCCAGCAATCTGTGGCTTATGTTGTGACCACTTATTACCTAAACTTGTTCTAACTAGACATTAATATAGAAATTAGACATGGGTAGGAGAGTATAGACTCAACTGAAGAAGATTGGACAACTCAATAATTCTGAATGCCTGGATAATGAAATCAGGGATTCTCTGACTGGCACCCTAATCTTTTGGTCATCACTTCATTTTAGGGCTGCCATGCCCAGCATCTTGTTCCACTCTAACAGGCTCATGGTCCCCATTTCTGGTCTCCTCCTCCAATATTTCTCTGTTGAGTATTTTGCTTCAGTCATGCATGTTCACCCTTGGTTCATAAAGGGTCATTGCATGCTACTGCATTCTATCATAAGGGCCCCTCTCACAGCTTTCTGTGCCTGAGGGAGAAGGACCATTTGGTTCCTATTGTCCCAGCTTGTTTTTTTAACATTTCATATGTATTTCTGTCTGACACTTGTCCTAACTTATGCTACTGTTGTGCACTAACTCAGTCTGCCTGAACCATCTGACCACGAATTCTGCTTGCCAGCTTGAGCCATTCCAGGGTCTGCTTCAACCATTGGTAATGGAGAGTACTCCAGGTGTAGCTCCAAATAGCTTTTATATCTAAACCTAATGAATTTCTTTCTATTTTAGAAATTTAGAATTTTGGGTGATTTATTTATTTATTTTTAATTGCACTCATTATGTACATAAAAAAAAAAAATCTGCTGCAGTTTTCATGCTGACCACAATGACAGGTATCATCTAAATATAATATAATATATATATATATATATATATACTGTGTATATATATATATATATATATATATATAAAAATATATATATATATATATATATATATATAAAGAGTCCAATCTGCCAATGGATAGATGGAAGATGTCCTTTTATTGGAAAAGCAATACACCATGTATTGGTCCTCACAGGAACCTTTCTCAAGTGCAAATAACCACAACTATCCTAGTACATTTTATATCAACTTGCACCAATCCCTACCCTTGTAATAAAGGGCCAATTATTTATCATATATATATATATATATATATATATATATATATATACAGTACAGACCAAAAGTTTGGACACACCTTCTCATTCCAAGAGTTTTCTGTATTTTCATGACTATAAAAATTGTAGATTCACACTGAAGGCATCAGAACTATGAATTAACACATGTGGAATTATATACTTAACAAAAAAGTGTGAAACAACTGAAAATATGTCTTATATTCTAGGTTCTTCAAAGTAGCAACCTTTTGCTTTGATTACTGCTTTGCACACTCTTGGCATTCTCTTGATGAGCTTCAAGAGGTAGTCACCTGAAATGGTCTTTCAACAGTCTTGAAGGAGTTCCCAGAGATGCTTAGCACTTGTTGGCCCTTTTGCCTTCACTCTGCGGTCCAGCTCACCCCAAACCATCTCGATTGGGTTCAGGTCTGGTTACTGTGGAGGCCAGGTCATCTGGCGTAGCACCCCATCACTCTCCTTCTTGGTCAAATAGCCCTTACACAAAAAATAAATGATGGTCCAACTAAATGCAAACTGGATGGAATAGTATGCCGCTGCAAGATGCTGTGGTAACCATGCTGGTTCAGTATTCCTTCAATTTTGAATAAATCCCCAACAGTGTCACCAGCAAAGCACCCCCACACCATCACACCTCCTCCTCCATGCTTCACGGTGGGAACCAGGCATGTAGAGTCCATTCGTTCACCTTTTCTGCGTCGCACAAAGACACGGTGGTTGGAACCAAAGTTCTCAAATTTGGACTCATCAGACCAAAGCCCAGATTTCCACAGGTCTAATGTCCATTCCTTGTGTTCTTTAGCCCAAACAAGTCTCTTCTGCTTGTTGCCTGTCCTTAGCAGTGGTTTCCTACCAGCTATTTTACCATGAAGGCCTGCTGCACGCAGTCTCCTCTTAACAGTTGTTGTAGAGATGTGTCTGCTGCTAGAACTCTGTGTGGCATTGACCTGGTCTCTAATCTGAGCTGCTGCTAACCTGCGATTTCTGAGGCTGGTGACTCGGATGAACTTATCCTCCGCAGCAGAGGTGACTCTTGGTCTTCCTTTCCTGGGGCGGTCCTCATGTGAGCCAGTTTCTTTGTAGCGCTTGATGGTTTTGGCCACTGCACTTGGGGACACTTTCAAAGTTTTCACAATTTTTCGGACTGACTGACCTTCATTTCTTAAAGTAATGATGGCCACTCGTTTTTCTTTACTTAGCTGCTTTTTTCTTGCCATAATACAAATTCTAACACTCCATTCAGTAGGACTATCAGCTGTATATCCACCTGACTTCTGAACAACATAACTGATGGTCCCAACCCAATTTATAAGGCAAGAAATCCCACTTATTAAACTTGACAGGGCACACCTGTGAAATGAAAACCATTTCAGGTGACTACCTCTTGAAGCTCATCAAGAGAATGCCAAGAGTGTGCAAAGCAGTAATCAAAGCAAAAGGTGGCTACTTTGAAGAACCTAGAATATAAGACATATTTTCAGTTGTTTCACACTTTTTTGTTAAGTATATAATTCCACATGTGTTAATTCATAGTTTTGATGCCTTCAGTGTGAATTTACAATTTTTATAGTCATGAAAATACAGAATACTCTTGGAATGAGAAGGTGTGTCCAAACTTTTGGTCTGTACTGTATATATATATATATATATATATATATATATATATATATAAGTATATATATAAAAACATCTTAATATAAATATATACACACATCATAATGATTGGACTATTTTTTTTCTCTATTTGGAACCCTTTGTTGGAGAAGGGTTTCTGCCATGCAATTATGGGCTGATCCTGGGATTGCTGGTGCTGCTACACTTTTCTTTTCTGTGTGTAGATATATATATATATATATATATATATATATATATATATATACATACATACAGAAGCATCTCAATAAATTTGAATATCTTTGAAACATTCATTCAGTTCAGTAATTCAGTGATACAATCCATAATCAGCGTCTTCCATGATTGTGTGTCCTACTGAACCAGACTGAGGGACCATTTAAAGGCTTAGGAAACCTTGGCAGGTGACACTGAATTTACAATACTGAACTTTTTTACAATATTCTAATTTTCTTAGATTTTGTTTTTTTGTAATGCATAATCAACATTTGCAGATATATAACACTTGAAATAGAACACTCTGTGTGTAAAGAATCTAGAAAATATAGGAGGTCACTTTTTTAATTTAATTACTGAAAGAAATAAACGTTTCAAAGATATTCTAATTTATTGAGATGCACCTTTATATATATACTGTATGTGTGTGTATATATATATATATATATATATATATATATATATATATATATATATCATAGGTACTTCACAATATTTCATGATATAATCTCAAAGGCTGATGTATGGACACCACACTTCCTTTGGCATAAGTGATGTGACACCTACCTTCTTAAATCTGTGTCACTGCTAGTAGAGTCTAGCAGTTCTTTGAACTGGCTACTAAATTTGTCCAAGTTGTACAAGCCCCCCCCCCCCCACAAGTGGCAAGGCGCTCCTATCCTGACTGCTGCATGAGTTCCTCCCAGTGTGGGAATGGGCCTTTAAATAGCATACCCCATTCCCATCATGAGTATCCCAGGCAACCCTTGATATCAGTGGGTGGCAGTGCAACTTCTCCCTGGGTGCAATTCCGTTCTGTTCCACCAGAGGCAACGCAAGGTCTGCCATCTAGAAATTTTCAAAAGCAACAGTCACATATTGACCTACACCAGCTCAAGTGAGATGTACCAATCTACACATTTCACAGTGCAAGCCATATATCAACACAGCACAATATGCAATACAACCTGAATAACAATGGCTAGAAAAAGCCAAGCTACGTCACACTGTTCCTAGGCCATGCCGTGGTCAAACCACAAGTGCAGTGTGAACAGCAGCGGATTCCCTCCTCCACCTAATCTATGTGTAAGGGTCTGGGAGGACACTACTGCAGGGGTCTGGGAGGAAGGACAGAGACAAGTGAGCCCTAATCTCACCCCAGCCACTGTCCCTTCCTATTGCCTCAGTTACCCTAAATGGTAAAAGGACAACTAGAAGACAAGCCCTATACTGGGTAAGTGAGAGAACAGGACAAGACAAAAACAACACAGAAGCAGAGTGAGCAAGCCAAGGGGTCACCAACAAACGAGCAATGCAGTACAAAATCAAAATCCAAGAGAATAGTCAAAAAGGCAAGCCAAAGGGTCAGAGAAACAGGTAACAAAATAGCAAGGGATATAACAAGGAGAGCAGGCAAACACAAGTGCAATAACCGGCGACTATGTGAGGGCTGACAACCTGTTTAGAGAAAGTCTGGGACAGCCCCCAGACCTGATAGGTACACAGGCTGTCAATCACACAGGCCAGGAAGAGATTAACTCTATACCGTCCAGAGAGAAATGTTCAGAACACGGGTGGGGCCGGAAATCCATTACAATGACTAGGACCATGTTCAGACTGAGCAGCAAGAAACTTACACAAAGAACCAAACTGAACACGCCTCCTTCACCACAGCGTGCGAGCGGAGGGCGGCGCCGAGACCCGAAACGGCAGAGACGTTACACTATGTGACTAGATAAAGTGTGTGTCCACACTTCCTTGTAAATGTCACAGCTTATCTACTCCTCTTCAATACACAACAACCCCTACATAGGACACAGGACACATCTAAAAACCTCTCCCATAGACCTCAGTGTACATCTCTAGGTTACTGTGGTCCAGGTTGCTGCTGTAAAGCATACCTCTAAATGCTGTTAACAGCAGCTCAGGCAAGATTATAGTAGTGTACAGAAAATAGAATAAACAGATGAGAAAAAAATAGTACTTGTATATTTCCCTTTCTGGTTTTAATAATAATATTTTTCTTTATTTATATTTGATGAGATTTTTTTAATTCTATTTTTCTTCTAGCTAACACCTATCAAGTACCAAACACGACCCTGACTTACACCCTGGCAGCTGACGTGGCTTTACTTAGTAGGAATATTAAGATCATTGGTCAGGACTATCCTGGTTGGTACAGTGAATCATTTGGAGCCCGAGTTCTTGTCAGCACATTTTCAGTCAACAATATGGTATATCGAGGTAATGTAGAATTTACCAAATATTTCTATAATAATGGAGCGTTTCTCTAGATAGCTCAGGGAGTCATCCCACATCATGACTGGTGCACTGGACACCATACTGACCCCATAGGAAACTATGGATTCAATTTTGGTTTCCCTTTTTGTAGCAGAGAAGAGACCGGAGAGTCGGATACATGTGAAGGAGCCATTACTAACCATTGAATTATTGTGTTTTTGAAGGTAGTGCAAGAATTAAAAATGTGGAATTTTACCACTCAGGACAGGAAGGTTACAGAGACCCCACAGACCCGCGGTATTCATTGGCTTTCCTCAATCTTGGAGAGGTATACGTTCAAGAATTTGTTTCTTTTTTTACTTTTGGAAAAATGTAGGTAAATAGATTATTATTCTGGATATAATTTCCATTGTAGATCAGGAATAGAGCACAAATTTCATATTCTATGTACTCTTTGGGAGAAATATTGCTGTGTTCACAGTCGCTTCTTGCTGAGTGATGATGTACCAAGAGGAATGTGGAACAGAAAAAAATACTGTTTCTAAAAATACATCTAGATCCACAAAAGTGATTAACAAATATTTATTTTGTTATTTAAAGGTATTATTAAATGAATCCTATGTTAAGGGATGCGCCTTCCACAATGGATTCTCCCCGGCTATTGGTGTGTTTTTCACTAATGGACTCGACATTGATGACAATGTTATTTTCTTCACTGTAGGAGAAGGTAAGCAAAATGCACAGGTTTGACATACAGAAAAAGGATCCCCATAGTAGTGGTCAAAATGGGGACCCCATATGGTGCTGGGTAATGACAACCAGAAAAGAAGGACCTGGTGCTTGCTTGTTTATCCCTCCATTTTCTTGGCTCTTGCACTGATTACCGCCTCCCTTTTTTTTTCCAAAAATACAGTGCCTGAAGACAAAAGATTCCTTTATAGGATCTTAACACCCAGATACAAAGGGGATGTGACCTTTCTTGACTATGCCCTATCTCTCCCCAGGTCCCATAGCAGCCTTTGTGGATGTATGCCCATGCATATATGATGGGTGTAAAAAGGCGGCTTATTAAAGGTCTAATGGTTTGTAAGGGTCTTTACTGTGAATATAAGTTATGAAATGTTCCTGCCATTAAAAAAGAATTGTATGTTCAAGTCCCTAATCGAAAAAAAAAATAGTTACACAAAGATTACATAAAATCTGAAGTAAAAATCAGACTTTTTTTGCTTACAAAATACTGCACCAAGGTAATATGAAAAAACTTACAACCGTAACAACCCTTAATAATCAAATTAACATGTTGTTAATTTTGTATATCGAGCATTGTAAAAAGGCCTAAAATTATTATATTGTTCATCTCATTTGCCAAAAAAGGAATATAAATGTAATAAAAAATCTTATATATCTCTGAATGGTACCAATGAAAACTATAACATCTCCTGTAAAAAACAATCCCTCATAAAGCTCAGTTGTTGGTAAAAATAAAATGCTATGTCATGACACCAAAAAAGATTTTTTTAGGTGTTTTTCTTGTGCAAAAGTAGTAAAACACAAAATGATATGAATTTGGAATAGACATAATAATACATGTCATTTATACTGCACAGTGAAGACCATATTTATGCCCCCCCAAAAACATTATTCAATACATTACATACACCCTGAAATTAAGACATTAAAAATTAAACTTATCTAAAAAACAAACGAGCAATCCTTTGTACGATAATGTCAAAAGAAAAATTAAGTTTTGGCTCTTGGAATGTGATGAAAAAATGTAAAATATTGCTATATACTTAAGGGCTTCTAACAACCTTGACAAAAAGTTGTCGCAACCATTCAACTGCCCTCCAGCAACTGTTGCAGAGAATTTTTTTAATACAACTTTCTAATATAATGTTATTATGCCTGTGATGTCTTCTGTTTGTTTCCTGTTCTTTTTTTATGCTGAATTTCTAAATGTATAAATTCTGTCTTATTTTATAGGAATCAGAGTTTGGGGAGAACGTGTAAATGTGAGGGGAAATCTTGTCACCCTTGCTGTTTGGCCTGGAACATACCAAGGTCGCCAAGACGTAACTAGTACCCTATGGCATGCTGGAATAGAGGTTAGCTATTTATTTAACTACTGGGAACTGGGGTCTAAATCTGCTGACGGCAGATGAATTTAAAGGGAATCTCTACTTTTTTCACCATGTGGTGTTGAGTCCAAAATTTTGTTCATGATTCTGTATTATTTCCGGAGCTTCATTTTTCTGATACAGGGCTCTATAAGTCCCAGCATAGATATAAATCTGAAAGACAACCTTATTGGCTTCCTACAACCACTACTAGAGGGGCAGTATTATTATTTAACTTAATGTATTTTGCAATATGCCCCCTCTAGTAACAGGTTCTAGCAGTAGGCAACCTACGCCGAATGCAATAATTCTCATCATATTGGAATTTTTGGGTTTGTTGCACAACTTTTTCTACCATAGGGTAACATGGCGATATGGAGCTTCTGCCATATAATCTATTTCTATAATAAAATACATATAATGTTGTTGTTTTATTTATAGATCAGTAATGGCGCTGACATTGTGCTGCAGAATAATGTGGTTGCTGGGTTCGAGAGAGCCGGATATCGCTTTAATGGAGAATCTTGCCAAAGTAAGCAATAGGTCAATGAAATAACAAAAAGTCATAGAAACTAAATCACTACTATGGATCATATTGTATATTGTCACTTTATTTTTCCATAAGGAGCAAGTTTTAAGGTGCTACAGAATCGAGGGAATGGGTGTTGGGTTCACAATTCTATTCAAATCAATCGCCTGTCCTAGAACAGGTCATCAATATTGACTCTATGTAAACAGATGGCCATCACTTTCCAGCCGTTGTGGTCCGTTTTTAGGATCAGTTTTTTTGTATCCACAAAATTACTGATGCTCAAACGGTCCTTTAGATTTATGGAAGTCCAAATATCAGCACCCCTGTCGATCAACTTTGATGGATGGCAGCGCTCAGGTAAGTTTCCATTGGGCTGTACTGCGGAACACTGCACTTCTCAAAGCAGATGTTCTTGGCATCTCAGCTTTGTCCCATTCAAGAGATGGTTTTTCACATCTGATATCCCCCTGACTTAGCCACTTGTTGCTGAGACGCAACCTGTACATTGACCCCCCCCCCATTACCTTGATACATGGCCTTTGCTACTAATAGATGAAATGGACATGTGACAAGGATATCACAGTTTTGCACAGAGTATTAGTTTTGTAGTTATGTTTATTACTATTACTTGGATCTGTGCTACCAGTGTGGGAAGGTAAAAGCAAAAGAGAAAATGTTTGACCACCTCAAATATAACATGCAAAAACCGTGACCAAAAAACTGGCACCATTATTGGTGTGTTGTACACTGGATAGATAGATGAAGTTAAAAGTAGTCTGTCAGCACTAAATAGCATGTTAACCTACACACAGTATCTTGCAGGGTTTTGCATACACCCAAGATGTCTATAAAAATATGTAAATTAGTTAGAATGGGCTTTAGGGGCATGTAATCATTGCTTTGGGCTTTATTGACGGTGTTTTTTACACACCCTAAAGCCCATTTAGAGCTCATGTAGGTCCACCCAGCTGAAGATGAAGCCCAAACCTCTGTACAGGCTTGCGGTTCGTGCAAACTTTCGAAAGCGCAGTGAGAAGTACTGCGCATGCGCATGACGTCAGTCTACACCCGGAAGTAACTTGCATATTTTTAAGTGTTTTTTTTCTCAGTATTCGAGCCGAGGACAAACAGACGAAAGACATCTTGGGAAAGTGCATGTAAAGCCCTGCAAGGTACTGTTATAGAATAACATGCTATTTCATGCTAACAGACTCCCTTTAAGGCATTAGGGCATCCACTATGACTCTATTGCCCAAGGGCGTATATTAACTGAACCTGTTTATAGTATATTACAAATACTAATATGTTCAACTGGCTGCAAAATTGAAGATTTTCTCTTTTTTCCAAAAATTTTAGCAAATAGAATCTACCTTCCTTATACCTCTCTTTACAAGGAGCAGTTACTTTATCTCACTAGATGTCACTACAGCACATATAAAGACACAATACTATTGTTTTACAGACGTGACTGGTCCCAGTCAGCAGTGGTTGAACAATGAAGTCTATGGCGGGTTATACGGCATCTATATGAATGAGGACGGACTACCGGATTGTACACTTATAAGGAGATTTAAAGTATGGAAATGCTGGGATTATGGTATCTACATCCAGGTAATGCATGAAGACGCCTAGATGGGTCTCGATTAGGGCATTTTATGTGATAGGAGAAGGTGCCGTCAATGGGGTTCTCAAGAGAGTAGTTCTTAAGAGAGTTCCAGGCACTCTTCAATGTATCACTGGTCTTCATGTCTGGAATTAATATTTGTCTGGTTTCTTTGTGCTATGGATGCATTTGCTCTATTAGGGTTTGTTCACACGTAGGAGTTTGGCGCTGATCTTGAGGAATATTCCACTTTAAAATCAGGGCCAAATTCCTCCCCAAATCTGCCTTCTATTGTATTCAATGGGAAGCAGAGATTGAAGCAGGACGCTGAAAAAATAAGTGTCGAGCTCAATCTTTCCGTAGATTCTGCACGAGACACAGAAACTGCAACATGAAACACTCAGCCCCATTTATCTAAGGCTAATCTGTAAGTGAAAGCCACAGCGGAAAGCCAAAGCTCTGCTTTACACCATGGGGAGCCGGAGGGCTGGAAAATGGAGAGGAAACTGAGGTGGAAGATGACATTTTCTGGAGAGTGAACGGGCATTTAATGTCTTACTACGGATTCTGACTTCTCTTGTGTCTTTATCTTTGCAGGCTGTATCCTCAGTGCAGATCTCTGAAGTAGTTCTAGCAGATAATGGGATGGGTATACTTACCATCATATACACACCACCATCAGTCTCTCACCTGATATCTGATAAAACAGCCCAGATCTCAGTAAGTATGTAGTACATATATAAGAATATGTGTGAGTCTGTCTGCTCATAACTCCTACTGTAAACTACTGGATAGAACTATACAAAAGACTCCTAAAAAGAGAAACAGCAGGGACTTACAGTAAATGAATACTGAATCCTTACCCAAAAACTATCAATCTGCTCAGATCCTGCTGCTCTATAACATGGCCAAAATGTTATATAAACCCAGGAAAGCAGTCTTCACGAGGATCTATCACCTCAGCCAACTCCAGTTCTTTGTACCCTTCAATAGGCGCCACACTACTGATTTCAGTACAACTGGAAATTTTTTCTTTAGCCCCCACCATTCCTGAGCAATCTATGCTGTTAGTTTTGGCACCTAATCTGTGAATTAGGCTCTTTACTGTCGGGTGGGCGGTACCTGATTGTTTGCTTCCGCCTGAGACCGCCCACCTGACATTTAAGAGTTTTAGTATCCAATATGTCAAATAGACTAACAGCACTGATTTCTCAGGAACGGTGGGGATTGGAAAAAAAACACAATTTTGTTGAGACTTAGTCCTAAAATTCTGTGCTGAATGATCTCTTATTATACCTATTAAATTTACAGAACTGAAAATCCATTGCATAGGCAAAGAATTAGATAACAAAAGTCTTGGCTCTGGAAGGGGCTTAATGCGTTTGGCGTATAAAAGGAAGGCAAATTTTTTTTGTATATTTAAAGGGAATCTATTACCAAGGCTGGGGCCCCTAAACCACCACCATATCCCTATTCTGCTGGAGTTTAGGAACCCCTAACCTTACAATATTATTCCAGGCTATTTTATAAGTTTTAGGGTATGTTCACAAATGCTCGTTCAGTTACAATTATTTCTCTCCACCCCACCCCCGCGTTTAAATAAGCATGCTTTACACTTTCAATACTGTAGAAAAAAGGAACCCTGGTACATATTCCTATAATATATGTCAATAGGACAATCTATTGGTATACGGTATTGTGCAAATGGTTTAGGCAAGTGTGAAAAGAGCTCTGCAAAGTAAGAGTGCTTTCAGAAATAGAAGTATTAATGTATGTGAATGAAGAAAAGAGAAATGTAAATCCCATCAATATTTGGTGTGACCTTTGGAGGAGTCCTGGAAGTGATGATCCGGCCCCCACAGATATAGCCCTGATCTCATCATCCAGTCTGTCTGGGATGACATAAAGAGACAGAAGGATTGGAGCAAGCCTACATCCACAGAAGATCTGTGCTTAGTTCTCCAAGATGGCGGGAACAACCTCCCTGCCGAGTTCTACCAAAAACTGTCTGCAAGTACCGAGAAGAACTGATGGAAGGCAAAGGGCAAAGGTCACACCAAATATTGATGGGATTTACATTTCTCGTTTTCTTCATACACTTAATTTTGTTCTTTGACAAAAATAAACTATTAACCCTTCTACTTCTGAATGCATTCCAGCATCCCCCCCCCCACATCTGCCTAAAACTTTTGTACCTTTTGCATGAAAATTTATAAAAATCTAAAATTAAATTAATTTATACATTTATCATGTTTTTTAGAAATCCTTGCTGGTGGGATCTAGTCCATACTTTGACTGCAGCGATGTCTTGACAGACAGTGATCCCAATGTCAGGCTTTCTGCTCAACACCGCAGTGCCAGACCCCCGACAGGTAATCTCTGAACACAATATCAAGAACATTTTCATCAATATAATCAGTAGAATTTACAGAAAACATTCAAGATAAGATATTGTTCACATTCCTTGGTACAGTTCCAGTAACTTTAGTCAACAATTGCAAGAATTTGGTAGAGTTGTAATAATTGAGATTGTTATAAGTCCCCACAGATGTTTTCTTAGGGAAACATTGAGGTTGATTCCAGGTCGCAGTTATGTTACCATGTCTTACTGGTGACCATAGTTTATCATGGATCCTTAGCCTCATTCACATGTCAGTGACTTCTGTCCTTGTGCCGCCCATTCTTATACAGGTGGCAGAAGTGGTATTTGCTGGCCCACCTTTGCCTCTGACCATAATGGAGCGCCTGAACACCCAATGGCAGGAACAATGAGCTATAATGCCATCAGTGGCCTCATGACCGTGGAAGGTAAAGTATTTTCATAATTTTTATATTCTTTTTATAATCCTACTTGTATTTTGTTAAATGACTGCAATAACATGTTGTTCTTGTTTGTTTTAAGATACAACATTTGTGGGATACAAGTCTGTGTGTTCTGGACAATCCAATGTGATGTTCATGACAAACCCAGCAAATGAAGATTTGCAGCACCCGGTGAAAGTCTCCAGAATAACTACTTCGGACAGTTCCGAGGATGACAAAGTCTTTATCCATCGACCAGATGTAACGTAAGTAACTGTACTACAAGAAACAAGGGTCTTGGAATGATAAATTGGACTAAATATGTTTCCTTGCCTCCTTCTTAGCAAATACAGGTGCCCAAATAACCATAAGCAGGGCAAAGACGGATACATTGCGTGACCATTATAAAACATTTTATTACAGCCAAAAACACAGTTGAAAAATACATTTCTAAACATGGCATAGTCCATGGTAGATCACATGACTGGGAGAATAGCCCCTATAAACCATATATTCTCTACACCTACATTAGACATATCACAATAAACAGAAAAACACTTTAATATCAGAAAGATAATATAATATAAAATAAGCAAAGTTCAATGAATGTGCAGGCAAATAACAATAATACAATATGTAATGGTTACTGTTAGAAGAAACTTGCAATATGGTGAGAAAACCTGGTCCAAACAGAAGTTTTAGCTCCACCCCATTGGCTGTAGACTTACCAGCTCCCTCAGGGGTCCTAAAGATAAAAATCAAGTGAATGCTAGGTACCATGGAATATCACAACTGGCAGAATTCACTAAAACGTGTGTAATAGTGCAAATGTGGCATTTTTTAAATATATTTTTTACTTGTTGCTGCAGAAAAGCCAACCCATCTGACTGTGTAGATATGATCTGTGATGCTAAGAGGAAGACATTGCTGAAAGATCTTGATGGTTCTTTCCTGGGTAACATTGGGGCTGTAATTCCACAATCAGAATACCAGTGGAATGGAGACACAAGATATGGGCTTGGAGACTACAGGATTCCAAAAGTCATGCTGACGGCATTGAATGGAAGTCGAATCCCCGTATCACAGGTGGCGCCAAACAAAGGTAAACACCCTAAGGCTAGGGAAACTGTACAATATAAGTGCTTAAGGCATACCTAAACTTTTTTGTTACATTTCATAAGTCAGTACTTCAGGTTATCATAGTGAACTTTGGAATATATTTTATAAAAGAAACATGCTTCTTATTCTCCCCCTTACCCTGCACTGATTGTTTCTGAATGCCCTGGTGCAGTCTATACACAGCTTATAGCACAGATCATTGAAGTCTATGGAGAAGGGAAGGGCTAGGAAGAGAAACGGCAAACAGTGAGCAGAGTGTAAGAGAGACTGTAAGCTGTGTGCGGATCTGACCAGTGAATTCAGAAACAGTGATCAGTACAGGGAAAGAGGAAAGGGAATAACAGGAGAAGGCGGCATTTTTATGTAATAAAATATGTTACAATTTTTATTATCCACACTATAGATTTGTAAAATGCATCATAAATGTTTAGGTAACATACACTTTAAGATTTGCAGCCCTTATTGATTTTATGGTAAATGCTGATTGATCTCTTTTCCATCCATTCCTAATTCTTGTTACTCCAGCAATACCTATGAATTATCACTATGGGTATTATTATAACATTTCTTTATATGATGTTTGATCAAATAAATATATTAAAACTCAGGGCAGAGAACCTGCAGGACAGCCCAAAAGAATAATTATACTATAACGCATAATTTATTAATATATCTTTATGTTGAGGCTTTATTTTCCCTGCATAGATGCAAAGTTAAGGTCCCATCTCAGACATTTATGGTATAACCACAGAATATGCCATAAATATCTTATAGATGCGGCTCCCACCTCTGGGACATATCAGGAGAGCAGAGGTAAGAAATCCCTCAACTCATAACTGCAATGAATGGAGAAATGGCTGCCTAGGCATGGCACTCTTCATTCACTTCTATGGGAGCTCTGAAAACAGGGAAGCACACTAAGGCTGGATTCACATCTGTGAAACCGGAGAAACCGCCAAAAATCGTCGGAGATAAAAGTCCTGCATGGAGGACTTTACTCTCCACCAATTTCAGTATGAAAACAGTGGACATCTAGTGAACCCCATTATAATCAATGGGGTCTGCTGGTGTCTGGGTGTAACTGCTGTTTTAGCGGTCTGGCTCTCCATTGTTGGGTCCATGGCACTAGTGTGAACTTAGTGTTACTTGGCTGTTTTGGGAATCCCACATAACTTAATTGAAAGAGCTACACATGTGTGGCCACCTCTATTTTCATAGCAACCACACAGTGATCAGTCCCTGAGAGCAGACCTCCGGACCTCAGTTACACAGATTGTCCTGTACTATGGAATATGTAGACAGATCTCTATAGTAACATCCACATTTACAAACCATTTCCATACTTTTGTGTTTGCTTCTCTCAGGGATTATCAGGGATAACACATGTGTATACATGCCGGCCTGGGAGAGCTACAAATGCTTTGGCCTGAACTACGAGATGCTTGTCATTGAGAGTCTTGATGCTGACGCTGAGACGAGACGCCTGTCACCTGTGGCTGTGCTGGAGGACGGCTATGTGGACCTTATCAATGGTACATGTGACGTAATATTTCCATACACATATTTCCATGGGTTTATTCAGAAGGCTTCACTATACAGTTCTATATTTTAATTTTAGGGCCCCAAGACCACGGCTGGTGCTCTGGATACACGTGTCGGAGGAGGGTCTCCTTGTTTCACTCTATAGTGGCTACAAACAAGTCATGTGAGGTTTATTTTACCAGCACGAGCCCCCAGAATCTGCGACTGAAAATGCTGAATACCGACAACACCAAAGTAAGATATTCCATTAACCAGATGGTGACTTGGGGAATTAACAATGCAATACATTATAACATATTCTCTGGGTATCACTGATGTCATTACATTTCCTTTTATTGTAGTCTGTCATTGTGGGGATCTACTTCTCAAATCCTCAGCGACTGGATGTCTATGTTAATAGTGTGTATATAAATCCTACAAATATACAGTGGCAGGGATCGGACTATACACTGAATGGCCCTACTTATCAGGGTAAGTTAATACATCCACATCTATATAGGAAAAAAATATGTATTTTGTGAATATTGATCTGATATTAGAGAGGATCTGTCTGTAAAATGCTCAATACAATGACAAAATACAAAGGGATCAATTTACAAAGTAGTAAAGGAGTAAACAGGTAGAAAGTTGCAAACTTTTTCAAAAAAGGAGGCACAAAAATGTGTAACTTTTCTACAAAAGAAAACCTATTTACAATTGATAATAAATTCCCTTAATTGTCTGATCACTGCTGTAATCCACAGACCAGGACATCCAGGGCTACAATAAGTATACCTGGCTAATTCCATGAAATTATTGTCCTTAGCTATGAAATTAACTCTGTTGGGTACATTATTGGTAGGTTCTGTAAATGTTGTCTCTTCTTCTGACAGGACAATACATGCCTCAGCTCAGCTATACAGTTTTGGGAGAAAACTTCTTTGACAGGGACTATAATATGCTGTATGTGCTGGTCAGAGGATCCACTCCTGTAGAAATACACACGTCTCCTCTCATTGTTATTGCATTTAATCTGCCGGCGATGACTGTGGATGAGTTTTACGGTGACAATCTTATCAGAAACCTCGCACTTTTCTTGAAGATCCCAGCAAGCAAAATTCGTATTACAAAGATAATTCGAGAGGGTTCCAGACGCAGAAAGAGAGCCGCAGGAGGACTCAGTGTATCAGTGGAGATTTCTGATCCACCAACTCAACAATTGAACTCTACTACTAACTCTACAGGTAAGTAGGAAACCTTTAGCATTGGAATGAGATTAACCTACCTAAAACAATCTTTAAAGGGGTTGTTCAGCCGGTAGCATTTTAGGTAAATGCAATCTCAGATGAACAACAACACATGACTAATTACACAGTGTCATTATTTATTCAACAAAAGCTTGGCCAAAATGCAGAAGCAGTATGTGAAAAATTAAGTGCACCCTTACTGCTCCGATAGGAAATAAAAGGGTAGTACCAGCCAGGTGCTGCTAATCAAATGCCCTTGAATAATTGATCTTCAGCAAGTGTGACCACCTCTATAGAAACAAAAGTTTTGGCAGTTTGGGGTCTGGAGCAATCAGGCATCTGCTAACACAACGCCAAGGTGGAAAAACATCAGCAATCTTAGAGAACAACTGCTAGCAAGTTAAATTTTCAAGTTCACAGTAGATTTAGGAAAAGACTGAGCAAATTTAGAAGAGTTGTTCTTAAAAAAAAAAAAACATGACCGTATAATATTGTTCAGGTGTAATATTAACAGACTGCAAACTAAATTTGTCTGTGATACCCCTTCTTTGATGGCATACCTGTGTGGAGGAAGTCTCCCTCTCCTACTGCACATACTGTATCTCCCAGGGTTAGCATGGGAATTTCTTATTGTTATCATTCATGCCAAAGAGTATCTTGATAGAATAACATAAAGGGGTTTTCCTAACATACTTTACCCACCTTCTATGTGCTCGCTCTTTTGAGATCTGCACCCCATAGCTCCATTACATTTTCAGCCTACTTCTTACTATGGAACATGTGACTATCTGCTTCACTCATGAAAACTACATATCCCAGGGCACGTAGCCTTGTTTGCTTCCCAAATGCCATACTAGCCATTCCTTGTGTAGCCCTATTTGGGGGGGGGGTATGAGTATTATCCCTCCCACAACAGACTCTGGCGCTGACCTGTGTGTATAATGGGACCTGAAGCCTTCGCTGAAGGGAAGAGTGGGAACATATATGAAATATATCAGTGCCTCCACCCAGGATAGAGCCTCTGTATTACAGGGAGGATCTCTTCCTGGGACTTACCCATGAAGTACAGTTAGTAGCCTTAACAAGGATCACTGTACTAATCTCACAGTCTGAAGAATACATACAGATACCACATAAGGTTATAACAGTAGCTTTATAAGAATCAACAGGGTAATAATACATACATAAAATATACTCAGAACACAGCAATACTACAACAACCAGCAAGTCCTCAACCGTCTTAGGTTATATACCCGGGTATATATATAGATATATAGCAAGAGTCCAGTGCACAATACCTCCAGGCAACAGAAGAGATGCAGGGGCCCCTGTGGATGACTGTGGATCCTCGGATTCTTCCAGGAGATGACAGACAGCCGATCAGGAGATGATGATGATGATGGTGAGATTCTTCACAGGCAGCAAACAGGGCGACGGTGACGGCAGTAGATGCAGGCCTGACTACCCTAACACTGAGTCCTTAACCTGCCAGCTAAACTACTAGTGCCACCGGGCCTCTAACTAGCTAGTTGGCCTTCGGAAGCCTAACCTATCACTGCCCTGAACTATATATATATATGGATCCCTAACTACGGTTACTAGCTAGGTCCTGTGAGTATATAGGGGGTAACACATACCTAACTATATACTGTGAAGTAAAGAGGAACAAGTGGCTCTTAGACTCCCCCAGACATAACATGTCTGTCTCAGCAGCTCTGCTCACATCTCTCCCCCCAGCAGCTCTGCCTCACATGTGTCTGACTCACTGTATTTACAAAACAAAACTTGCACTAAATGCCTGGGGTCTCTGAAGCCAAACTGCAGGGGCAAAGAAGCCAGATACATTATATCCTAGTAGAAATGGCAGTTCCCTACACTCTCCCTCTGGTGAAATCTTTACGTCACGTCAAAGACATACAAAGTCATAGTATACAGTCAACATTACCAATGACAATATCAATATGGTTGCTTTTGCATTTACAGAGTCACAACAGGTTAATAGGTATACATGCCAGCAGGAGCGAAAATTGGTAACATATTGACCAAAGTGGACACTGCACCCACCCAAGCATGGTATAAATGAGGCTGAGTAGTAAATCTGGGGTCCCCCAAACTATCATATGTCAGCATAGGTGGAGGGTGTCTAATTCTCTCTCCTCTCCGTACCTCTCTCTGAGGTAAACTAGCATGTCCAGGCCCTAAACTAGGGTTGTCTGCCATGGGAGGGGATGGTGCTGGTGGCGTAGGAGAGCTAGATCCCTGCTCATCTGTAGACACAGATCTAGGTACGAATTCTGGAGTTTGAGGGTTCATAGGTCTCCCTGAAGGAGAAGATACTGGTGATCTAGGAACTTCAGGAGCCACAGTCCAATCACTCTCAGGAGTTTCAGGAAGGTCAGGTGGAATATCGGCTAAGGACTGTGGAGAATCGCAGGCCGAGCCATCATTGGAGATATCCATACCATCAATCTGAGGTACAGGCAACAAATGATTTCTATGCCAAGTCCTGATCCTCCCGTCCCGTCCTTTTATCTTGTAGACTGGTATTCCAGGCAACCGATCTACCACTGTAAAGAGTTCACTCCGCCATCGATCAGCCAGCTTATGTTTTGCAGATGCTCCCAAATTCCGTAGCAGAACATGGTCCCCAGGGTTCAATTCTCGGTATCTTACTCGAAGATCAAATCTCCTTTTATTTCCTTCATTCACTTTGGCCGCATTTTCCTCAGCCAGCTGATAAGCACTCTTAAGCGTTTCTTTCAAACGTGCCACGTATCGGTAATGATCTCGATGACTGATACCATCGGTAGAGACTCCCAACAAGATGTCAATAGGTAGCCTAGGCTCTCTTCCAAACATCAGAAAGTATGGTGAATATCCTGTGCTCTCGTGCCTTGTACTATTATAGGCATGCACCATAGCCTCCACTTTTCTACTCCAGGATCGCTTATCCTCAATTCGTAAGGTACCAAGCATATCAAGTAAAGTCCTGTTAAATCTTTCAGGAAGGGCATCTCCCTCTGGATGGTAAGGCGTCGTCCGACTTTTGCGGATGTTCAACAACTGAAGTAACTCTTTGATCAGGTTACTCTCAAAATCCCGGCCTTGATCAGAATGCAACCGGTGTGGTAAGCCATAATGGATAAAATACTTTTCCCAAAGCACTCTTGCAACAGTGACTGCTTTTTGATCCTTAGTCGGAAAGGCTTGAGCATATCGTGTGAAGTGATCAGTCACCACCAATACATTTCCAAATCCTCTGGAGTCGTTGTCAATACAAAGGAAGTCTATGCAGACAAGATCCATGGGGCCCGAACTCTTCAAGTGTCCCATGAAGGCCGCTCGAACCGGGACAGTCTTCCTCTGCAAACATCTGCGACAGCACCTACACAGACGAGTCACGGTATCTCTCATTTTGGGCCAGTAGAATCGGTCTTGTATTAGGCCATAAGTCTTCTCAGGTCCCAAATGACCATGATAATCATGCAGACTTCGGAAAATCATCTTCTGAAAGCAGCTTGGAATAACTAGTTGGCGCCTTCCAGGGTGATCATGATACAGCACCACACGATAAAGTAGGCCATTGTCTATTTCAAACTTCTCCCAATCTCGTAGAAGTTGACTGCATTCAGAGGGTAGGGATGTCTTTAACATTTCTCTGTCTTGAGAACTCACTGCTTGATAAAGAGGTCCAATTAAAGGATCAGTCTTTTGACTCCAGATCATTCGCTTTGAAGATATAGAACAACTCTCAAAGGATCCTAAAGCGGCAGGGTAGGCAAACATGTCTGGTACAGCTTCGGGACCTCCCCCAATAGAGTCAATAAGCCGAGTTTCAGAAAAGGCTACTCGGTCTTCAACTACAGCAGCCATGGCACACAAAGCTCCTACTCCAGGACTTGGCACTTCTTCCCATTCATCCACTACTTCCGGACTAGGTAATCCAGGCCGTCTTGATAGAGCATCTGCCCCAATGTTCTTAGGCCCCGATTTATACTTGAGTGTGAATTGGTAGTTGGATAAAGCTGCCAACCAGCGATGTCCTGTAGCATCGAGTTTAGCGGTTGACAAAACGTATGTCAGTGGATTGTTGTCTGTTCTTACTTCAAACGTGGCTCCATATAAATAGTCATGTAATTTATCAACAATGGCCCACTTGAGCGCCAAAAACTCCAATTTATGTACTGGATAATTTTTCTCGCTGGGAGAAAGACTTCGACTTATGAAAGCTATGGGCCGTAACCCGGCCGGGTATTCTTGGTGCAGCACGCCACCTAATCCTTCAAAGCTGGCATCTACATGTAGCACATATGGCTTATGTGCATCAGCATAAGCCAGAACGGGAGCTTCTGTCAATTTCTTCTTCAACAACTTAAATGCTTCTTCACAATCCGCAGTCCACCTATCGCCAAAAAGGCTTTTGGAAGACCCTTTCTTCTTTCCCGGATCTCCTGCATCACTCTTCAACAGGTCGAGGAGGGCTCGAGCAATTTTTGAATATCCTTCCACAAATCGTCGATAGAATCCACAAAACCCCAAGAAAGATTGCAACTCCGTAATATTTTGCGGTCGGGGCCAATTCACCACAGCTTCAATCTTACCAGGATCGGTAGCAACTCCTTCAGCAGAAACAATATGACCTACATAAGTGACCGAAGATCTACAAAATTTGCATTTGTCAGCCGACAACTTCAGCCCCTCTTCTTTTAAGCGATGGAGTACTCTCATGAGTCGTTCTTCATGTTCTTCCAGCGTCTTTCCAAACACAATAATGTCATCAAGATATACAAGGCATTCCCGGGGCACTAAATCACCTAACACTCTTTCCATCAACCTTTGGAACGTTGCTGGCGCACCTTTTGTACCTTGCGGCATACGAGTGAACTGAAAGAAACCCAAGGGGCATATGAAGGCTGTCTTTTCCTGATCCTCAGGTGCCATTGGGACTTGATAGTATCCCGATCTTAGGTCCAGCGCTGTGAACCAACAGTTTCCATTCAGAGCTTCCAGAGCTTCTTCAATTCTCGGCAGTGTATACTGATCAGGTAAGGTTCTCCGGTTCAGAGTTCTGTAATCCACACATAGGCGAATTGCTCCAGATTTTTTTCTTACCACCACAATAGGTGAGGCATAGGGGCTCTTACTGTCCACAATGATCCCCTGACCTTTCATTTGCTGTAGAGTCTGTCTTAACTCATCAACATCCTTTGGAGCAACTCTCCGTGGTCGCTCCCGGAAGGGAGTAGAATCGGTCAATCGGAAAGTGTGTTGAGCACTTTTAGCACAACCTACATCCATATCATCCATGGAGAACACTTCCGATATTTCAGACAACTTCTGTGTCAGTCGCTGATTCCAGGCCTCTGGTAAATGTGGATCACTCAAGTCAAGATTGAGATTAGGGATTGCATCTCGGATTTGAATCCTGCACACTTCAGCGTATGGATTTACTCCAAGCACAGGGTAGCAGTGGGCCACATTCTGGTATGGTCCAATTACAATCGGATGCGGTGAACAGTTCCTCACTGTCACACAGGTAGATAACTCCACTTTATTTCTCCAGTCCTTTCTCTCTGGGATCACCATCCAGCCATTCTGGTTAATCATTTCTTCAGGGGTTTCCATAAGGACATAACTCCCCCCTTCAAGCAAATCGGGAGCAATGCTGGAGGCTACTCTCAGAACTCTCTCCCCGCCGGCAGGAACTTCCACGGTTCTCTCACCGATATGATATACCATTCCATGTCGATAGCCAGTAGACAGGGCATCACAGAGTTCTCTAAGATCAGAAGATATATTCACCGGCTGAGCTGCAGGGTTCCAATCTCTTCCAAGAAACTTCTGAAAAGCATAATGCACTGCGGGACAATTAGTGCCAAGTATCACAGGAGCTGCACAAGAATCCCCTGTATCAGGACAGACAAGAGCCGTAATCTTCATGGGAGCGACACTCTGATCTTCTAATTCAGGGACAGCTATAACTACTTGTAGGCTGCCATCTACAGGATATGATCCTGAATTAAGCCCCCACAATTTCATTTGTCCTGTAGACTGAAGAGGTATATCCTTCAGATACTTTTGGTAGAACGAGCGATAAATCAGGGTCACTTGAGATCCTGTATCAAACAGGGCAGGAGCGGCATGACCATTGACAGTGACTTTGACAACGGACCTGGAGCCCGCGATAGCGCCTCTGGTATTTACTCGGCCCGCCTTCCTTTGGTGTCTTTGATTCTGAATAGAGAAGACAGCACTGTGTCCCAATCCCTCACTGTCCTCCGTACACTGTCTGGCAGTATGGCCCGTCTGACCACATTTATAACAGGTTCTAGCATCCTTCCTCCGTTGAGTGGCAGTGGGTGGAGTGGCGGACTGTCTAAGTTCTGACCGCTCCGCTGGTTTGTCCTTGTTTGAATTAGGAACAACATCTTCTTTAGAGATGCTTTTCGCTTTCTTAGGGGTACTAAAACTAATGTCAGCTTCTTGTTTCTTCACTAACTTCATTAAGTCAGGAAATGGAAGGACTCTATCAGATAGTAAGACCTTGAGTACTTGAGCAAGAGGATGATGAGGTTGTAACCCTCTCACCAACTGACTGGTTCTCAGAGCGTCTACCTCTGAAGTAGATATAGCTGCGTGGTACACCAGACGTGAAAGAAGTAGCTGTAAACGGTTAATAAAAGTAGAGACATTTTCCCCTTCTTTTTGACGAACCATTCGGTAATCAGCAACCATCTGGGCAAGGTCATAGTATGGCTCAAAGTGATCAGACAGTACTTGTATATAGTCCAATGCACTCACTCCTTCATGAGAGTCTCTGTACAAGCGGATCAATTCTGCAGCAGGAGACCGCAAACTTTCACTGATACGCTGCCGCTTGCCTTCTTCAGAGCAAGACCATTCCTTCAGGCATTGGAGAGTATGTTCTTTCCATATCTCAAAGTTTTCCTCCCCTTGTGGTACTGGGACATTACCAGAGAATACTTTTAGTTTCTTGTAGTGAGTGGCCTGCAGGCCCTGAGCTAACATTTCAGTCAGCCTGGCTAAAGTGCTAATAGCACTGTCACTAGAGGAACTGCTAGCGACGGCCATACTGGGGGGGTAACTGGCTGAGCGGGGTTCTTCCTTAACCTGAACCAGGGGAGGAACAGGCGGTCGGTAATCCCATGTAGTAGCTAGTGGGAGGTTCCCCTCTGAGCTATATCGCTTCTCCATATCAATGACTATTCCCACTTCTAAATCTCAGCAGTGCCTCCAAATGTAGCCCTATTTGGGGGGGGGGTATGAGTATTATCCCTCCCACAACAGACTCTGGCGCTGACCTGTGTGTATAATGGGACCTGAAGCCTTCGCTGAAGGGAAGAGTGGGAACATATATGAAATATATCAGTGCCTCCACCCAGGATAGAGCCTCTGTATTACAGGGAGGATCTCTGCCTGGGACTTACCCATGAAGTACAGTTAGTAGCCTTAACAAGGATCACTGTACTAATCTCACAGTCTGAAGAATACATACAGATACCACATAAGGTTATAACAGTAGCTTTATAAGAATCAACAGGGTAATAATACATACATAAAATATACTCAGAACACAGCAATACTACAACAACCAGCAAGTCCTCAACCGTCTTAGGTTATATACCCGGGTATATATATAGATATATAGCAAGAGTCCAGTGCACAATACCTCCAGGCAACAGAAGAGATGCAGGGGCCCCTGTGGATGACTGTGGATCCTCGGATTCTTCCAGGAGATGACAGACAGCCGATCAGGAGATGATGATGATGGTGAGATTCTTCACAGGCAGCAAACAGGGCGACGGTGACGGCAGTAGATGCAGGCCTGACTACCCTAACACTGAGTCCTTAACCTGCCAGCTAAACTACTAGTGCCACCGGGCCTCTAACTAGCTAGTTGGCCTTCGGAAGCCTAACCTATCACTGCCCTGAACTATATATATATATGGATCCCTAACTACGGTTACTAGCTAGGTCCTGTGAGTATATAGGGGGTAACACATACCTAACTATATACTGTGAAGTAAAGAGGAACAAGTGGCTCTTAGACTCCCCCAGACATAACATGTCTGTCTCAGCAGCTCTGCTCACATCTCTCCCCCCAGCAGCTCTGCCTCACATGTGTCTGACTCACTGTATTTACAAAACAAAACTTGCACTAAATGCCTGGGGTCTCTGAAGCCAAACTGCAGGGGCAAAGAAGCCAGATACATTATATCCTAGTAGAAATGGCAGTTCCCTACACTTGTAACAGGAATTATTCATGTTATATCTGTTAGGCACATGCATGTTTATGTACAAATAATTTATTAAACAGCTATAGGGAAGGAATAGAGAAACTGAGCATGCCTGACCTGGATGATGATGGACTACAGGATGTATCCAGTGACAACAGTGCTCAAACAATGGTAGGGAAAGAGGGATTTCACTGGGTGTTTTGCAGTAATGTATATAATTTTAGTGATATTTTTATGAAACTTGATTGTTGTTCTGGGAATACCCCTTTAGTGATCTCTATCCATCAATAGCAGTGAGCAGAAATACTTGACTAGTAATTGCACAGTCTCTGGTATGACAACTGATACAGGAAGTCTTCACTTTCAACACAGCAACAGTAGGGTTAAGTCACAGCTTTCTCACATAACTCTGTATTGCCAGGAACTGCTGAAGACTTGCCTCTTGGGTAATGGCACAATTATAGAGCTATCTTTAGTTACTGAGACTGAACAGACCATGAGTCTATCAATGTAGGCTCTTCCTTGTTAGCTGGTCAATACCGGAGAAAACCACTCTATTGAAGATTTGCGGGTTGTGGTTTTAATGGGACATTTTAAGAAGCAGAAGGATAGGAAAGAATGGGAATACAAGTTTATGCAAAAATTTTAAACTCTGCAATTTGGACTTAATATTCATGCCAGCTTCATGTCACACTATGTATGAACTGTGAGGGTCACAAATCGCCAGCTCATTGCAAACCGATAACAGATCCCTCTGTCATGCACCACAACTTTCCAGATTGTTTATTTTTTGACCGGTTGTAAATAACTTGCATTTTGTTTTTTTAAGGACTCTAAAATCCTTTGAAGGCCCATGTGTATAGGGTATAAAAAAATCTGTGATTTTTCTGCTTCTTGTATAACACCATGTCTGATGAAGGGAGCTAGTACTTCCGAAAGCTTACCATCAAATATACTCAGTTAGCCTCTAAAAGGTATCGCCTGATTTCTTCACTCTTCCGCTGGTCAATACCTGTAACCTAACCTTTCCATTGCACCAAAGTAAGATGGTCCTTTCCACATTGTCAAGGCTTGTCACAGGACCTGGGCACTTCGCAGTCATTGAGTCGACCATGAATTCCTCTGTATACCAAAATACTCTAGAGTCAAATGCGAGGTCCTCTATCCAACAGCTAAAGCTTGACTGAAAATGGGTCATGCAACAACACAATGATCTCGAGCACACCAGTAAGTCTACACCTTAAGAGAACTGTACATAAAGTAATGCTCACAAACTTTAATGAAATGAAGCAAGGCTGTAAAGAAGAGTCAGCCAAAGTTCCTCCAGAACGATGTATGAGACTTATAATATCATAGAGAAAACTGTTACTTCAAGTTATTACTGCTAAAGGCTCTACACAAAGATATTGGTTCATGGGGTGGACTTAATTTTCCACACATGGCTTTTCCATTTTTGTTAAATAAATCAGACGGTGGAATCTGTTCTGTTGTTGTTCATCTGAGGTTTCATTTATCCTATTTCAAGATCTTCTAAGGACAAATAGTTTTTATTTTATGTCCTGTGTGGCAATTTGGGGGGATTTAGCCTCACAGGCGGCAGCCTCCTGGACTTGACAGTGGTGTAGGCGGTACTGGGTGCCGGAGAAGCAGCATTCAGACGGTGCTAATCCAAAGTAAAATGGATTTTATTTCAGCTTACGAATGGAACAAAAAATAACAAACAGACTGGCTCAGTTAGTCCTTTCAGGACCCCAGTCCTCTTGGGACAGACCGCCCGTCCTGTCTCCAACTGGTTCCCCGTCTCCCTGTTTCCTGCAGGTCTCCACAACACTCTCTCCTGCTGCAGACACTCCATCTGGAGTTGGTGCCCCCACCCATAGGTGTGGCTGAGGACCTTTTCAGGCCTGACCCTGGGTCTCTCACTAGCACCCTCTGGGTTCATACTCTCACACCTGATACGTAAAAGCCTAGAATTAAAAGAGTATGAATGTGAGGTTTTTAGCGCACATTTTGATCATATTGCGAGAGCCCATCTGCCAGAAGTCTTAGCAAAAGGGGAGTGGTTTATCTATCCTTAGAGTTTGAGTTGGAGTTGGAAGGGACCTCAAGGGCCATCGAGTCCAACCCCCTGCAAAAGCAGGAATTCCTAAAACATCCCAGCTATATACCTATCCAGTTTCCGCTTGAAGATTTCAATTGATGAAGAACTCACCACCTCCCGTGGCAGCCTATTCCACTCTCTCACTACCCTTACTGTTCGAAAGTTTTTCCTAATGTCTAATCTGAATCTCCTTCCCCTTAGTTTCATCCCATTACTTCTCGTGCTTCCTTCTGCTAATGAGAAAAGGGTAGATCCCTCTGCACTGTGACAACCTTTCAGATATTTAAATACCACAATTAAGTCTTCCCTTAGCCTTCTGTTCTGCAAACTAAGCAGTCCCAATTCTTTTAGCCTCTCCTCGTAGGACATGGTTTGTAGACATTCCACCATTTTGGTTGCTCTTCTCTGGACCTGCTCCAATAAATCGATGTCTTTCTTAAACTGGGGAGCCCAGAACTGTACACAGTATTCCAGGTGGGGTCTGACCAGGGCAGAGTACAGCGGAATAATTACCTCTCTTGATCTAGCTTCAATGCTCATCTTGATACATCCTAGAATTTTGTTAGCCTTTTTAGCCACCGCACCGCACTGTTGAGTCATGTTGAATTTGCGATCTATTATTATGCCCAGATCCTTTTCCCCTGTACTCTCACTTAGTACTATTCCTCCCATACTATATATGCTTCTTGCATTTCTGTTACCCAGATGTAGGACTTTGCATTTGTCCCTGTTGAATACCATTTTGTTCACCTCAGCCCATTGTTCCAGTGTGTCTAAGTCCTTTTGGATGCATTCTCTCTCCTCTCTAGTGTTGGCCATTCCTCCTATCTTTGTATCATCTGCAAATTTTATTAGTTCCCCATTAACCCCATCACCCAGATCATTTATAAAAATATTAAAAAGTACTGGGCCCAGGACAGAGCCCTGCGGCACCCCGCTTTTTACTTTCTTCCAGTTTGATGTATAGCCATTTAGAATTACTCGTTGTGCCCGATCATTAAGCCAATTGTGAACCCACCTCACTGATATTTTATCAAAGCCATACTTGATCATTTTTTCAATAAGAATGTTATGTGATACTTTATCAAAGGCCTTACTAAAGTCAAGATATACTATGTCCACTGCATTTCCCTGGTCCAACCATTCAGTGACTTTATTATAGAAGGAAATAAGATTAGTCTGACAAGATTTATTAGGCATAAAGCTGTGCTGGCTCTGATTAATTAAAGCGTTCCCATCCAGGTACCTAATTAAATGTTCTTTAACGATTTGTTCAAAGATTTTTCCTACTATCGAGGTCAGACTTACCGGCCTATAATTTCCTGGGTCGTCCCTATTCCCCTTTTTGTAGATGGGGACCACATTTGCCCTTTTCCAATCTAGAGGGACCACTCCTGATTCCCATGACTTATTAAAGATTATTGCAAGGGGTTCTGTTATTTCCTCTGCTAATTCTTTTAAAACTCTAGGGTGTAAATCATCCGGTCCTGGGGACTTGGTTTCCTTAATCTTAGCTAAATGTTCTCTTACCAAACCTTCACTTATAATCAGCTTGGAGTCCTCATTCCCCTCATCACTATCACCAATAATGTTGATATTACCATTCATTTCTTGGGAGAAGACGGATACAAAATATGAATTTAGTAACTCCACCTGCTGATCCACCATGTTAACTTTTTCACCCTTTTTGTTCTTCAGGACTCCAATGGTTTCCTTCACTTTTCTTTTGCTCTTAACATATCCCCAAAAACCTTTTACCTTACTCTTAACTTCTTTTGCAAGCTTCAATTCGTATTCAGCCTTGGCTTTTTTAATGCTTATCTTGCAGAGTCTGCAAACTGCTGTATACTCTCCCTTAGATATAGCTCCCATCTTCCACTTGTTGTAAGTTTCCTTTTTCTTTTTTAGTAGGTTATGTAATTTTTTGGTCATCCATTCTGGAGTTTTTAGGTGATTCCCATTTTTCTTGCTTCTAGGTATTGTTAGTTCCTGTGCATTAATGATTTCCCTACGGAAAATTTCCCACCCCTCATGTGCATTTTTGTGCTTAAGTAATTTTCGCCATGGAATTCTACTAACCCTTACCTTTAGGCCCCTAAAATCTGCCCTACTAAAATTGAGCCTTCTAGTCTTTGTCTTCTCAGGTCTTCTTCTTCTTACAACCCCAAACTCGAGTATAGCATGGTCGCTGAATCCCAATGTCCCTGCTACCCTTAATTCCTTAACCATGTCCTCCTTATTAGTTAAAACTAGGTCCAGAATGGATGTTCCTCTTGTGTTTTTTTCTACTAACTGGGCAATGAAGTTGTCTGTTAGAGAGGATAAAAATTTGATAGAGCTTTTACTCGTAGCTGTGTGAGTTTCCCAATGAATATCTGGGTAATTAAAGTCTCCCATGATAACAATTTCAAATTTCTTCGAAAGCGTGGTCATTTGCTGTGAAAAAATCTCATCCCTGTCTTCTGTCTGTCCTGGTGGTCTATAATAAACACCTATTATGATGTCCTTATCATTGTTTTTCCCCTGAATTGTTACCCAAATATTTTCCAATAAGTTATCATTTTGTAAAACTGTGATTTCCGTGGAAATGTGATCTTTTTTAACATACAATGCAACTCCTCCCCTTCTTTTATTAGTTCTATTTTTTTTGAATAAGTTGTATCCTTCCATCTGTATATTCCAATCATGCTTTTCGTTCCACCAAGTTTCTGTAATACCAATGACATCATATTTTTCCTTCTGTATTATCAGTTCTAATTCTCCCTGTTTATTTCCCAAGCTTTGCGCATTTGTGTAAAAACATTTCAGGTTGTGCTCTGATACTTCCTTTTTCTTAATTTCCTTCTGAGTATCCTGTCTTAGGTCCTCATTACCACATCTAGTAACCTTGTTTAGTATATCCTTTAGCTGCATGTTCTTGTCTTTCTTTTTACTTCCCATCCCCTCCTCTTCTAGTTTAAAGCCCTCCTGATAAGTGTGGCAAGTCTTCTGGCAAATATGTGTTTCCCAGGCTTTGTGAGATGTATCCCATCTCTAGCAAGGAGTCCATCATAGAGGTAATTCACTCCATGGTCCAGAAATCCAAAACCTTGCTCTCTACACCACTGCCGAAGCCACTTCTTTACCTCTAGTATTTTATTCCATCTCCTGATACCATAACCATCAACTGGGAGAATTGATGAGAATACTACCTGCGCATCCAGTTCCTTCACTTTCTTTCCTAGATTTTCAAATTCTTTACGAATAGTTGGTAAATCATTTTTTGCCGTGTCGTTTGTACCCACATGTATCAGCAAAAACGGGTAGTTATCCTTGGAGCTGAAGAGGCATGGAATCCTATCGGCCACATCCCTAACTTTTGCTCCTGGGAGGCAGCATACTTCTCGTGCAGTTAAATCTGGCCTGCAGACAGCTGCCTCTATGCCCCTTAGCAGTGAGTCGCCCATAACCACTACTCTTCTTTTTTTCCTCGCTACGCTATTTCTTGTTGCTCCCTCTTGTCTCTGGGTGACTTTTGTTTCTTCTTTTGCTGATAGATTATTCTTATCATTTTCATCAGTCTGCATAAGAGTTTCATATCGGTTACCTAGCTGTGTAAGTGGTGATGGCCTTGTGATCCTTTTGCATCTCTTGGTCACCTGTATCCATTTATCTGTCTCTGTAGGTTCACTCAAGTATTCTTCCCTTACTATATTTAGGAGATTTGCTTCAGCCTCCACCACTGTAGGCTCTCTCAGACTTTCTTCCCTTAGAGCAATGGGGGAGAGCTCCTGCAGCAGCCAGTTGCCTTACAGGTATATGAGAATTAGGGGGTGTTAAATGACTGTTCTCCAGTGACACCTATATATACATTCTGTAGAATTCTTTATTTTGTCTCATATGAAAATCAAAGCTGAGAAATATATAGTTTGACAGGAGAGGGGATTATCAGGAGAAATCCTTGGATTTTTTCCATTTAATGTTTCCCGAATTCAAGATTTATTTTTTGCAAAATTACAAATACATGTTTGTCTTTTTCCATATTCCTTCCAGTTTATGTCAATAGTTTTTATTGAAATTTTTGCATAAATATCATACAAAAGGTCAACATAAAGAATGTAAAATGCAAAATACAGTCATGGCATTACAGGTCGCAAGTACACAAGGAGTACAAAATACTCTAGATACATACAGCATACACACAAATATATAGTAAATTACATCCTAGTAGTCTGTAACATAAAACATATAGATAATTAGCTAGACTTGGCAGAGTATTGTGTGCAAACAGTACGCATATCATGGCCATGAGGGGGAGGGGAGAGGTCGGAACAAGCGGGAAAAGTAAAGTACAACAATGCGAAGTCAAGTCTACTAAGTAGATTAAAGCAAACTCGACTCAACACAACACAACAGGCCTGAAGAACAAAGGGGGAGGGAGCGCACCACTCTGTAGCAACCGGTAGAAAAACTGGAGGCCTGTCCCGTAAACACGCGTGCAGACCCACCTGTGCCAGCTGTAGACAAGAATTGCTGAGGCATAGAGACAGTCCAATAAATACCCTAGAAATAGTCTAGTGTAGTGTACCATAGGTGAATGGAAGGAAGACGACGTATATCCCGGTGTTGGAAATAGCCAAAACATATGGTCTGTCAGTGGGAGCTGGATGGGGGGAAAGCTGTCGACCATATCTCCCAATTTCTCCTAAACTTATCTAAGTTCCCACCATTGCATGCATAGATTTGTTCAAATTGATAGTTCAATGATACCACTGATATCAATTCTGACAGTGATGGACAAGAGGTGGATTTCCATCTGCGCGCAATAAGTAGGCGATCGGCCCCCAGTACCTGGCACACAACAGTTCTATACCTGCGCAGCACCTCGTGGATGCCCAGCAGGAGCAGCGCCATCTTGGGCGTTGATCTCACCCCACCTCCGCACAATGTGTTGATCAGTGAGAACACGGATACCCAGAAAGGCTGAATGAATGGGCAGTGCCAAAACACATGGAACAAAGAGCCAATCCCTCCGCAACCTCTCCAACAACATGAAGGGCACGAAGGAAAGCTTAGCCAAACGGAGAGGCGGGTAATACCAGCGCAAGAGCAATTTGCTGTATTGCTCCCAGTGTGAGGCACATACTGTGGATTGCTTAGCCCACCTAACCGCCTCCCGCCAACAGTGAACCTCAAAGCCTCGGCCTAAATCTTCCTCCCAGAGAAGCATGTGTTTTGTTTTTTGAAAGGTGCAATCCAAGTTCAGCGTACAATACAGAGTTTTAGTGGCATATGTAGCTGGGGTGGTCCGAGAGTGCAAGAGGTCAGCGGCCGGCTGTGGCAGGCTTATTTGAACCAAGGGGGCGTCAGATAAATAGGAAGCTAATCTAACATAAGTAAATGTCTCTTTTGTAGGTAGGTTATATTTCTCCTCTAGCGTGGAGAAGGGTACCATAGTATCACCTATATATAAATCAGAGATATACTTTATCCCACAGCTGCTCCAAGTGTCTAGGGACAAATGTGGGATCTTATGAGAGTGCACTGTGAGAGGCAGATTCAGGGTGACCCCAGGGATGTTGCTATCTGAGATGTCACAAAAGGCGTGCCACGCCTTAAGTGTAGCTAGTATAGCCGGTGGTACAGAAGGCGGTAAGAGCTTGGCGGGCCCGGACGCTAACAAGAAGCCTTCCCAGTCGGTAATCTGAGCCATTTTACTGTAGTCTCCACATCTGGCCATAGTTTATCATGGTTCGATGTAAGCCAGAATTTAAGTTGCCCTAAAGTTATAGCTAAGTGGTAATGGTACAGATTAGGTATTCCCATGCCGCCATTTTCTCTAGATTTAAAGAGTGTATGTAATGCTACTCTGGGTTTGCAGCCGCTCCAAATGAAAGCCACCATCTGCTTTTGGAAGCTCTGAAAAACAGACCTAGGTATCGGAACAACTAGGGTTCTCAAAAAATAGAGTATTCTAGGAAGAATTAACATTTTATATAACAATATCCTCCCCATCCATCCGTGTTCAAATTTAGTCAACACATCCAGCTCTTTCTGAAGGGAAACTACCAAACCTGAGAAGTTGGCCTTAACTAGATCTTTTGGGTCCGGAGTCAGCTGAATTCCTAGATAGGGAAACTATAGTGGGCACCATTGATAAGATGAAGAGTCTTTGATATAACATATATGACTTTGTGTCAGACCAAGTCCCAAAATCTGGGACTTGGATTCGTTGACTTTATAGTATGACAACGCTCCAAAGTCCGACAACGTCCGGGCAACCGTGCAGAGTGTGTTGTCGGAATAAGAAAGGGATAGAATTACATCATCTGCGAATAAATTAATTCTATGGTCCAAATGGCCCAACTTAATACCAGTAAGACCAGGATGCGACCTAATTTTTTTCGCTAAAGGCTCCATCATTAAGGAAAATATTAGGGGGGACAGCGGGCATCCCTGTCTCGTGCCGTTAGTGATAGGGAAGGGGCGGGAAAGAACCCCATTCACCAGCACCCGTGTGGACAGGTCAGAATAGAGTGCGGAGATCGCAGTAGCTATGGGGCCCGAAAAGCCAAACTTACTTAGAACTTCAAAAAGATAACCCCAATGAACCCTATCGAACGCCTTCTCCGCATCCAAGGACAGGAGCAGAGAAGGTGTCCGCTGGGCCCGGGCCGCCGCAACCAGTGCGATCACACGTCTCGTGCCATCTGGGGCTTGTCTCCCTTTGGTAAAGCCCACCTGCTCGTGGCCAATCAGTTGGGGCATTATGTCCAAAAGCCGATTCGCTAGAACCTTGGCAAATAACTTGACATCTGCATTTAATAATGATATAGGCCTGTAATTAGAAGGGAGAGAGGTATCCTTGCCCGGCTTAGGTAACGTCACGATCGTAGCAGTTAGCATCTCCTGGGGAAATCTGCCAGTAGACATTGCCAAGTTAAACATCACTGTAAGATGAGGTAGGATATGTGACTTGAATAATTTGTAATATTCCCCTGAGAACCCATCTGGACCAGGAGATTTATTGGGCTTTAAGCCATTTATCGCTTTAGCCACTTCCTGAGTAGATATAGGAACGTTTAAAGATTGGAGCTGCGTTTCGGGGATGGAGGAAAGTTGCAAGGAGTTGAGAAACTGAATGATATCTAATCTAGAAGGCTGCACGGTGTCCGGGTCCTCCCTTAAATTGTAAAAGTCCTGATAGTATTTACTGAATTCATCAGCAATATGCTGCGGATGAAACAGTTTTGCATTAGTCGATTTGGAGAGAATAAACGGAATTTTAGACTTAATTCTAGCCGCCTTGACTCGTTGTGCCATCAATTTACTTGCTTTATTAAACGACCGATAGTAGGACGCCTTCAGTTGTTTAGAGTGTTTCTCAAAATCCACCAATAGGTGTGCCCTCAAGTCATCTCTAGCTTTTTGCAAGGTAGCCAGTAAGGTGGGATTAGGGGCTGTCTTATGTTGTTTCTCTATAGACGCAATGGAAGCGAGTAGCTCCTTCATGGCATGTGATCTCATGTGCTTAAAGCATGATGTATGCTGAATCAATAAGCCCCTGACAAAAGCCTTATGGGAATTCCAGAGGCAAAATTTGTCATTTACTGACGGAGTATTAATTCAAAGAATTCGACAATGTCCGTGGATAATTTTTCAGACACTGATTTCAGGGACATGACATATGTATTATTGCGCCATGACACAGGGGGTGCTGTTGTGGCACCAGAGCGGATTGTAAGGGTGGTCGGACCATGTGATCTCACAGCATTGTACTCTAAAGAACATAACAGTCTGGACCAGAAACATGTCTATTCTGGAATAGGAGTGATGCCTGGCAGAGTAATAGGTATAGTCTTTCTCGGAGGCATGAAAACACCTCCAGACATCATGAAGCTCCTCTTGCCGAAGCCAGGGCCCTAATTGTTGAGGCACGTGCTTGCCGCGATAAGTAGAATCAACAGCAGCATCATGCACTATATTAAGATCGCCAAACATAATAACCTGACCCTGTGCATGTTTCCTAACCTTCCTCAATACCCGATTTAAAAAGGAGATTTGAGATGTGTTAGGACAGTACACATTCAAGATAGTATGTTATCAAGTAAACATATGAGAGCTACATAGCGGCCCTTGGGGTCAGTGATGACGTGTATGAGCTGAAAGGATACCGTGTTTTTAACTGCTATAAGGACACCTGCAACCTTCCTAGAGGCATTTGAGCAGTAGATGTGTGGGAAAAGTCTATGAGAAAACCTTGGTGGATGAGGGTCACAGAAGTGCATTTCTTGCAAACATATTACATCCGCCGCAGATCTGAGAGCCTCCTTCCACAACAGTGAACGTTAAAAGGGACTATTCAGGCCCCTTACATTAAGTGACAAAATTTTTACTCCCATGAAAACATTTAAAAATTAAGTACACAAACTGGCAGTAGGATGACTGAAATACTAGAGTGTTCCCAAGAATAAGTCCATCACGCCTAAGAGGGTAAAACTGGTTAAGAAAATTGTTAAACCTAGAACTAGTTAACAATAAAAAGAGTAGTTGTACAAAACCGTGCAGTATAATACTGCGCAAACTTGGGGGAAAGTTTGCCATAGAGTACAAACACAGAAGGTATCACAAGTGACTCACCGAGTGTCCATTGCAGGGTATTCACTCGGCAGAGCTATTGGATTTCCACAGAGGATCCAGTTTGTGGGACTCAGTTCTGGATGGTTTCTGGACATCAGGGGCAGGTGGTGGTAGGTTCCATTGTAGCAGTAGATTCTTGCCAGTGTCAAGGGAGTTAAATGTATGGGTTGCTCCATTCTTTACGACAATAATTTTTGTAGGGAATCCCCACTTATAGGGAACATTGTGTTGACGAAGGACCGCCGTAATGGGAGCGAGCTTTCTTCTGGCAGCAATGGTGGCCTGAGACAGATCTGCAAATAGTTGAATAGCTTTGAAAGGCTCAGGCAGAGAAGATCTTTTCCTGGATTCGTAAATGAGACAATCTTTGACATGGTAAAAATGTATGCGGGCAAGAGTATCCCTAGGTATATGGTCAGGCATTCCTTTCGGCTTTGAAGGCGGTGTGCCCTGTCGATAATCAGGTCCGCATCGGAGCAATGTGATAGAGTCGCTTTCATTAGCCGTTGCAAAAAAGGAATCAATTACCTGGCAGCGACTGACTCTGGTATGCCACGAAACTTAACATTGTTCCGTCTATTTCTGCCCTCCATGTCGGCTAATTTAAGTTTAACTGCCGCCAATTCTTCCTCAAGATCGTTATGAGCATCTACTATGGTATTATGTGCAGAAGCGAACTCGCCCATTTTATTTTCAACATGGTTAAGTCTATCACCAAGAGAGTCAACCGTGGAGGAAACGGATGTAATTGCTTTAGTGAAATCTTTCTGAATAGATCTATGCAAAGCTAGCATCATATCTTTCAAGAAGGATTCAGAAGCTGATTGGGTGCCTGCTGGGATAGACTGAAGCCAGGGGCATAACTACCGGGGTAGCAGTGGTAGCGACTGCCACAGGGCCCGGAACATTACGGGGCCCGGAGCCCTGTGGCAGTCGCTACCGCGAACCCCACAATCACTGCTATCGTTATACTCCGGGGTCTTTTGAGACCCCGGAGTATAACGATCGGGGGCCCAGGGGAGGTGAGCGAACATAAAAAACACTGTAACTCACCTCTCCACCGCTCCGCAGGCTTCAGGCCTGTTTGGTGACGTCCCAGACGTCAGCCGATGTCATTATGCGTCGCGACGCCGGCCTGGATCGCGCAAGATCCGGTCCGACATTGAAGATGGCTGAAGTAGCGCACGGGAGTGCACCGGAGCGAGGAAGAGGTAAGTTGCAGTGTCTTCTATGTTTCTATCCTCCCCTGGGTCTCCGATCATTATACTCTGGGGTCTGAAAAGACCCCAGAGTATAATAATCGTTCATGGGTGGTCCACTATGGGCCATAATACTGTGTGCAGGGGCCACTATGGGGCAAACTACTGTGTGCAGGGGCCACTATGGGGCAAACTACTGTGTGCAGGGGCCACTATGGGGCAAACTACTGTGTGCAGGGGCCACTATGGGGCAAACTACTGTGTGCAGGGGCCACTATGGGGCAAACTACTGTGTGCAGGGGCCACTATGGGGCAAACTACTGTGTGCAGGGGCCACTATGGGGCAAACTACTGTGTGCAGGGGCCACTATGGAGCAAACTACTGTGTGTCGGGGCCACTATGGGGCAAACTACTGTGTGCTGGGGCCACTATGGGGCAAACTACTGTGTGCAGGGGCCACTATGGGGCATAATATTGTGTGCAGGGGCCACTATGCTGCATAATACCGTGTCCAGGGGCCACTATGGTGCATAATACCGTGTGCAGGGGCCACTATGGGGCATAATACCGTGTGCAGGGGCCATTATGGGACATAATACCATGTGCAGAGGCCACTATGGGGCATAATAGTGTGCGCAGGAATGTGGTTTGTGTGTGTGTGGGGGTTGGGGGCGGCGGTTTGGGGGGGGTTGGGGGCGGCAGCTTGGGGGGGTTGGGGGCGGCGGCTTGGGGGGGGCCCATGTCAAATGTTCGCCTTGGGGCCCAGCCATTCCTAGTTACGCCACTGACTGAAGCACATCAGACTCGTAATGTTGGGGTTCTTCTATAGAGGTCCCCGGGTGCGAATCAAAACAGAAAGTGGTATCCCATTTCATTCGTTGTTGCACTGGGCTATGTGTGGGGGTATTGTCCCCTGCTGGTGGAGTTGTAGGTGCAGGGGAAGCAGCAAGTTGCAGCTAACATGGATGCTGAGGAGGGTTGGAGGCCCCTCTTAGAAGCCTGCTGTGGGCCTGCATGGCTGCTGGAATGACTCCATTGGGAGTCTGTACTATCGCCCGTAGAGCCCGGGTGTGGGGGGGTCGAGTGCTGCGACAGCTCACCTAGGGGAAGGTGTCATCCCGGCAGATAAGCAGTCGGCTGCGCGCTGGTGCGGAGGGAGAAGGGACGCATCAGTGCCATCTTACCCAGAGGCCTGCGCTGCAAAAAAGTCTGGGAGCCGCTTAGGAGGGCCCTTTTTCCCCCCGTTTCGCCATCCTGCGATGTCCCCTGATGTTGCTGGACCCCCATCAAGGAAATAAGCCGACGTATGTCAGCGCCGAACGGAGCAATGAGCCGCTTGTTATCTGTGAAGCCGCAGAGCTCTCTCAAGCTGCGGCCATATACTTCGGCAGTCAAGCCACGCCCTTCCTTCCAGTTTACAACACAAGAGCAACAGAGCTGTAAGAGACAGCCAATGTTGTCCTAAGCTTCATTTGTCTGTATAAACTGTTAATGTTGAATGTATTTCTGTGATTCTGTTCCTTTAAGACAGCAGCCATTGTAATTGTGACATGATGCTGGAGTGAGACCCCCCCCCTTTTATGTCAGCTTGCCTGTTCTGCAGACAGAATGTGAGCAGAGAAGCAGGAAGTGACGAGACAGAGAGCAGCAGCCATCTTGGCAAGTGTTGTATTGAACTGGTGTGGAGATTTTTCTGTACAGCTAAGCTGTATCTTGGTCCAGAGACAAACAGAGTGTAAAGAGACAACAGGACTAGTGAGTCCACGTGAAAGGAACTGTGCTCAGTGGCTGATCAGTGAGACTGACATTGTGACTGTGTATATGGATACCACAGATAGAGACTCGCAGTGCTGTTGACGTACTGGACGGCACCTGCTAAATCCCGGCTTACATCCCAGCTCAGTGTATGGATTCGGCAGGACTGTCAGTGTGCTGAGTGGAATCTGCTGTTGGATTACATTGCATTCATTGGGTTTCCCTGTTAAAGAGGACTTCATTTCTCCCAAGATCCTGATAACGGTGAGGAGAGGACGCTTCACTATAAAAGAAAGGACCGACTTTGGGCCCCACCGCGCGCTTCTACGGACTGTAAGCGGTCCACCTGGACCACTGGGGAAAAGGGGGTGCACCCAAATGTGATGTCAGGGTCAGTTAGGGATAGTTTTGAGTATATTGTTCATTCAGTGTCCATACTGCAGAAGTGGACAGAGTAAAAGTAGAAACCATTGCAGAATTTGCCTTGAAATTGTTCATGCTATATTGTATATTTTGCTTGTCTTTATCCCTGTCATTTTACCTTCAAATAGCCTTTATTAACTTATAGTAAATATATATTCTTTTCTTGAACTACCGCGTGTGCGTTCATTTCTGGTTGCGGAGTCCAAACCACCTGCCTTGCTCTCGGTTCACAAATTGGCGTCACGAACAGGATCCGCTTACCAGAATGGACGGTGACGCACCCGTTAGAGAGAATGGTGCTGGAGGAAGAATGCCAGCAGGGGCTATAATAAGTCAGTTAGCTAAATTTGATGGCAATAATATGTCAGTGAGTATGTGGGTGGAACAGATACGAATGATACAGCGAATGTACCAGACCGCACCAGAAGTACTAGTAGAGCTAGCAATATTGACATTACAAGGGGATGCTAAGACCACGGTGATATTGAGGCCATTTGAACAAAGGCAGACATTTGAGCAAGTAGTCCAGATTCTAGAAACCATTTATGGAGAAACTGCATTGCTGGGGTCTCTGCAGGCTAGGTTCTTCCAGAGGGTACAACAGGAGAATGAAAGCCTTCCCCAATATGCAAATGCCCTACAAGAACTGCTCCGAGATATTCAAGTGAAGGAAAGAGGGGGCTCGCCAGCCTTCTGTAACCCTGATCGGACTCTCCGTGACCAGTTTGTCCTGGGGATACGTGACGGCAGTTTAACTGTGACTATGCAGGATTTTATACGACGAGAGACTGATGCTAAATTCCATGATGTACAGGTAGAGGCCATCTCCCGTGCCAATAGTATGTTCCCGAAGCCCCAGACCGCAGTTGGAGTTACTTTGTCACAGGGGGCTAGTTCTGGCTCAGAGACAGTAGAAAAGGGGACGGTTAAAGAAATTCTCACAGTAATGCAGAAACTGCAAGAGCAAATGGAACACTTGCACACCCGTTGTGATGAACATTCTATGAAAATTGCAGACTTCCAGAAAACTGGAGGTGAAAGGGGTGAGCCATCCACACCCAGCAAGTCAGAATCACCCACCACCCCGCTGGAGGGATGAGGATAGGACCTACCGAAGGGGTCCAAATCAGTTAATGCAGTGCTCAGGAGAAATCGAAGGGGCTTACCGAAGGGGCCCAAACAGATGGCCAGAACGACGGGAGATACGCTGCTGGGAGTGTGGACGGATGGGCCACGTTGCTGCTAGATGTCCAGAGCAGCGACAAACTTATGAGAGACCGCCGTTAAACTGAAGTCCCCTGCTGCTGTAGGGCGTGTAGTAGGGGAGACTGACAAGGAGACTATGTGGGGAGAATGCCCTAATGATGACCTGATCGCTGCAAGTCCTGTTATACAGGTGGAAATGGAGGGTATTCCGGTTACCGGGATGATTGACACGGGTTCCCAAGTAACGACCTTGAGTAGAGACTGTTATGAACGGTACTTCCAGCAACATGTGAAATATGATCCCCATACATTCGTACGAGTGGTCGCAGCTAACCAGTTACCAGTTCCAGTCGTGGGAGTGGCCTGGATGAATGTCCGGGTATGTGGCCAAGATCTAGGTAGGAAAGGCATTGTGGTGGTACAGGAGTCACATGAAGTAAAGGTCCCTGTCATTTTGGGGATGAATGTGTTAAAAGAATTAGATCAGATCCTCTTTGAAAAGAAAGGTCACGGTTATTGGAAAGAAACCACCACCCATCGGCCTACTCAAACAGCTTTCCAGCGGCTGATCCGGACATGTGGCTTACAGAAAAGTTCAGATGCACAGCGTCCTCTGGCTCGAATTTCAGTTCCTTTGCATACAAAAGTTACACTGCCACCCAGTCGGGAGACAATAGTGTCCATGCCCATAGGCACCTGTCGGAAACTAGAGGGCATAGCTGTGTTGGTAGAACCACTGCAGGCAGCCGAAGGAGGTGTTGATCCGCTAGTGGCCCGTTCCTTGGCAATAGTTCGCAATGGAAGAGTACCACTTCGATGTGTAAACACTCAGGACCAGAGTGTGGACCTGACCCCAGGAGGCAGCTGGCTAACATCTATGTGACTCCGGAGGAAGTAAGGAAAGTAACTCCAATGCAGCTGAAGCCGACTGAAAGGGATGAGTGGACCGTAACTGTGTCCATGGGAGAAGATGAGGAACCCACCTCTGAATGGAATGGCCGTGCAATTCGAGAACAGATGAAGATGGATGCAAGTTCATGTTCTCTGGAATGGGTGCAGAAGGTAGATGAGCTGTTGTGGGAGAACCGAGCCACCTTTGCACGGTATGCTGAAGATTTTGGATGTACCACAGGGATCTACCATGAGATTCCCACAGGAGACACCCCTCCAATTAGAGAGCGCTACCGACAAATTCCTCCACAGTTGTATCAGGAAGTAAAAGAACTGTTAGCTAAGATGCTACAGGGTGGGATCATCCAAGAAAGCCAGAGTCCCTGGGCAGCTCCTGTGGTGTTAGTAAGAAAAAAAGATGGGTCCATCCGATTTTGCGTAGACTATCGGAAGTTAAACGCTTGCACCGTACGAGATTCCTACCCCTTGCCACGGATTGAGGAGTCCCTCTCAGCGCTGGGGAGAGCCCGGTACTTCTCCTCACTAGATCTGGCTAGTGGGTATTGGCAGGTGCCGATGGCCACAAAAGACAAGGAGAAGACGGCATTCATCTTGCCCATGGGACTATACGAATTTAACCGGATGCCCTTCGGGTTGACAAATGCACCCGGAACGTTTCAGCGGTTGATGGAGAAATGTCTCGGTGACTTCAACTTTGAGTTCACTCTCATCTACTTGGATGACATTATAGTGTATTCTGCGACCTTTGAAGACCATCTCCACCAGTTGGGGCAAGTATTTCGAAGATTGCGGGAACATGGGCTCAAATTGAAACCCAGTAATTGTCGGTTGTTCCAATCTGAAATTGATTACTTGGGTCACCGCGTATCAGGAGAAGGGGTGAGACCATCAAGAGACAAGATAGCGGCTGTTCAAGATTGGCCAATACCGACTACCCTGCGAGAAGTGAGGGCGTTCCTTGGAGTAGCCGGTTACTATCGACGGTTTATTAAGGATTTCGCCAAGGTAGCAGCACCACTTAATGCTCTCCTACGAGGCACATCCGGTGGTCCAAAGAACCGGTCCGTGAAGTGGGGACTTGAACAGGAACAAGCCTTCCAGGCATTAAAGGATGCACTGACAACAGCCCCAATCTTGGCATATGCTGATTACCACTTGCCGTTCCAGCTGTATACGGATGCAAGCCTGTATGGTCTTGGAGCAGTGCTTTCCCAGCTTCAGGATGGCCAGGAGAGGGTCATAGCGTACGGCAGCCGGTCTTTGAGAGATTCTGAAAGAAACCCCGAGAATTATAGTTCATTTAAGTTGGAGCTGTTGGCACTGGTATGGGCCATGACCGAGAAATTCTCTGAATATTTGACCGGTGCTGAAGTTTTAGTACTGACTGACAACAACCCACTAGCTCACCTGGAAAATGCCAAGCTCGGGGCGTTAGAGCAGAGGTGGATAGCCCGAATGACTAAGTTCAATTACCGCATTAAGTATCGGTCCAAGACAGAGAACCAGAATGCTGACGGGCTTTCTAGGGTAACCGCCCAGACCCCCACAGTAGACGTGGATCATGAGTTGGAGCATGTGGAGGTGCCCGACTTCAGCAGATTTTCACAGGCCTTGGCCGCCGCTAATCAGTTTGAGATGGAGGGGACTGAAACGGCTCCTTTCTTTGGTCCCTCACGACAGGAATGGGCACAGATACAACAGACCCATGAGGGGCTGGCACAGATGATCAAGTGTGTTGAGAAAGGCCAGAAGCCCTGTAGAGAGGAAAGAGAACGACTGACACGTGAGATATTATCTGTTCTGAGTCAGTGGGAAAAGTTGGAGATGAAAAATGGAGTGCTATGCCGAAAGGTCTATTTACCTTCTGAGATCGACATTCGATACCAAATTGTGGTGCCTAGTGAACTGGCTCGCTCGTTGGCAGTTGAGGCTCATAATAAGAATGGACATTTTGGTCATGAGAAGACCTTTCGTTGGTTACAGCGACTGATTTACTGCCCTGGTCTTCGTCAAATGGTCGAAGAAGTATGCCGCAGCTGTCGAACTTGTGAGATCCATAAGGCAATAGAACAGAGAGCTCCCCTGCAAACCATCGTGACCCAGGAACCTTTAGAAATCGTCATGATAGACTATCTAATGGTGGGCCCATCCAATAGCGGACACCAGTATTGCCTCGTAATGGTGGATCACTTCACCAAATTTGAGGTGGTAACCGCCACCAAGGACCAGACAGCTGAGTCAGCAGCTCGTGCTCTGTGCCAAGATTTCATTCGAGTATATGGGTGCCCTAAACGCATCCACTCCGACCAGGGTGCCTGCTTTGAGGGACACGTAATGAAAGAAGTTCAACGTATCTACGGGATAAAGAAGTCGCACACGACTCCATACCACCCTCAGGGAAATGGGGCCTGTGAAAGATTCAACAGAACTCTGCTACAGATGCTGCGGACTCTGGAGGAAGACAAGAAGTTACAGTGGCCTCAGTTCTTGTCTGAAATGGTGTGGGCCTATAACAATCAGGTCCATTCTACAACGGGGTACTCTCCTTATACACTTCTCTTTGGGCGGTCTGGGCGAAGTATAGGAGAATTACAGTTGGATGATGTGGATGGGTTCCCTCCGAGGGATCCAACCTCTTGGGTGCGGGCGCACCGGCAGAGACTTGAGACGATCCATCGATTGGTGCGGCAGCGCCTGCAAGAACATCCCCATCCTGATAAGACCCCAGTGCAAGAAGCACCATTGCAACCAGGCGACCTGGTGCTAGTTCGTGTCAAGAAACCCCAAGGGAAATTGGAAAGCCGATGGGAGGCTTTGCCGTATCGTGTTGTTGGCCGCAAGTATGCGAATGGGCCAGTGTACCAGGTCCAGAAAGAAGGAACTGATTGTGTTCGAGTACTTCACCGAAATATGTTGCGCCTGTGTCATTCTGAAGGGACAAATCATGATGGGCCTGCCAATGTGAATGAGCTCCCACAGTCAGAGAATGGAGGTGCGGAATGGGCCTCAGACGAGGAGGATGATTGTTGGCCGATCCCTGCTCCTGGGGATGTTCCACCTGTGACTACTGTATCTCCGGCCTGTGCCCCCTCAGGTGCGGAATCCGTTGGTCCTTCTCAGCCCATAGCTGCAGCACCCCATAATATACCACCGGTCCTCAGACGGACCACTAGGCCAAATGCTGGTATTCCCCCTGTTCGGTATGCGCAGGATGAGTTTGTTTGGCCTGCCATACATCGGTATACTACCACCCTGTGCATAAAAGTACAACCCTCTGGATATACAGTCATAGGCAGGGACTGCCAATCTTAAAGTGGGGGGGAATATGTAAGAGACAGCCAATGTTGTCCTAAGCTTCATTTGTCTGTATAAACTGTTAATGTTGAATGTATTTCTGTGATTCTGTTCCTTTAAGACAGCAGCCATTGTAATTGTGACATGATGCTGGAGTGAGACCCCCCCCTTTTATGTCAGCTTGCCTGTTCTGCAGACAGAATGTGAGCAGAGAAGCAGGAAGTGACGAGACAGAGAGCAGCAGCCATCTTGGCAAGTGTTGTATTGAACTGGTGTGGAGATTTTTCTGTACAGCTAAGCTGTATCTTGGTCCAGAGACAAACAGAGTGTAAAGAGACAACAGGACTAGTGAGTCCACGTGAAAGGAACTGTGCTCAGTGGCTGATCAGTGAGACTGACATTGTGACTGTGTATATGGATACCACAGATAGAGACTCGCAGTGCTGTTGACGTACTGGACGGCACCTGCTAAATCCCGGCTTACATCCCAGCTCAGTGTATGGATTCGGCAGGACTGTCAGTGTGCTGAGTGGAATCTGCTGTTGGATTACATTGCATTCATTGGGTTTCCCTGTTAAAGAGGACTTCATTTCTCCCAAGATCCTGATAACGGTGAGGAGAGGACGCTTCACTATAAAAGAAAGGACCGACTTTGGGCCCCACCGCGCGCTTCTACGGACTGTAAGCGGTCCACCTGGACCACTGGGGAAAAGGGGGTGCACCCAAATGTGATGTCAGGGTCAGTTAGGGATAGTTTTGAGTATATTGTTCATTCAGTGTCCATACTGCAGAAGTGGACAGAGTAAAAGTAGAAACCATTGCAGAATTTGCCTTGAAATTGTTCATGCTATATTGTATATTTTGCTTGTCTTTATCCCTGTCATTTTACCTTCAAATAGCCTTTATTAACTTATAGTAAATATATATTCTTTTCTTGAACTACCGCGTGTGCGTTCATTTCTGGTTGCGGAGTCCAAACCACCTGCCTTGCTCTCGGTTCACAGAGCTATCCAGGCTCTTCTCATGTTCTTCCTCTTTCTGTTCCTGGAGTTTATTTTAGCCTATTGCGGATTCCCTGTAATAATTTTCTGCTTCTGATCTTGTTCTTTAGGTGACCTGTCATACACAGATTTCCAGTCTATGAGTAAGGACCTGGCATCTGCCGCTATTAATGGAAGTCTCAGCTCTCAGTTGAACGTCACAGTGTCATCATTGTCCATTTCTGACCCAGTTCCACCTCCTAGTGATCCTGCCTGGAGTCAGGTGATTTCTCCCCCACTCCTATTCTGTTACCAGATCATTGCCACCCACAAAGGTGTCAGTATGTATAACATCACATACATCTTAGGAGACTGCTATAATGGTATAGTGGAATATGTGTCTAGTGTGAGGGGAACATTCAGTATGTGTGCAGTGTGTGAATGGTGCGTGTGATATGTGTACAGTGTGTGAGTGGCACATGCAATACAAATGAAGTCAAGTTTAACATGACTTTAATGCATTAAGTAAATAGTTGCTAATCACTCTATCTTGACTTTTTTACATTGCTTTCAATGGCTTACATTGTGAACGATTTATCAAAGATGGCTACAAGTGTATGTTTCCAATGTGTGAGTGACGAGTGCAGTATGTGTACAGTCATGGCCAAAAGTTTTGAGAATGATACAAATATTAATTTTTACAAAGTCTACTGCTTCAGTTTTTCTAATGGCAATTTGCATATACTCCAGAATGTTATAAAGAGTGATCAGCTTAACAGCAATTACTTGCAAAGTCAATATTTGCCTAGAAAATGAACTTTATCTCCCAAAACACATTTCAACATCATTGCAGCCCTGCCTTAAAAGGACCACCTAACATCGTTTCAGTGATTGCTCCATTAACACAGGTGTGGGTGTTGATGAGGACAGGGCTGGAGATCAATCTGTCATGATTAAGTAAGAATGACACCACTGGACACTTTAAAAGGAGGCTGGTGCTTGCCATCATTGTTTCTCTTCTGTTAACCATGGTTATCTCTAAAGAAACACGTGCAGTCATCATTGCACTGCACAAAAATGGCCTAACTGGGAAGAGTATTGCAGCTAGAAAGATTGCACCTCAGTCAACAATCTATCGCATCATCAAGAACTTCAAGGAGAGAGGTTCCATTGGTGCCAAAAAGGCTCCAGGGCGCCCAAGAAAGACCAGCAAGCGGCAGGACCGTCTCTTAAAAGTGTTTCAGCTGCGGGATCGGGCTACCAGCAGTGCAGAGCTTGCTGAGGAATGGCAGCAGGCAGGTGTGAGTGCATCTGCACGCACTGTGAGGCGGAGACTCTTGGAGCAAGGCCTGGTCTCAAGGAGGGCAGCAAAGAAGCCACTTCTCTCCAGAAAAAACATCAGGGACAGACTGATATTCTGCAAAAGGTACAGGGAGTGGACTGCTGAGGACTGGGGTAAAGTCATTTTCTCTGATGAATCCCCTTTTCCATTGTTTGGAACATCTGGAAAACAGCTTATTCGGAGAAGAAGAGGTGAGCGCTACCACCAGTCTTGTCTCATGCCAACTGTAAAGCATCCTGAAACCATTCATGTGTGGGGTTGCTTCTCAGCCAAGGGAATCGGCTCTCTCACAGTCTTGCCTAAAAACACAGCCATGAATAAAGAATGGTACCAGAATGTCCTCCAAGAGCAACTTCTCCCAACCGTCCAAGAGCAGTTTGGCGCTCAACAATGCCTTTTCCAGCATGATGGAGCACCTTGCCATAAAGCAAAGGTGATAACTAAATGGCTCAGGGAACAAAACATAGAGATTTTGGGTCCATGGCCTGGAAACTCCCCAGATCTTAATCCCATTGAGAACTTGTGGTCAATCATCAAGAGACGGGTGAACAAACAAAAACCAACAAATTCAGACAAAATTAAAGCATTGATTCTGCAAGAATGGACTGCTATCAGTCAGGATTTGGTCCTGAAGTTGATTGAGAGCATGCCAGGGAGAATTGCAGAGGTCCTGAAGAAGAAGGGTCAACACTGCAAATATTAACTTGCTGCATTAACTCATTCTAACTGTCAATATAAGCTTCTGTTACTCATAATATGAATGCAATTCTATTTCTGTATGTGATAAACACATCTGACAAACACACATAAAAACCAGAGGGCAGCAGATCATGTGAAAATATAATATTTGTGTCATTCTCAAAACTTTTGGCCATGACTGTATAGTGTGAATGGTATATGTAATATGCCTCAAGTGTGTAGGTGGCGCATGTGCTATGTGTCCATTTTGAGTAGCGAATGTGGTATGCATCTAATGTGACTTTGAGTTACATCCAAGGGCTAACATAGACCTGGAGCCGACTTTGGGTAATGGAATTACAGTATAGACTGAAGAAATTAGGAGCCATGCCACCAAAGAACTAGCCCAAGACACAGTGACATAGATAATGTGATGTTTTACAGGTGGCAGCTGAGTCTGAAAACAAAACCCAGTCATCTACTGGAAACTATTTGGCTGCTGTATCTGCCCTTATAGTTGTTCAAGAACCAGTGGCTGGAGTTCCTGGAGAGAAGCTTTACCAGCAGCCATGTGTAATGGCTCAAGACTCCAATGTAAGTAGTGTACATGTATGTAATAGAGAATCAATATGTTAAAATTCATCCTGATCCTCAGGACAGGGGCACATGACTCCTGTGGATGATCACTCATTACTGAATCCATTCAATCAGAAGTTCCAGAGTGAAAATGTCCCTATTTCTGGTTGCAGAAAGTATACTACCGTACAGTATACCACCCCAGAATGTGCTAACAGGACACTCTTTTAGGTCTTTAAGTAAATTGAGCCCTATGGATATGTTTGATGTATACATTGGGACTTTTCCTGACATATATGCCCAAAGCACTGCAACATCGTGGGGTTAGCAGTATGGAGATGATGGCAGGGAGGAGGCCTAATATGGCAACGATTATCTCCTTCTTGTGTCATGGAGGCTTTGGCACTAAATCGTCTTATAGACCCTAAGATGGCAAAGTGTTGGATGGGTCCCACTTGGGTGATAGTAAAGGTTTCCTGTGAGTAGTCCCTGCAGTCCCTGCTATGGTTCCCCTGAGTGTTGGTGTTTTAGGTTGCCCTTGATGTTGGGTGCAAATGAGATGCAGGAGAAACAATAGCGGTTGAAAAGGTGAGGCTCACCATAAAGTTTACCCACTCTATGTTCACATTAGTGGGTCCATTGCAGGACCAGAAGAATGGAATGGAAAAACAGTCTATCTAATGCCGGACAGCAACAGATCCAGGGGGACGCCATAGACTATAATAATGTCTGTTGGGTGTCGGTTTTTAACTAACATGGCCAGCCAAAGTCAGGCTTGAAGGACTTTTTGGTCTAGGATTTATGTCAGACACTCCACCTAAGACTCAGATTCTGACACAATCAGGGTTGCTTTCTGTGAGCTGTAGGGCTTAATGGTGTGAGACAGCCTGCCTTGCCCTATCACTAACTAGAGAGCTAAAGGAACTCTCTGAAACACATCTGCACTACACTGCAAATAACTAACAACTCAGCTACAGTAACAGGCCCAAATAAGCTAAGGGCTGAGGGTTGCTAAGTTTCAAGCTAAGTCATCCCACCCTCTAGAAACCACAAACCAGAGTGTGCTAAACATTGTAAACAGTATGAAAACGGTGCAACAATTAAATAGAACATTTTACCACAAGGAGCATCTTTGTGAGGCACTATAGTAGGTTCTAAATGGGATGTGAACAGAGGCTAAACCACTCATCATACACTTTTTCCAGTTGATAAATAAGGACCTCCAAGTCCACTATCTTTTTCCAGCCCTCTTCATGTCAAAGAGACTATGCTTTAATACCATACACAGCCATGGATAGGGGTAATGCTGTTTCTGGAAGAAAGCAACCATCTTTTTCTAATGTTTTACAACCCCTTTGATGGAGATATGAAAAAAGCATGTTCAGATGGTACTAATTCCCTACAGTCATAGTCACTGTAACTCCGTGCTCTCTTATTTGCTAATTTTTGTGTATTATCTCACTTTTTTCTAGGGAAACTGTGTCTCTGTAAGCACAAGCTCACTGACACTGATGGCCACCCTAAAAGACTCCAACAACACTATCATCAGTAATGGACTGGGTGGAAATGTGACCATCTTATTTGACAGCTGTTGGGTGAACTATACCGACCTTGTTCTCAAGGTGCCAGGTAGAGTGTAAACCTCATTATATTATATATGAGAATGTATGGGCTACTATTTATAATACACAGTAAAACTCCTTTCATCCTGCACCCTCTCGATTGGAAATCCTCCTGATGTATGTAGCAAAATAGTTCTATCTACAGGTGCATCTTAATAAATTAGAATATCTTTGAAACGTTCATTCATTTCAGTAATTCAGTAATACAATCCATAATCAGCGTCTTCCATGATTGTGTGTCCTACTGAACCAGACTGAGGGACCATTTACAGGCTTAGGAAACCTTGGCAGGTGACACTGAATTTACAATACTGAACTTTTTTGCAATATACAAATTTTCTTAGATTTGGGTTTTCATTACCTGTAATCCATAATCAACATTTACAGAAATAAAACACTTGAAATAGAAGACTCTGTGTGTAAAGAATCTAGAAAATATAGGAGGTCACTTTTTAATTTAATTACTGAAAGAAATAAACGTTTCAAAGATATTCTAATTTATTGAGATGCACCAGTATCTATATATATACTGTATATGTCTAGATTTTGGAGTTTACAATAATCTAGCTCCTCGGTGATCCGAGCATTGTGAATGATTGGAATTTTTTTATACAGTAGAATAGTCAGAGACATTAAAACAGCATGTAAAATATAAATATATCTAACACATTATCAAATGGTGTTGTGTGGTTTGATGTTGTAAATACCCAATTCAGGTAATTTTGTGTTAGCAGATGGGTGTCCTCTATTTAGACCTCTTATCCGTCAGCAAGAATGGAAAGCAAGCAAAACTGGAGGACTGAACATGTCCGTGTACTAAAGAGGTTATGCCACAAACAATATTTATACTCCATCCATAGGAAAAATTGCTGATTGGTGAGTCCCCTACTGATCCTGAGAACAAGGTTGTTTTACTCCCTGTTGTATATGCAGCCACAGTGAGAGAGCCAAAGTACAACGCTCAGCTGTCTCCGGCACTATCATTGAAATTAATGGGACTGGGGATACATCTATTTTCACCATGGCTGCATTCACAATAGGAGTAATTCTCAGGATCAGTGGGGTGTCAGCAGTCAGACTCCACCGATCACCAATTTATCTAGTTCCCTAGAGATAGAGGATAAATATTGTTCATAGCATGACCCCTCTAAGGGTGTTTTCTGGTATTTTTAATTTTTTTTGTTGACCTGTCATTAGGATAAACCATTGTGGGGGGCTGACACCCAATCAACTATTTGGGACTGCCGCTGGACTCGGTACCATAGAGTGCACAGAACCAGAAGCAGATGGCTCCCTACATTGCAAAGGGGCCAAGCCACGCTATTATATTATTCCATTCACTTAAAGAGGACCTTTCATGTCCTCATGCACATGCAGTTTTATATACCGCTAGAAAGCCGACAGTGCCCACTGTCAGAAGGGCGTTTCTGACAGTCTAGGTGGGCTGTAAGGAGCGCCCCCTCTGACAGTACAGGCTATTGACTCCTCATAGCCCAGCTAGACTGTAAGGAACGCCTTCTGACAGTGGGCAGAGATCGGTGCCTAAGCTAACTGCACCGATATCTTCAGCCCGGGGGCACATACCAGGAAAGCCGACAGTGCACTTAATTCAGCGCACTGTCGGCTTTCTAGCAGTTTAGAAAAACCGCATATACATGAGGACGTGAAAGGTCCTCTTTAAATGGGGACAGAACTGTAGTAATACTGAATTACTACTATACAATATATGCCTGCTTCTAGTTCCATACTCTGTATAGTACAATGCCTGGCCGCTGTTGCAAACAGCTAATTAGTGTAGGGGCTGGTGTCAGCTCCCAGGAGCCCCTTCCATTTTAATGGAAACTGTGTAGCTTGAACACTTACCCACAAACGACAGCTGGTCCCTATGAGCCAAGACCCACATTGACCGGTAAACAATGGGGCTGTGGGCCATACATTTTCTCATGCTCTGATGTGTATAAAAGGCCTTTGGTTGGTCCCTGACTTCTGACTATCTATATTACTTTTTTGACAATAACAGTAACATTAAAGAGAAAAAAAGGAAAAACTTTATTTTGTTACCTTTCTTGCAGGAAACAGATACAAGCTTGAGTTTGTGCTAAATAATGTCTATGCTCAGACAAGGTCGTTTGATGCTCAAAATGTAACAATCACAACAGCAACAACAACCAACACAACAACAGCAACAACAACCAAAACAACAGCAACCAACACAACAGCAACAACAACCAAAACATCAACAGCAACAACAACCAAAACATCAACAGCAACAACAACCAAAACATCAACAGCAACAACAACCAAAACATCAACAGCAACAACAGCAAACACAACAAAAACAGCATCAACAACAAGCACTACCACTACAACTACTGATGGCGATGGTGATGATGATGGAGATGATGGAGACGCTGCTATGGCCATATATAGTCCATTCCAGACATTGTTGACGTTGGCCATCACCTTGATTACTGTGAATCTATTAATGGAGATGGTGTAAAGACTGGTAAACTGGTAAGAAATATAAAATATAATTATCATTATATAGAATCATCATTTGGAGAATGTTTATAGCAGTGTTGCTGTTTTTTTTAACGTTAATTTGTACCAGTTTTGTCAATTTTTATTCAATGTTTGATAAATGTAAGCCTATCCGTTCTGCCCTAACAAGTTACTCCACTTACTATGTCACCTCACTACTGGACTAAGGTTGCAACATTTTTTCTGACTTTTTAAAAAGTTGCATTTGATAACTCTGATGTACATTATCCTGATATGCTATTCATTTTCCCACTTTCAAAAGTGGAGTAAGCAGTGTAAGTCTGAGGCCCCACGTTGCAGAAAAGCAGCTTTTTTTTGCAGATTTTGCTGCATTTTTTTGAGCCAAAGCCAAGAGTAGTTTCAACCGGGATGGGAAATATATAGGAAGCTTCTTATACTTCTCCCTTCTGCTTAATCCACTCCTGGCTTTGGCTCAAAAAACCGCAGCAACAAAAAATGCTGCTTTTCCGCAATGTGGGACCTTAGCTTAAAAATTGTAGAGATGCAAAATTTTAAGCAAATAAGCCCAAAAATTGTGCAGCAACCCAGTAGAGGAAAACAGGGAGATTGGGAGTAGTAGTCAGTTACGGATAGGCTCATGGTGACTAGTTAGCTTGAGCAACACAAAGTGTCCAAACTGGCCCATGGCTCATAGGTTGAATCCTAGCTATGAAGTCCATCAAAAATTACCCACACAGTTATTGTGTCACACACAATGTCCATAAGAAGGACTATGGCTCATCTGACATATTGACATGTGAGCTGACTCAGCTAACAGATTGTCAGCCTGCCTTGGCTCACTCCAACTTACACCACCATTGTCTTCTACTGAGGAGAGAGGGAACTGCACAAATCCCCCCACAACTAGGGCAGAAGAGAATTTGCCAGTCTCTTCCCCCCTCATTAGAATGTCCTAAGACGAGGGCTATACCATCTTTTCAACTCAGCCAAATGGTTTGTTCCTCTTAAACCTATTTAGTTTTGTTATAGCAATGATAATGCAAATTATCTTAAATAGGCAGTAACATAGTTAATAAAGAAGTGCAATGAAGCAGTTCTTCTCCCAGTGTTCCACTGAGATGCCACAGTTGCAAGACCCCGTTTTTTGACACCAGAATTCCGAGGTGCAGAACTTGGTAAATCCCTCCTCTTAGTCTTCATTTGTATTTTTGTAAGTATCAAAGCAAAATTTACTTTAGGGTCTGGAAGAGAGACAGCTCAGAGATGACCAACATGAAATACACTTTAACCACTTCTGGTCCGCCCATAGACTACATATGTCTGGGCAGTCCTCTCTTAACTCTGCAAAGACCTACTTGTGCATCCTTGCAGTGTTAAGCAGCTGCAGAACCGGGGAGCCGACTGTGGCCACAACCAGTATTTTATTACTGGCCATGCCTTTCTGATCGCTGTGTACACAGATATGGAAGCGCCATGATGCAACTCCCCTCTGACCCGTTGGTCATATGACTGCTAGGGGTCGGAAACTTTAAGAGTTGCTAAGGTCCAAGAGCACCAAGATCAGCTCTGAAGTTCAAGTTAGGAGGCTGCATCATCAAAAAAAAAAAAAAAAGTAGTGTTAAGATGCTCCCCAATGGTCTGTTATGACCTTATGGGGAGCGCAATGTAAAAATAAATAAATAAAAAGGAAAAACATAAATAAATAAAGGGGAAAAAATTAAAGTAAAATAATAAAAAAAAGTTAAAATCACACCCGCATCACAGGTTCTAGCCTCACCCCCAGCAACACAACACTACCTAAAAATCAATGTAACGGAGAGGGAAAACTTGCAGAAACACATGTTTTTTTTGTTGCAGATTTTGTTGTGGTTGTTTGAGCCAAAATCAAGAATGCATTTAACAGAAGGAGGATGTCTAAGTGCTTCTTTTATATTTTCCATTCCTATTCAAGAACTCCTGGCTTGCAGAAAAATTTGCAACAAAAGATACTGAATTCACGCAATGTGGGGTCTTAGCCTTAGAAAGTTTTTTTTGTAGCACTTTGTGCTATTAACCCGTTCCCACTCTGCGACATACTATTATGTTACGCTGAACATATAGTTAACACATCAGTGCCGTAATAGTACGGTGCTGTAATGCTGCGGGCACAGAAGCTGTAACTGCGGCATTACATCCTGCTCTCAGCTGTGTTACACAGCCAAGAGCCAGGACCTACAAATACTATGTATTGGAGGACAATGAACAGGGGATCTAAAAGTAAAGTAAAGAAAGTAAAAAAACCCCACAAAGACACATAGTAAAAATGCACAAAAATAAATAAATAATAAAAAGTAAAAAAAAAATCACGTATATATTTAAAAATATATAATGTAAACAGAAATAAAACAAACAAACATGTTAGGTATCCCCACGTGCGTATAAGTCCCCACTATCCAAAAATAGCATTATTTATCCCGTATGGTAAACGCCGTAAAAAAAAAAAAAATACCGCTATGCGCAAATTATTGTGTGTTGGTCACGTTGCTTTCCCCAAAAAGTAACAATAAAAAGTTATCAAAAAGTCATTCATACCAAACATTAGTACCAATAGAAAATATAACTTGTCCCGCAAATAAAGAGCCCTGACATATCTCCGTCAACAGTACAGTAAAAAAAGTTATAGATGTCAGAAAACGGTGACCCCAGGAAAATCGTCCATTTTCATAAAGTTACATTTCAGCTGTAAAAGAGGTAAAACGTAATAAAACCAATATAAATCTGGTATTGCCGTAATCGTATTGACCCACCAGACAAAGCTACCATGTCATTTTTATTGCAGCGTGATCGCCGTAAAAACAAAATGCAAAAAATTATGATAGAATTTTGTGTTATTCCACATGGACCCAACAAAAAACGTAAATAAAAGTTAAAAAAACATATATGCCCCTAAATGGTGGCAAATGAAAGTACAAGAATAGTCGACAGAAAAATAAAAAAGTTATACATTTTTGAAGATGGGGAGGGAAAATATGAGAAAAGTCATCAAGCATTAACATACAAACTATCCTGCGTCCTTAAGGGGTTAAAAAAACGTGAAAAATGTGAAAAAAAGACTTAATGAATCAGATTCAGACACTACATATCCATCAATAACCTCAGAAATGTCTATTATGAAGTAAAAATCACTGGAGCAATAGAGACTTGGTAATAGAGAAGGTCAACAGCATGAAAATAACATTCTCTTCAATACCCTGTGAATCTATCAGTAGAATACAGACTACTGCCTGTGACAACCTGTATTCTTCATGTAATTTGCATCTTTCTATTTCCACAGATAGAACATTTCCTGAAGACTGGATTTTATGGTCCATGGTGGCATTTTGGATACTTTATCTCTAAACCTGTAATATTTTCTGTGTGCTGTAATGTAATTCATGTAAATTCTCTCTATAATTAAAAAGTGAAATCAAAAGTGGAGAATAGAATTAGAGATGGGAGAACCTCCGAAGATTCCTTTTTGTCTCAGGATCGGATGAGCTGACCCTCCAGTTTGTTTCAGACCGAACTTGTTCAGATAGAACCGGAAGTGAAATTATTATACTGTGGAGTCTCTTCAAACCCTAGTGTATAATAGGTGGAGGCCTGGGGGAGGTGTAAAAAATAAGAATCATTTATACTCAACTTCCCTCACCTCTTCTGGTCCTCTTCGTGGTGTTCGGCTCTCTCTTTCTGTCCTCTTCTGACCTCCTTGTTGACGCCATGTGCCCAGGGTCACTGCATGACATCATGATGCTTGGCACACCCCATGTGACCACTGCGACCCATCACAGGCCTCAGCAGTGACCCTGACCGCGTGATGGCCAAAAGAGGACAGAAAGCCAGATACTGTGAGGAGGGGCAGAAGAGGTGAGGGAAGGTGAGTAGGAAAGTTTGTTATTTTTTATACCTCCCCCTGGGCCTCCACTTATTATACTCTGGGGTCTGAAGGGACCCCAAAGTATAACAATTCCACTTTAGTTTCATGGGTGACAAATCCCAAAAGTTTCATTTTCAACAAACACAAAACTTTAGGAAAATTTAGGTCGAATCCTGTTCGATCCAAAACGATTTGCTCATCTCTTATTGGGACTTGAATCTTTCTGTAAAATTTTAGAAACATTATAGCAATAAATTTGTATGCATAAAAATAGTTATTATTGTCCTCTTCTAGAAATAATGGATTACCTTGTGTGTTGTAGAGTATTAAATAAAGTATTGATTGGATAATAGAGAATGCCATACATGGGAAGGCTGAAACAAGTAATGAAGGTGTAGCAGAGTTCAGGTTGTCAGATGCAGCAGAGAGTCCTTTGGTACCGCTCACATACTATTACAATGTATCTGCAGTGTTACATAGGGCTGCATGTTAAAGGGGTATTATTTAATAGTACAGATGAGAGAGCAGTAAGCATTAAAAACCTTTACTTACTGTCCTTCACCCCAGTCTTCTGTTACAAGCATCGTTCTTCTGTATACAAGTACCCCGGCTAATGTCACTATTGATGTCCTGTTTGTGCTAGGTAACTGTTGCAGCCAATCGCAGGCTTCAGTGGTAACCTCTTCACAAATGGCACATAACTGCTGTGACATGCCATTTGTGAAGAGTTTTTAGGGGGACTATCCCTATTTTTGACCCAAGTACCTCTGTCCCCCTTTTCTCCCCAGAATAAATATCAACAGCTGGCCCCGGCAACGATCAGCTGTAGCGGGCTCCTTTCTGCCTTCTGTGATTTTGAGATTGTTTTTTTGTGACACATTGTACTTCGTCTTAGTGGTAAATTTTAGTTGATATGTTTTGTATTTATTTAAGATAAAATTGGGAAATTTGGTGGAAAGTATGAAAATATGCAATTTAAAAAGCTTGAAATGATTTGCTTTTCATACAGATAGTCATACCACCCAAATTAGTTCATAAATCTGATTTACCATATCTCTGCTTTATTTTGGCATCAACCTTTAATCACCCTTTAATTTTTTACGGATGTTATAAGGCTTACAAGTCTAAGTCATTTTCAAAATTTTCATTTCCAAAACCCATTTTTCAAGGGACTAATTCAGTTCTGATGGGGTTTTGAAAGGTCTCTGGATTAGAAACCCCCATAAATTACCCCATTTTCAAAATTGCACCTTTAATAAGTCAAAACAGCTTATACAAAGTATTTTAATCCTATAAGCGTTTAACCAAGAATTAAGTGGAGGTGAAATTTGCAGATTTCAATGTCTTTTACCAATGTGTTCATTCAGTCATAGAAATTACACATTCACAAGGGGTTGAAGGGAAAAATGCATCACACAATTTGTTATGCAAGTTCTCCATAATATACCACATGTGAATGTAAATTGATATATGGGCACCCGGCAAGACGCAGAAGGGAAGGAGCGCCAATGAGCATTTGGAGGGCAGATTTTGCTGTGATCAGTTTCAGGCGCCATGTTGTATTTGCAGATCCCCTGAGGTGCTAAACAGTGGAAATCCCCAAAATTTGACCTAATTTTTGAAACTAGACCCCTCAAAGAATTTAGCAAGGGGTATAGTAAGTATTAAGTTCCTGAACATGACAATACCCTATATGTGCTGGTACACTGATGTATGGGCACTTGGCAGCGATTGGAGCAGAAAAAGTGCTCATTGGTTTTTGGAGGACAGATTTTACTGGAATAGTTTTCAGGTACCATGTCCCATTTGCAGAGCCCCTGTGGTGCCAAAGCAGTGGAACCCCCCCCCCCCAAGTGACCCCATTTTACAATACTAGACCCCTTAAGGAATTTATCAAGGGGTATAGTAAGTTCTTTGACCTTACAGGTCTTTCACAGAATTAGCCCATGAAAATGGAAAATTACATTCTTTTCTATAAAATGGTACTTAAACCCAAAATGTTTAATTTTTACAAGGGGTTAAAGGAGAAATGAACCCCACAATTTAAGCAATTTTTCAAGACTATAGAAATGCCCCACATGTGGATATAAATTTCTGTATTGGCATTCAGCAAGGAAGGAACATTATTGAGCTTTTCGGAGGGCAGATTTTGCTGGAATTGGTTTCAGAAGCAATGGCGCAGTGGAAAGCCACAAATGACCTCATTTTGGAAACTAGACACCTCAAGGAATTTATCGAAGGATACAGTCAGCATTTTGAACCCACAACCCACCAAATTTACTACCAATGGGATGTGAAAATGAAAAATTACTTTTTTTTCCCCCAAAAAAATGTGCATTAGGTCCAAATTTCTCATTTATACAAAAGGTTAAAGGAGAAAAAGCACTCCACAGTTTGTTACACAATTTCTCCTAAACACGGCAATACCCCATAGGTGGTTGTAAACTGCTGTATTGGCACATGGCAGGGCACAGAAGGCAGGAAGCACCATTAGGCTTTTGGAGTGCAGAATCATTTTCAGGTGCCATGACACATTTACCCATAAGGTGCTAATGGTGTGGAGAGCACCAAGAAGTGACTTCATTTTGGAAACTGCACCCCTCAAAGGGTATAGTGATCATTTTGACCCCAGAGATGCTTTCCAAAAAGAAACATGCAGCAGATGGTACAAAACGTAAATTGACATTTTCCTAGATAGGCCATTTCAGTGCCCAATATGCCCTTATCATGGCGCTGTGAAATCAAATCTCCAGTTATTATGCACTTTTTCCTGATTTTGTAAACACCCTACACCCTTTCACTTTTCACATCTGATGGTGCATTCATTTCTAGAAAATAAATTAATGCAACACTTGGGGTAAAAATGCTCACTGTACCACAGGATAAATTCCTTGATGTGACGCTCTCATAGCTTATCCATTTCACTACCTGCCGCATAAAGATGTGGCAATTTTTTATTTTTTGTCATTGCATTGTACAAGATATATATATTTTTTTATTTTGTACCAATATAGCCATATAAGGGCTTTATTTTTTGCGATGAGATATACTTTTTAATGACACCATACTGGGGTGCCTATAACTTATTTGCTAAATTTCATTAATTGAAAGATTATAAAAAAAATTCAAAATGGGAAATGCTCTGCTTTTCAGACAGACATACCACCCAAATACATTTATAATATTATCTACCATATCTATACTTTATATTGGCATCACCTTTTAATCGTCCTTGATTTAATTTTTGACGTTAGAAGGTTACAATTTGAACAGCAATTTTCCAGATTTACACGAAAATTTCCCAAATCCATTTCTCAGGGACAAGTTCAGTTCTCAATGGGATTTTAACCCCTTCCCAACATGTCAGGTATATATATATACATACCTGCCGGGTATCTGCTGTAATCTACAACAAAGAGCTGAGGCTAATGCCCACGATCAGATCCCGCTAATGACCGAGGTGCCATTTTCCCGGTGGCGCATAGGTGCTACCATTTTGGGGAGGACCGACAGCCCCTGGAATGAGATCCAGGGCCAGCGATCCGTTGTTATGACAGCCGAGAGCCTATTCCAGGCTTGTCTCCACATTTCTTCTATTACAAGTTGCTCTATGCATCCTGTAATAGAAGTAGTGGTATTTTTCATTAAATTGTAATGCATTGTATTAGTGATCAGACCCCTTGGGGTTCAAGACCCCTAGGAGGTCTATTAAATACAGTATAAAAAAAAAAAAAAAAAAAAAAAAGTAAAAATAAATATTAAAAAAAATTGAATCACCTCCCTTTCCATAGAACACATATAAAAGTAAAAAAAAAAAAAACATGAAACATACACATTAGGTATACCTGTGTTTGAAAACACCGGTCTACAAAATTCTGAAAATATTTTTCCCATACGGTGAATGCGGTGAATATACGGTGAAAAAAAAAAATCCAAAGAGCCAAACCACTGTTTTTTTGCAGTTTCCCTCTGATAAAAATAAAAAAAAAAGTGAACAAAGCAATAGACATTCTACAAAATGGTATAACTAAAAACTACATGTGGCCTCGCTAAAAAGATGCCCTATGCATTCCCGTAAGTTTTGGATTTTTTTTAAGGGGTTAAAATGTAAAAAAAACTATAGAAATTTGGTATCCCCGGAATTATACCAACCCATAGTCTACAGGTGCCATGTCATTTTAGCTGCACACCAAATGCCATAAAAACGAAGCCTGGAAGAAAGTCGCTCAAATGCACTCCAATATCTCCAATTCCACCCCATTCTGAATTTTTTCCCAGCTTCCCAGTACATTGAATGGAATAATAAATGGTAGCACTATAAAGAACAATTTATCCCACAAACGGAAAAATAAAAAAGTTATGAGGTTTGGAAGGCGGGGAGTCAAAAATGAAAATTCAAAAATGCCTCTAGCGGGAAGGAGTTAAAGGCCTGTTTATTAAAAACCCCCCATAAATCCCCCCATTTTTAAAACTGCACCCCTCAGATAATTCAAAATAGTATTTGGGAAGTTTGTTAGCCCTTTAAGCATGTACACAGGAATTAAAACAATATGCAGGTGAAGTTTAGACATTTCTTTTTTTTTCCAATAATACGTTCACTGAGCCCTAAAATTTACACATTCATAAGAGGTTAACGGGGAAACCTCCTGAAAGGAGAAACTCTCCTAAAAATGTCACTTTTTATTGCAGATTTTATTATTATTATTATTATTATTATTATTATTGTTGTTTATTTATATAAGCACCATTAATTCCATAGTGCTGTACATTATTATATTAATTCCATGGTGCTTTACATTTGAGGATTTACATACGGTACACAAGATGTGCAAAACAGATAATGCTAACAGTGACCAACTGGCACAGTGGGATAGAGGGCCCTGCCCGCAAGGGCTTACAATCTATGAGGGAAGAGGGATAGAGACAGAAGGTGTGGGTAGAGGCTGTACAGATGGTGTTATGGTGACAGTAACGTTATTGGAGGTTGTAGGCCTTCCTTATTAGGTGAGTCTTCAGGGCCTTCTTGAAGCTTGTGATTGTGGAGGTCACTGTTATGTGTCTTGGTAATGAGTTCCAGAGTATGGGGGATGCACGGGAGAAGATGATTGTGTGAATAAGAGCGGATAAGAGCAGAGCGGAGTAGGAGGTCCTTGGAGGTTCGGAGGTTACGTGTGGGCAGGTAGCGGGAGAATAGGTCGGAGATATATGAAGGGGACAGGTTGTGGATGGCTTTGTATGTCAGCATTAGTAATTTGAACTCTATTCGCTGGGCAACGGGTAGCCAGTGAATGGAATGGCAGAGGGGGGTGGCCGATGAAGAACGGGGGGAGAGGTGTTTGAGGCGAGCAGCACAGTTTAAGTTGGACTGGAGGGGGGCGAGAGTATTTGCTGGGAGGCCATGGAGAAGGGTGTTACAGTAGTCTACACGGGAGATTATGAGGGAGTGGACTAGCATTTTTGTAGTTTCAGGGGTGCAGAAGAAGCGGATTCGATGGATGTTCTTGAGTTGGAGGCGGTAAGTGGTGTTGAGGGTTTGAATAAGCGGCTTGAAGGATAGGTCAGAGTCTAAGGTTATCCCAAGGCAAGCGGTCCTGTGGGACTGGGGTGAGAGTGGTTCCATTAATTTTGATAGATGGGTGAGGTAGAGGGGCCGTGCGAGGAGGGGTGAAGATTATGAACTCCGTTTTCTCCATGTTGAGTTTGAGAAAGCAGGAGGAGAGAAAGGAGGCTACAGCTGCTAGACAGTCTAGGACTCTAGACAACAGAGAGGTAATGTCTGGTCCAGAGAGATATATTTTGGGTTTCTATGAGTTGGCCAAGGCCTAGGGTATAGATGGAGAATAGGAGGGGTCCTAGGACGGAGCTTTGGGGGACACCTACAGAAAGAGGGCGTGGCAGGGAGGTGGTGTGTGAGTGGGAGACATTGAATGTGCGGTTGGTGAGGTATGAGGAGATCCAGGAAAGGGCCAGGTCTGAGATGCCAAGGGATGAGAGAGTTTCTAGCAGGAGGGAATGGTCGACTGTGTCAAAGGCAGAGGAGAGGTCGAGGAGGAGGAGGACAGAATAGTGACGATTGGCTTTGGCAGTTAGAAGATCATTAGTGACCTTGGTTAGGGCAGTTTCTGTGGAGTGATGGGGTCTGAAGCCTGACTGTAGTCTGTCAAAGAGCATATTGGACGAGAAATAGGAGGACAGTTAGAAGTGGACGTGTTGCTCCCGCAATTTTAAGGCATATGGGAACAGTGATATGGGGTGATAGTTGGCTGGAGAGGATGGGTCCTGGGAGGGTTTCTTAAGTATAGGTGTGACGGTAGCATGTTTGAAGGCGCAATGGAAGGATCCATTGGTTAGGGATAGGTTGAAGAGACAGGTTAGGGCAGGAGTAATGTCTTCAGAGAGTTTGGGGATGAGATGTGACTGGATTGGGTCGAGTGCACAGGAGGTGAGGTGGGATTTAGAGATTAGGATGGAGAGCTTTTCATCAGTGATGGTGGAGAAACATGTTAAAGATGAAGAGCCCCGAGCAGTTGGATAAAGTGGTCGGGGGTGTAGGGTGAGACTGTCTCTGATGGTGTCAATTTTGCTTTTGAAATAAGAGGCAAAGTCGTCGACTGTGATAAGTGATGTCGGAGGGGGCACAGAAGGACGGAGAAGGGAGTTGAAGGTAGTGAATAGCTGTTTGGGGTTGCGGGATACGGCAGATATTAGTGTGGTGAAGTAGACCTGCTTTGCAGAGGTGAGTGCGTTCTTGAATATACCTAAGGAAGTCCTCCTGGGAGTGGTTTTTCTTCCAGAGGCGTTCTGCAACCCGTGAGGCACGTCTCAGTTTTTTAGTCAGGTCAGTGTGCCAGGGTTGCCTATTGATCGTCCGGGTTCTGGTGTTGGTGAGAGGGGCCACAGAGTCAAGGGCAGCAGTGATGGTGGAGTTGTAGAAGTCAGTGGCGGTATCTGCATCCTGGAGTGAGGATATGTCAGTAAGTGGTCAGAGAGAGTCTGAGAGCGTGCGGATGTCAAGGCGATTAAGGTTACTGCGGGGGCGTGTTGGTTTAGGGGATGGGGGTCTATTACAGAGGAGAGGGCTGAGAATGTCAGCAGGTTGTGGTCAGAGAGCGTGGACTGAGAGTTAGAGAGGTTGACTAGAGAGCAGAGGCGGGTGAATATGAGGCCAAGCGTGTGCCATTTTGTGTGGGTGGCAGAGGAGGACCATTGAGAGAGACTAAAGGAGGTAGTGAGTGACAGGAGACTGGAAGCGGAGGGGTGGGTTGTGTTAATGGGGATGTTGAAATCACCCATGATGATGGTGGGGGTGTCTTTGGGTTTATTGCTCAAGTAAATATTGCTGGCAAATAACGCTGGTTACTCCATGTGCATTGTAAAGTGTAACCTCCAACTATAAAGCCACTTTCTATAAAGGAATAATAATAATAATAATAATAAACTTTGTAATATATCTTGTTATGGAGATCTGTTTCCTTCTCTACCTATTAGGCTGCTCCCCTCCTCCTTATCTTCACTCAGTTTGTTTGCTGTACTCGCGGCAATGCTCTAGTTTTCTTATGTGGGAGGGAATGGACAAAAAGCAGCAGTTCTCGATTTTTTGGTTTAATTTCTAAAGTGTTCACTGTGCAATATAAGTGAGGTGTTAAATTTATTTTGTTGGTTAACTTGTTTACAGTGATACCAAATTTGCATTTTTTTTCAACATTTTTTACTTGTGTACAATAAGAACAGAAGGTACAGTGTTATACAGAGGGATATAAAAGGGGAAAATAAGGGGAATAGGATATGGGAGCTGACTATAGGATCTCATTAAGGAAGAGGCTGTAGTTATATGGGGAGATATATACAGTACATATTAAGTTTACATGTATGGCAATAGTAGTTAAGTATATACATATATATCAATACTACCCATCCAGGTAGAATAGGCTAAGGTAGACTCTCTATATATTGCTATATGACATCACGGAGCTGACCTGCAGGGATGTGAGGCAGGAGGCAGAGCACACATGTTGACCAGCCCACAGAGCTCCTCTATTGAATAACTGCTCTGTGTCCTGCCCGCTCTATGCGCTCCAGGCCCACTCGCCTCCCTCAGCTATGCCCCTGTTTGTTTACATAAGAATCTATATCCAACTCACACATAGAATTCTATGGAGAGGGGAGGGGAACAAGAGGCTGTTCATTGATTTATTGCCTGGTTCTGTGCAGTGGTAGAGTCTTATATTGAAAGCGTAGCAGTGTCAGTAGAACTCTCCCTCACTTATAGAGTATCAGAGTGTAGCAGCTGCAGCTTTTAGCACAGGGTTTCATGGAAAGGAGCCAAAATCCATTAAGAAAGTATATTATAAAATATATTAATGATATAAATACTGCCAGGAAATCAAAAGTCGTTTGAAAGTTTAGGTACGTTTTTTTTTTTTTCAATTGTAATTTTTATTGAGATTGAAATATAGGAAAACAAACACAAAGTCTTATCCAAAAGTGAGCCATGCAGAGAAATATAAGGCAATAAAATGGCACAAGAAATAAGGAAAACAGTGCATGTACCGAGGTACCAAAAACACAGTCAGAACCTGCTAAAGACATGTAACACAAAGAAGGAGGACAAAAAAGGGAGTGGGTGAGGGAGGAGACAGGAGTACGTAAAACTATCCATTGTCTTCAGCTATCAAGGGGAATTCAAGAGGAGAGAGGCCTCCAGAGTTCAAATATTACGAAGTGTCCAAAATGTATCCCAGGGCTCCCAGATGACCCGTAACCCACCCTCCTTATCATTCAGAAGGGCAGTCAGATATTAAGTCTATCATATAACTCTATCAATGTTTCCAGTGCTTAGTTATGAGACAACGAGCTTAGGTGAGGATGTGTAGCAATAATTGTAGGGAGTGTTTCCTCAGTTTGTCTGGAGGCAAGTTGAGGAGGTATGTGTGAGGGAGGAGGGGAAGGTTAAGACCCAACACTTGCTTTATCAAGATTTGGACTTGTCGCCAATAGGGCTGAATCAGAAAACAGGACCAGAAAAGGTGAAATACGTAGACCACATGGACCACACCATCCACATGCACCACACCATCCACATGCACCACACCACCAGCATACCTCAGCTAGCATTAAAAGAATGTAGCAGGGCTGGGGTGTGGTACCAGTGGAGCAGTTTCTTATAAAAGTTTTATTATAAGTGACACACCTAGAGGTCTTCGGCCCTCGTCCCTATATGATGATCCAGGACAGGTCCAACAGAGAGTCACTCAAATAACCTTCCCACTTCTGCATATAGGGGTGCCTATGAATCCTGTCTGGGACTGGTTCCGACAAAATACAATATATCATATATTAGGCCTGCTGTAGAAAAGTCAGATTTACATAATTTCTCAAAGTCTGTGGTAATGGGAGCCCGAGTGCCCCAAAAAGTAGATTGGGCCAAGTGGCTAATCTGGATATAGGAAAACTTGCCATAAAGGGGAAGGTTAAAATTAGCTTGTAAATCTGCAAAGGATTGAAGAGAGCACGTCTTATAGTCTATTATATCCGCAAAGCAAAAGAGACCCTCCCCAGACCAGGGACCCGAACCCACTGATGTAAGCCCAGGGGAATAGTGTGGTTGGAAGAGAAATGCAGTCATAGAGGAGTTCAGGTAGGAGAGGGGGAAGCAAGCAGTTCTGTGCGCCAGACGTCTCATGTGAGTGCCATCGGACCTAAAAGGGCACTAGAGGATTGGTTATGACGATTGGACCACAAAAGGGAGTTGGGGTGGATTAAGGCTAGCCACAATTTTTCTATTTCCATCCACCTGGAGTATGCCGGTAGAGTTGACCAAGCTGTGAATCTCTGAAGTTGGGCCGCCCAATAATAGAGAATCAGGTTGGAAAGCGACACACCACCCCTATTTTTTGGTGTCATCATAATCAGTTTAGAAATCCTGTGTCTCCCTCCGGCCCAGACAAAGTGCAGAATGGAGCCCTGCAAAGAATGAAGATTCTTAAGAGACCGGGTCTCAAACAAATATGGCGGTTTAGGTACTACGGTCATCTTAATAGCAGATATCCAGCCGGAGAGAGACAAAGGAAGAGCCTGCCACCTAGTAAGGTGCATGCAAATCTGTCAAAAAAGTGGGGGAAGTTCTCCCGGTATAAGAGGAAGAAGGATTTGGTGAGCTGGATGCCCAAGTATTTAAGAGGAGGTCTGCTATCTGTAGGGAAAAAAGGCTTGGAAAAGGAGGCAGGAAGAGGAAATTAGTATGGTCACTCCCACCCTCTTCCTCCACTGGGTTGCTGAGTAAACAGGGTAGTGGCGGAAGGCAAAATGGCAATGTCAGCTCCTAATTCAGTCAGGGCCATCTTCCGCTTAGCATTAGAGTTAAGACCCTTCACATTCAATGAGACTATCTTAGCCATAGCTCAGATATATACAGTATAGAAGCAGCGATCGCAATGCAACTCACCCCACAGGTGATAATGCAGAGTAGGCAGACGAGGTTACTGATGCAGTCGTGAGAAGCTTTGGCGAGACAGATAGTTCAGTGCACCATCATGATTCAATAGGTGTGGGATAGAGATAAGAGGGAACAAGGGAAGGCAATAGGACACAAAACGACAAAAAAAAAAAAAACATAACATCAAGTAAATAATCTTTAGATCCAGGGAGCAATACTTCCGGGAATAGCAACAAGAAGATGTAGGACAGTGAATTAATCTATAGTATTAAGCCTTAAAAAAATCTAAAACAGCACAATTAATCACCCGCAAATAGTGGGAAGCGAGGTCACAGGAGCCCAGCAAAGGAGAGACAGAATGGACTGGCCCCAGAAAAGATGCACTCCCAAGGGCTTCTCCTAAATGTAGCATATACTGTAGTAACAGTACAAGAAAAAATAACAGTGTAGTAAGCATGCATAAACATATGTGGAGAGCTATAATAACTTCTGCAAATTGAAACTATTCCATGGTATCAGATTAAGGAACACCCATGAAATGGAGAGCAGGGACGTAGTAAAGAGGGTCCCCTATGGAGTCAGGTGAGATCAACGTAGAACCTCTTGATGTGGTGGACGGGAAGGCCTGGCTGAAGAAGCGGAGTTATTGGAAGGAAGACGACATTTCTTCTGGGTGACCATTTTCTACACTGGAGATGGAGGCGAAGATGGGGCAGTTGCCTCCTAATCCTGCAGAGGTGGCTGAGGAATGCCCAGAGAGGCACAAAAATCTGGCAGGTCAGAATATGATCTCAAGGTAGTTGTCCATCCCTGCGGGCCGTAAAAGCAAAGAGGAAACCCCATTGGCATGGTTGGTGCTCTTGCAGAACAGATAGCAGGGGCTGCAGAGTCCTCCTCTTTTGAAGTGTGATTCAAGAAAGATCAGGGTACAGTTGAATGGAGGCTCCATCAAAGTCAAAATCTTTTTTGATATGTTCTCGGGACATAATAGCCTCCTTAAGTTCAAAGTCCTGTACACAGCAAATCACGTCTCTTGGGGTAGAAGTCAAACCCTTAGGTCAGAGCCCTGTGTGCTCTATCCAGCTTAATGCGGTGGTCTGGTGGTTTACACAGTAGGCTGTTGAAGATCGCCTCCAAAGTGACATTAAGATTCTCCTCCCCAGTAGCCTCAGGCAGGCCCCTCACCCTTATAGTGTGTCGCTTGCCTCTGTTATGCAAGTCCTCAAGGTAGGGGATAGTGTGCCTGAGAGCAAGAGCATGAGAAGTTGCTACCTCCTTCAAGCGAGAGACCTACTGCCTAGTCTCGTCATGGGCAGCTTCCAAGGAGTCCACCTGACCCACAGGTTGGCATAAATCTGCCTTCACAGCTGCAATTTGTCTTTTACAGGTCTCTTTAACCTCATCCACCAGGTCTTTATAATTACACTTAGTCGGGAGCTGCATCAGGAGGTGTTGCCAGTGGGAGAGGGCTTAAGGAGACTATAAGGGTGGGAGATGGGACCTGATGTCTGCTAATTCTGGGGGTTCGTCACTGCTGCCAGCCCCACAGGAGTAAGAGGAACAGCCATGGGGTCTCATAGGTGAGGTAGGGAAGTAATTGAGGTGAGGGAGGCCAGGTGGGGATCAGGCAGGGCATGGAGCAGTGTGGGTGGGAAGTGAGAGTCTACCAGGAACTGCATGGTAGGGACAGTGATGGTGATGCAGGAGGAGGATGCTGCCCTGATGGTAACAAATCGGATCATGTAGGCCCCTGAAGAGAAGCTGGGAAAGGGGCTTCCGAGGAGTGAACTGTCTGGAGTAGTAGGGTGAGGAGCTGTAGTCCTGTAGGTTCACCTGGAGTGTTGGGGAGAGTGCTTGCAGCACTTTTCTCTCCACTTGCTTCGTGCGAAAACCAAGCGGAAACCACATGAACCCCATTATAGTCTATGGGGTCCGGGGGTTTCCCAGGTAAACTGCTTTTTTATGCATATAGGTTTCCGTTCGGGGGGTCCCCAAGTGGACTCCCCCGAACAGAAACCCGAACGCAGATGTGAACCGGGCCTCACATTTTGGGTGTTTCCACTGTTTTGGCACCTTGGGGGCTCTGCAAATAGGACATGGTGCCTGAAAACTATTCCAGCAAAATCTGTCCTCCAAAAGCCAATCAGCACTCTTTCTGTTCGGAGCCCTGACATGTGCCTGTAGATCAGTGTACCAGCACACATGGGATATTATCGTGTTCAGGAGAAAACAAAATTTGGGGTGCAATTTCTCCCTTAACACCTTGTGAAGATGAAAAATTTGAGACTATAGTGACGTTTTATTAGAAAAAAAGCAATTTTTCATTTTCACGTCTCAATGGTAAAAAATTCTATGAAACAGCTTTGGGGTCAAAGTGCTCACCATTCCTCTTGATAAATTCTTTGAGGAGTCTAGATTCCTAGGTCATTTGGGGGTGTTTATACTGTTCTGGTACCTCAGGAGCTCTGCAAATGCAACAAGCACCTGGAAATGATTGTAGTAAAATCTGCACTCCAAAATCCCAATAGTGCTTCTTCCATTTGGCATGCTTCCGTGGGCTCATACATCAGTTTCCATCCTCATGTGGGATCATTTCATGCTTGGAAGAAATTGCATAACAGATTGTAGGATGCATTTTCTTCTTTAACCCCTTGTGAATGTGTAAATTCTAGTGCTAAATGAATATATTAGTGACAGAAATTGAAATGTGTAAATTTCACCTTTGTTTTAATTCCTGTGAAATGATTTAAGGGTTAAGAAACCTCTGATATGGTATTGTAACATCCGCACCTGTTCAGACTTCTACGCCATCCTTCAGCCGTATGGTACAGCACAGGAGCTGTGTCTGGATATGATTCTTTGCTTTTAGGTTTCTTGTTGTTCTCTGTCTCAACACAGTTCTATTATTCACCTCTGTAATTGATTCTCCACCACACCCATCTCTTCCACAATTGCTTCCTTCTGCTCCTTAAACAGTTAACCTCAGCCTTGCTTTGTGATTGACATCCTTCCTTTCCAATGAAGCCTGGGGCTGATTCCTTACATCCTATATATAGTTTTCTAACCCACACCTGAGGGCTTGCTATTAGACTCTTAGAGCATGCTAGCATATTTTCTCTTTTCTCTGATTTTCTGTATTCTGACCTTTGCTTTGACCTCTTGACTATTCTTCTGGATTTAGATTTTGCACCTAGTTTCCCATCTGGTTTTGACCCCTTGGCTAGTTTGACCTCTTGTTCTGTTGTTAGTCTTGTCTGCATTCTGTGTTTCACTTATCATAGGAAGGGACCATCGCCCAATTATCTACTGCTGCTAGGGTAGTCGTGGAAAGCAGGTAGGGACACGGGGTGGGCCTAGCATCAGGGTTCACTGTCTCCGTCCTCCCCTTTCCTCCCAGGTCCTAACAGCAGCTACTGGGGAATTGCTTAACTGGCAATTCCCTAACAGCTATTTTGAATTATTTGAGAAGTGCAGTTTTGAGAATGAGGTGATTTATGGGGGTTTCTATTACAGAGGCCTTTCAAAGCCCCTTCAGAACTGAACTGGTCCCTTGAAAAATGGGTTTTGGAAATGTTCTTGAAAATTGCTGTTTGATTTATAGTATCTGGAAAAAACTAAGTAATTTGGATACTATGTCTAGCTATATGAAAGACGTAATTTGAAAGTTTAAAAACTGCATTTTTCCCAAATTTTCACCAAATTTCCAATTTTTTCACAATTAAGCACAAAACATATCAACAAAAATTTTTCTCTGCCACAAAGTACAAGGTGTCACGAAAAAACATTCTCATAATAATTTAAGTTAAAGTGTATTAAAGTTATTTCCACATAAAGTTATTCATGTCAGATTTTAAAAATGAAGCCATGTCCTTAAGATGGTTTTAGGCTGTGTCCTTAAGGGGTGAACACCCTTCTTTACGCAATTTCAAAATAGAATGGCATCTAGTGAACTCAAATTCTTATTTTATTTCCTTGTCACATTCAAGAAAACTATGGAACTCATCTAACTGGTATAATTTGTTTACAACCTTTAAAATTTCCCTCTGCCACAGCAAAAAAACTTTACTGAAAAGACCGCAGGTGGAAAAGCATCGTGTTTTTTTCCGCAGTGTTTTTCTTTCCCCTTATTATACCCAAACAGAAAATGCCAGCATTTCTGTAGGTATAATTGACATACTATATTTTTCTGCAATGTGTGGATGGGATTAGCCAGAATCCATCCACTTTGCAGGTACTGCAAAATGTAGCATTTTCGCAATGTGGGGCCCCATTCTCAATCTGTGCTGCTGGTTTTCACTGTGGCTTTTATGTTTAACCCCTTCCTGACATCCACCGTAATATTATGGTTGATGCCAGGTCTTTAAAGATGGCAGCCGTTCTACTGCAGAGAGGCCGCCATAGCTACCGGGTCTCTGCTTTAATGTACAGCGGAGGCCAGGAGCTAATTCACTCAGATAGCGGACATTGCACTACACTGTGGCCCCTCATATTAAAAAAATGACCTGTTCCTATGACAGCTGGGAGACTTCTGAAGGCTCCCAGGCCTTTCATAGGAATACTACTATTGAGGCTGGTCTATGACCAGCTTCAAAAGTAACATAGCAAAAGTCCCATTGACTGCAATACAGTTGTATTGCAGTCTATGGGACCTGCAGTCAAAAGATTGAAGAGTCGAACTCCCTAGGGGAGCTAATAAAATTTTAACAAAGTTTTTAAAAATATTTTTAAAAAACTATAAAAAAAACCTAAAAGTTCAAATTACCCTCTTTCCCTAGAATACATATGAAACTGAAAAATTATTGTGAAAAACATACACAGTAGGTATCGTTGTGTCTGAAAATGCTCAGTCTACAAACTTATAAAAACATTTTTCCTGTACTGTGAACATTGTAATGGGAAAACAAAAAATCAAAGGTGGCGAATCGCTGTTTTTTCGCTGTTTTGCTTCTGATAAACATTTGAATAAACTGTGATCAAATCAATAGACATTCCCCAAAATGGTAAAACTAAAAAGCACATTTGGCCCTTCAAAAAAGGACGCCCTATGCATCCCCCTACACGGAAGTATAAAAAAAGTTATGGGTGTCAGAATATGGCGACTTAAGAAAAAAATTATTTTTTGCAAAGATTTGGATTTTTGTTAAGGGGTTAAAATGTAAATAAAACTATATAAATTTGCTATCCCGGAATTGTGCCGAAACATAAAATACAGGTGACATGTCATTTTGGCTGCACAGTGAACGCCATTAAAACAAAGCCTATAAGAAAGTTGCACAAATGTTCTTTTCCTCCAATTCCATCCCATTCTGAATTTTTTTCAAGCTTCCCAGTACATTGTACAGAATACTAAATGGTACCATTATGAAGAACAATTTGTCCCTCAAACATTAAGCCCTCATATGGCTCTGTGAATGGAAAAATAAAAAAGTTATGGGGTTTGGCAGGCAGGAAGTGAAAAACAAAAAATAGAAAAATGCCTCAGGTAGAAAGGGGTTAATTAGATTCTATTAAGTTGAAGAATATTTTGCTCTAAATAAGTAAGCAAGAAGAAATAAGGAAACAAAGCTAAAATACACAGTACATGTGTTGCGTGCAAATACAATGGGGAAAAAAAGCATTTAGTCAGCCAGCAATTGTGCAAGTTCTCCCACTTAAAAAGATGAGGCCGGCCTGTAATTGACATCATAGGTAGACCTCAACTATGAGAGACAAAATGAGAAAACAAATCCAGAAAATCACATTGTCTGATTTTTTAAAGAATTTATTTGCAAATTATGGTGGAAAATAAGTATTTGGTCACCTACAAACAAGCAAGATTTCTGTCTCTCACAGACTTGTAATTTCTTTAAGAAGCTCCTCTGTCCTCCACTCATTACCTGTAGTAATGGCTCCTGTTTGACATTGTTATCAGTATAAAAGACACCTGTCCACAACCTCAAACAGTCACACTCCAAACTCCACTATGGTGAAGACCAAAGAGCTGTGGAAGGACACTAGAAACAAAATTGTAGACCTGCACCAGGCTGGGAAGACTGAATCTGCAATAGGCAAGCAGCTTGGTGTGAAGAAATCAACTGTGGGAGCAATAATTAGAAAATGGAAGACATAGAAGATCACTGATAATCTCCCTCCATCAGGGGCTCCACGCAAGATCTCACCCCGTGGGGTCAAAATGATCACAAGAACGGTGAGCAAAAATCTCAGAACCACACGGGGGGACCTAGTGAATGACCTGCAGAAAGCTGGGACTAATGTAACAAAGACTACCGTCAGTAACACACTACGCCGCCAGGGACTCAGATCCTGCAGTGCCAGACGTGTCCCCCTGCTTAAGCCAGTACATATCCAGGCCCGTCTGAAGTTTACTAGAGAGCATTTGGATGTTCCAGAAGAGTATTGGGAGAATGTCATATGGTCAGATGAAACCAAAGTAGAACTGTTTGGTAGAAACACAACTCGTCGTGTTTGGAGGAGAGTGAATGCTGAGTTGCATCCAATGAACACCCTACCTACTGTGAAGCATGGGGGTGGCAACATCATGCTTTGGGGCTGTTTCTCTGCAAAGGGACCAGGACGACTGATCCGTGTACATGAAAGAATGAATAGGGCCATGTATCATGAGATTTTGAGTGCAAACCTCCTAATATAAGCAAGGACATTGAAGATGAAACATGACTGGGTCTTTCAGCATGACAATGATCCCAAGCACACCGCCAGGGCAATGAAGGAGCGGCTTCGTAAGAAGCATTTCAAGGTCCTGGAGTGGCCTAGCCAGTCTCCAGATCTCAACCCTATAGAAAACCTTTGGAGGGAGTTGAAAGTCCGTGTTGCCCAGCGACAGCCCCAAAATATCATGGAGGAATGGACCAACATACCAGCAACAGTGTGTGCCAACCTTGTGAAGACTTACAGAAAATGTTTGACCTCTGTCATTGCCAACAAAGGATATATAACAAAGTATTGAGATTAACTTTTTTTATTGACCAAATACTTATTTTCCACCATAATTTGCAAATACTTAAATATTTAAATTCTTAAAAAATCAGACAATGTGATTTTCTGGATTTGTTTTCTCATTTTGTCTCTCATAGTTGAGGTCTACCTATGATGTCAATTACAGGCCGGCCTCATCTTTTTAAGTGGGAGAACTTGCACAATTGGTGGCTGACTAAATACTTTTTTTTCCTCACTGTAATTATGCTGTGACATCATTTCACTTATATACGATGATATCGGTTTATATTATCTGGATGCATTTATCATCTAAGTGGAGTATTTAACCAGTTCCAGAACATCCATAGATTATATACTGTATGTCCGGGCGGTCCAGTTTTAACTCTAGATGTACCAACAGTAACAGCCGACAATCCGTTCTTAAACTTGCATGATTTCGTGCAGCAGGTTAACCTTGCAAGTACGTACAGGGCAGAGTTACAACTGGACGACCTTGACGTATACACCTAAGCAAAAAAACAAAACAAAAAAAACCCACGAAAAATGTGAAAAACAAGACATTTCCCCTCCTTTTTTGTTTACATTTTCTTGGATATTAAAATAAAAAAAGCATGGAAAAATAAAAACAGCATAACACCAAAAAAGGACGCAAAAATTATTTGAATAAACCAAAGGAAAAAAAATGTTATAGCCCTCAAAAACACATGTACGAAAAAAAAAAAATTGTGTCCCGTCCTGAACCAGGGAAAATAGCCCAGTACTGAAGTGGTTAAAGAGAATCTTTCACCACCTCCATCAACTCTAACTCTTTGCATCCTTCAATATGGAGCACTCCACTGATTTTGGTGCAGTACAAATTTTTTTTTCTATGACCCCCACCATTCCTGAGCAATCATTTCTGTTATTTTCAGTACAACTGTACTTTCTTCTGTCAGGTGGGCGGTTCTGCTCCTGCAGAAAAGGGAGAAAGCCCAATCATCTGGGTGGTGTGAAATGATGTCTCTGGGCTGGAGTTTACAAAGCTGGGGGTAATACACGTACTTATAACCAGATCTGTGTCTGCAAGTATTTTCTGTCATCTGAAAGTTTAGAAGTATGGCATTGACTAATAGGGACCTATCTTCAAAAAAGCAGCTAGAGGAACTAGAGGAACAGTTTTCCTTTTTCCATCCATTTGCATATCCTTCCCAGCTTCTTATGTTGGACATTTTGGTTTATAAGGTTCTGTGTCTCAGTGTTAAAGATGTTCTTCTTAAGTGGGCCTTGTCTACTACTAGTACAGTGTAGCGACCACTGCTCCATTCAAAACGGGGGACAATAGGACATGATCATGATATACTATACAGTATATTGGGGATAACTTGCTTTTGTAGGAAAAAAACCCTTTGACTGTAAATTGTTCTGACAAGAATATCAGCAGGTAGATGTCAGTCCCATTATGACAATGACAAATTCCTCAAGTTATATAAAGCAGTTGAACAGAGTTGACACAAAGATATGCAATATAAATACAGATAGGTAAGAGCAGTCTGCCTGCAGAGCAAGACGTACACCTGTCATCTCCGAAAACCTCAAAGTCTGGTCACTGACATAGCGTCACAGCCAGGTAAGTGGATAATAATATGAAGAAACAGCTAAGACAATATACAAAGAAATGTGAATTATTACATAATATTGCAGATAGATAGATAGATAGATAGAAATATATAGCTCATTATAAATAGATATATAGATAGCTAGATAGATACAGACCAATAGATAGATAGATAGATAGATACAGACAGACAGACAGACAGACAGACAGATAGATAGATAGATAGATAGATAGATAGATAGGTAGAAATATATAGCTCATTATAAATAGATATAAGATAGCTAGATAGATACAGACCATAGATAGATAGATAGATAGATACCACAGATAGATAGATAGATAGATAGATAGATAGATAGATAGATAGATAGATAGATAGATAGATAGATAGACAGGGGCATCTCAATCAATTAGAATATCTTTGAAACATTTATTTATTTCAGTAATTAAATTAAAAAAGTGACCTCCTATATTTTCTAGATTCTTTACACACAGAGTCTTCTATTTCAAGTGTTTTATTTCTGTAAATGTTGATTATGGATTACAGGTAATGAAAACCCAAATCTAAGAAAATCAGAATATTGTAAAAAAGTTCAGTATTGTAAATTCAGTGTCACCTGCCAAGGTTTCCTAAGCCTTTAAATGGTCCCTCAGTCTGGTTCAGTAGGACACACAATCATGGAGGCGCTGATTATGGATTGTATTGCTGAATTACTAAAATTAATGAACGTTTCAAACATATTCTAATTTATTGAGATGCTCCTGTAGACAGTTAGATAGATAGATAGATAGATAGATAGATAGATAGATAAAGAGATAGATAGATAGATAGATAGATAGATAGATAGATAGATAGATGGCAGTCACACTCTTCTACATGACATATGTGCCTTACTAACGATACAATGTATCACACACAATGTTAGTGTGTTTACAATTTTGTTTGTATCTAATTGTCAATCACTTTGGTTTTATATTAATGATTGTAATTGCTGTATTGTATCGCATTTTGCCGTGTCTATACACTATATAATTAATCACTGTTAATCACTTCTGATGCAATTCACACTATATATACCTGTATACTGTCACTATCATGTTGCTTGAAAAATGTCCCATGGGGCAATAAAACCACCTTTACAGTTTTTTCACTTTACTCTGGAGTGGTGCCTACTTTTTTGCTTATTATCAGATAGACAGAAAGATAAATAGTTTGTTCATTTGTTACAGATAGATAGATAGATAGATAGATAGATAGACTAGATAGACAGACAGACAGACAGATAGATAGATACCTGAACGTTTTCTACAATGTATCATTGAGGTTAAAATGCATCAGCCTGGATCCAGACTACATGCTCATAGACCACAAATGCAATATATAGAGAAGTGTAATTTCTTTACAAAGGAAAAGTTTTAGATCTTTCTAATATATTAAGGACAGTTTTATTAAGTGCCTGCTCAATTTCTCTGGTGTAAAAAAATCCCAAAACTCAGGTTTGCAACTTTTAAAAAACATTTTTTGTACCCTTGCCACATTCCAAAAAGGAGACATGGCCTTGTCATAAATTAGGCATATTTTCTGCTGGCAGCTGGGTCCGCTATGGGATTTTTGCTACGCACATCCTGCAGTGGGCCTCGTCCTGTGCAGACTTACCCTTAGTAAGCTTGTATCATACCCTGGAGCAGGGTTGCCTACTGTCTGTAAGGGCTGAAGGAACTTGTACAGGTTGTTGTGATTGTACTTATCATTATTTTATGGGTCACAGTAAATTTTTCCATGTGAATTACACGGTCCCGTGTGCGTGCGAACAGTCCGGGGCTGCAAAACATGGAACAGGTGCTATTCCTGTCCAATTTTGCAGCTTTGAATGAATAGGGCCGTGGAAGCATGTCCGGTGCACAGGTGGCACATGGATGACATCCCGGCTAAATGTCAGTTCTCTTGACCTGAATGGGATTGTTTAGGCAACAAGCACATGGATTTCTGCAAGTCTCATTCAGATAAATTGGGCAATTGCAACAAATCTGAAACAAATTTTCTTCATGTGAATTCACCCTTAACATTATTGTGAGCGTGTATCTAGCCTTTAAATAGCAATTTGTAAGTAACGCTGCCATGTTTCCATCTGTTCTATCTGCAGCTACGGCTGGAGGCAGACACCAACTGCAGCACCATGTCCCCAGCGGTGATTCTCCTTCTCTGTGTCTCCATTCATATTACATGTAAGTAGTTACATACAAATACAAAATACATGAATCTTAACAGGATTTTTTGGAAAACACAGATGACTCCATTTTGCAAAACTGGTCATGCTTTGTATAAATTTCTCAGAGGATCCCCCCTACCCCAGGATCTGATTTGAACATATCATGTGAGATAAGCAGCATCAGCTTTGCCTAGCAGTCGCTTATCACCTGTCTCTATTGAAATAAATATGCACATTATCCGAGAGTGCATGTATGTTAGATCATTGGAGAATATAGCTAGCGATGAAGGATCAGACTAAGAGCTATTAAATTTGTATTGGAAGCTTAAAGCAAACCCTCGCTCTCCCTTTTTATGGTTCATTCTCAGTGTTGGACGGACAACCAAGGTACCAGAGGATGCTGAAGTGAGCAAATAATAGTCCAGCAAAAGATACCCAAATTTGAAGAGTACTATGGTCTATTTCCAAAGGGTTTTTGAAGGGTGGACCCCCCAGAATAATTTTATCGGTTGGGTCCAAAAACCTCAGTCTGACATTGTTCATTCCCCTAATTTATCTGAAAATTATCTCTATTGGTGCTTTAGTAGTCTACACTTTATGATCATTCTACTTTGTTAGTAATAGAAATCCGTTCTCCATTCACTAACTTTTTGGTGAGCCTTTAATAGACTAACAACCAATCAGAAGAGACAGAGCTGCAGTGGGTGGTCAGAGTAGCAAGCTGAACCAATGATGAGTCAGGAGGCGTGTCTCAGACTACCTCAGTCTCCCTGTAGTCACTGTAGCTAACAACTCTTTATAAATACTTTTTTTTATCCATTAGCCAAATGGTACAATATTTTTTGGTGCATTTTGGCTAATAGCAGTACAGACCTATTTCTGTAATATACTGTCCTTACATACATAATCATATTTAACAGATAGATCTGCTGTAGGTTCTGTGCAACCCCCAATGTTATATGCATTTGCCTTACACCTGTGCAAGAACCTTAAGTAGGAAGATTTTCTTACGGTACATCCTTGATGACTACGATATGCATAAAATGTGCTGACCATTTCCAACAAGTTTTCAGTGCAGACACATTTCATCTGTAGAACAATTGCCAGGAAAAGAGAAAACACATAAAATGTAGAATTCTTCTCAGATCAGACAGAAAAAACAAAACAAAAAAACAAGTAAAATACGTTGACCCTGTTGTTAATATACTAAAACTTGTCCCATATCATTATCTTTCTTTGCAGATGGACAAGTCATGGTCTTCCAGATTTCGCCAAATTATGGCAGCGTGAATGGAGCAACAAGACTTACAATCAAAGGACAAGGTAGGACAGTACTATGCCAGATATCCTTAGCACATTGTGAAAACTTAGACAAAAACATATTAAAAATATATAAAAATATCTCAGCAATTTCTCCTTTCATCCTCTCATTTCCTTTGATCCTATTTAGTCTCACATTACATGCCAAAGATGCGTTACATTTAAGAAAGTGTCTAGTCTTAACAAGAGATGGGTGAACCTTTTCAAGTTCGAGTTGGGGTTGGTTTGGGTCCCTAATTTGTTTCGGGTTGAACAAGTTCGATATGAACCACACCTTAAATTGGCTTAAAACATAGTGTAGAACACTGTCAGGGCTCCTAGGAACCTATCTATAAAACATAGTGTAGAACACTGTCAGGACTCCTAGGAACCTATCTATAAAACATAGTGTAGAATACTCTTAGGGCTCCTAAGAACCTCTCAATAAAACATAGTGTAGAATACTCTTAGGGCTCCTAAGAACCTATCTATAAAACATAGTGTAGAATACTCTTAGGGCTCCTAAGAACCTATCAATAAAACATAGTGTAGAATACTCTTAGGGCTCCTAAGAACCTATCTATAAAACATAGTGTAGAATACTCTTAGGGCTCCTAGGAACCTATCTATAAAACATAGTGTAGAACACTGTCAGGGCTCCTAGGAACCTATCTATAAAACATAGTGTAGAACACTGTCAGGGCTCCTAGGAACCTATCTATAAAACATAGTGTAGAATACTCTTAGGGCTCCTAGGAACCTATCTATAAAACATAGTGTAGAACACTGTCAGGGCTCCTAGGAACCTATCTATAAAACATAGTGTAGAACACTGTCAGGGCCCCTAGGAACCTTTCAATAAAACACAGTGTAGAGCAATGTCAGGGCTCCTAGGAACCCATCTATAAAACATAGTGTAGAATACTGTCAGGGCTCCTAGGAACCCATCTATAAAACATAGTGTAGAACACTGTCAGGGCTCCTATCTATAAAACATAGTGTAGAACACTGTCAGGGCCCCTAGGGACCTATCTATAAAACATAGTGTAGAATACTGTCAGGACTCCTAGGAACCTATCTATAAAATATAGTGTAGAACACCGTCAGGGTTCCTAGGAACCTATCTATAAAACATAGTGTAGAACACTGTCAGGACTCCTAGGAACTTATCTATAAAACATAGTGTAGAACACTCTTAGGGCTCCTAGGAACCTATTTATACTAAGTGGATTTTACACAATGTTTTATAGACAGGTTCCTAGGAGCCCTAAGAGTATTTTACACTATCTATAAAACATAGTGTAGAACACTGTCAGGGCTCCTAGATACCTATATATAACATAGTGTAGAATACTGTCAGGGCTCCTAGGAACCTATTTATAAAACATAGTGTAGAGCACTCTTTTACGCTCCTAGGAATCTATCTACATATATAGGTTTCTAGGAGCCCTAAGAGTATTCTACACTATCTATGAAACATAGTGTATGACGCTGTCAGGGCTCATAGGAACCTCTCTAGGTCATAAATAACTTAAAGGGGTTGTCCACTTTCAGACCAATATTGAGAGACCAATATTATTTTCAAACAATAATATGAGGCCAATTTTTGTTTGTATAATAAAAAGTTTTACAATTTTCCAATACACTTTGTGATGTACATATATATTGAGACAGGGTAGTCAATAGCTTCTAATGCAAAATCTGTAATGGGGCGCCCTCCTACCTAGTGCATTTGTAATGGCAGTATTTGGGCCAAAGTGTGACTGCTACCTGCAGTCAGACTGGAACACAAGAGTACCAGAGGATCATGTGGTGGGCCCAGGCTCTAACACAAATCTAGTAAAAGACACCCAAATTTGCAGGGTACTATAGTCTATTTCATCTGAGTTGTTAGAGGGTGGGTCCTCAGAATAATTTTGGACCTAAGGAACCTGAGTCCAATACTTGCTACCTCTGCAGTCCTACAGCTACTTTTCACTCTAGTCAATAGTTGAGTGGTAGGAAGAGTAAGCCTGAATAAGATGTAAGAAAATTGAGATTGAAATTGAAAATTGACTATAATCTTGAAAAAAACAAACAGATTTTATTTTTAGACCTAGGACGGAGCGACATGTTGAGTTTTTAAACTGCCTGTAGTTTTGGGATTTGGCCCAATCTCTGCTGAATCCTTTTAGTTATCTTTAACCCCTTTCCGACTTCCGCCGTACTATTACGGTGGATGTCAGGTCTTTAAAGATGACGGAGATCCAGAGCTAATGCCCGGTATCAGAGTTGACTCTGATTGCGGCATTGCTATGAGTGAGCCCCTTCCCATCCCAAAGTATAAAAATGCCACCCTTTATTGGTACGGGATGGCTCCTGTGCAGCAAGAAAAAATAAATAAATAAATAAATAATAAAAAAAAAAAATTCAAATCAATCCCCTTTCCCTAAATTTGAAATGAAAGTAAATAAACAAAAACAAACATAAACATATTACACACCTCCATGTCTGAAAACACCCGGTCTACAAACATATAAAAATACAGGTGTCAGCACATGGAAAACTATGTAAATTTGGTATCCCTGGAATTGTGCTGACCCATGGAATACAGGTGACATGTCATTTTGGCTGCACAGTAAATGCCGTAAAAATAAAGCCTATAAGAAAGTCACATAAAGTTTTTCTCCAATTCCACCCCATTCTGAATTTTTTTTTCCAGCTTCCCAGCACATTGTACAGAATAATAAATGGAACCATTACAAAGTACAATTTGTCCCGCAAACATTAAGCTCTCATATGGTTCTGTGAAGGGAAAAATAACAAAGTTTTTAGGTTTGGAAGGCAGGGAGTCAAAAAACGAAAATTGAAAACTGCCCATGATAATATATGCAGACATAACAAAAATTTCCATACAATTTCACACCACAAATTTGCTGTATATTCCCATCAAAATCATCATGTGTTACACTGCAAAGGATAAATCTGTAACATGGATCCATCAAGTGGTAATGTAGGCGGCAGTTTCTCTTTAAGACATCTTTACGGGTACTGCTCAACCTCTCCCCCGACTTCTGCTGTTAGGAGTAAAGAAGGACTGGGTAAGTTGGATTTCACAATTTCACTTAAAGGTTTCTTACAAAAGTCAAGGAGCATTTCCATGAGAAGGGAGCCTTTAATCTGATTTCAGATGTGCTATATGTTGTTTTTATGTCATACAGAATATTGATATCACTTGTACAGTTGTCTCTCTTGACTCTCTGCTTATCTTTCTCTCTTTAGGCTTTGCAGATGCAAACCAGTTCAACTATGGAGATGGCAATACTAATCTGGGGAACAGCGTCCAGCTGGTTTCATCGACTCTTTCAATCCCATGTGATGTAGAGAAAGATTCCAGTCATGCTACACAGATCACCTGCTACACCAGGTACTCGGCCTCTTCATCTAATTCTTGGTGAACATAACCTTTACTTTCATTACTTATTGACAGCACCCAAAATTGTTTGGACCTGTGCCTAGTAATAGAAGTTGTAAGGATGACGGTGACATCTGGATCTCTTTAGTCCTGTTCTAGCAGTATTACACCCACCGCAATTCTGATATTGGTTGATAGTAAAGTACATTTGCTGGGGCCGTATCCGTGGTGGTGATGCCACAGGACATGCTATATTGGCCAGGTTATGCATATACATGGCAAAAGGCTCAGAATGGATTGAAAAATCAAAGAACTAATCCTCATCCACCGATCACCCTGCTCCCAATCTAATGTTTCCTCCATGGGTCTCTACTTTATAGTCTCTCTCAACCCCACAAGAGATGATTGCTTAGCTAGACATTGGCTATTGCGGTAACCAGGGCTGGTGTCAGCACCATGCTGACTGTTACATAAAATTGTGTAATGATCGCGGTCGCACCCACTGGAGTACGAGGCCCGCGGTCAGCTGGAGATGGCTGGGGCACCAGACCACTATGATAGCATGTTGCCGGGCCCCTTTCCAATAGATGCTAGCCCAAGGGAGTTGACTTAAAATAATAAATACTTGTACTCACCTCTCCTGGGCTCAGCACCCTTTCCGAGGCCATGCTGAGGCCTGTGGTTGGAGTACTATTTTATTTCATTATTTTACTTTTTTTTTTTTTTTTTACTTTTCTATTCAATTTTTATTTATTCATTTTTTACATTGTGTCCTCATAAGGTCATAATTGACCTTTGGGGACATCTTACCACTATTTTTTTTGTTGAGGAGGCTGATTTCCTCTGTAACTGGGGCTGGTACCTTTGCCCCAGTTGCAGGAGGAATGCAGCCTTCTGTCCATGACTGCTGAGCTAATCTGGGTCTTTTAGGACCCAGCAGCTCTAACAGTCTCTGATCCCCGGCGAATCACATGACCGCCGGTTCATGGCAGCTCCCATAGCTGTGTATACAACGCTCATTGAGTGCTGTGTACACAGCAATCGGTAAGGCAGGGACGGTAATAAACCTTCACTGCCTTCTCTAGATGATCTCTGGCCGTTTTCGTGCAGCTGTTTAAAACTGCAAGGACATACTGGTACGTCCTTGCAGAGGGACCACCTGGAGGTATATAGTCTATGGGCGGTCTGGAAGAGGTTAAAGAGGACCTTTCATGTCCTCTGACATCGGCGGTATTATATACCGCTAGAAAGAGCCCGGGCGCCAGAGATATCGGTGCCATTAGTTTCCTCTGTCAGAAGAATTGGCCTTACTGCTCAGCGTCATCACTGGGCTATGAGGAACGCCCCCTCTGACAGTACAAGTCTATGGAAGAGTACTGTTGGGGGGGGGGTGTTCCTCACAGCCTAGCCCTTCTTACAGTGGAGAGATATCAAAACCAACGGCACCGATATCTCTGGCACTATGGTGCATACTGGGTAAGCTGACAGTGCGCTGAATTCAGTATATAACACTGCTAATGTCAGAGGACATGAAAGGTCCTCTTTAGACCGGAGCCCCACGTAGCATAAACGCAGCGATTAGCCAAAATCCCATCCACACATTGCAGAAAAATATCCGCAGCGGAAACACTGCAATTTAAAAAACTGTCACGTTTTTGTAAATCGCAGCATATCAATTATACCTACGGATATACCTTTCTTTTAATGCAGTGTTTTTTGGCCGCAGCATGCTATGCAGGGCCTTATCCTCAATGGGGTATTTTTCTCTTAATAATTTTTGCTTTCTCAAGATGTCCAATGTCCCAGAATCTAAAATCTAGAAGAAAAGGAAGCCTAACATTCGTTTTTGCCAACTGTTTTTCATCCATTTTACATCCGTTAAAAACTGATCCATCAGTTTCTAATGAGTCCATGTGTCCATGAAAATGGACAAAGATTGAGCATGTCAGTTTTTTTTGACACCCGTGAAAACGGACCGTCAAAAAAACGGACATGTGAATAGAGACATTGAATTCAAAGTATTCTCTAAACGGTCATGCGATGGATGGTGAAAAGACGGACATCAGATGTCATGTGAATAAGCTCTTAGGCTGCTTTCACACGGCAGTGTTTGGTCAGTGATTTCATCAGTGATTTTGTGCCAAAACCAGGAGTGGGTTTAAAACACAGAACAAGTGCCAATCTCTCTATTATACATGCAGTGGTGAACCTAGCCTCTTTTCTGCCTGTGGCGGACTATAGAAAGACGCCCCCCCCCCCCAAAAAAAAAAAAAAAAAAAAATTGAGTTTCCATGCTACTAGTTTAACACACTGTTATCGTCGCAAAATATACACAATACACAACATTATAAAACAGTTTTTAAGAATTCTTCTTCCTGTATTACTTCAGTATCAGATCAACAACACGGTATTAACAATGAAAGTAACTTCACACATCTTCTGCTTGGTGGATGGACGAGCCCACGTGGCCCCCATTCTCTATAATAGGAGCGCCGCAGATAGCTGAGTACTGGACTTCGGGTATCTTTGGCACTCCCATCGAAGTGAATGAGAGCCACGCGGGTTCGTCCATCCACCAAGTGACACACCTATATATATGGCTGGGGCCAGGCTGGATTCCCACCTAGTGGGGGGAAAAACCCAATTCTCAGGCTCAGTGGGGGTCTCAGCAGACAGACCCCCATCACTCAGGTATTTATCCTCTATCATTTAGGTGAATACAGGGCAGTAACATTCTGTGACTTACAGGTGACGTCTCTGACTAGTCGGTCACATTTCCCTTCTCTTCCCTTTGGACCGCCATGACCACTTCTTCCAGCTGTGACTTGTCTCTGTAAAGTTTGCAACACAGACATGTTTGGCTCCTCACTTTTCCAGGCACCTGACCCACATTGTCCTCACCTGCACACCCATCCTGCTGCTACCCCCAATTATAAAATATATAATATAACCCCCCATAATGAATAATACCCCCAAGTCCATCGTTATATTAATAACATCCGTGTGTACCCTGTATAAATAGTGCCCCTTATTAATAATACCCCAGGTGTTAACTAATTAAAAGGTTTTCCAGGTCATTAATAAACTAATCAGTGGGGCTCAAAAACCCAGGACCCCCACTGATCAGCTGTTTGAATGGTACCTGTGTAAGCGCCGTGACCGCTTCTCTGTTTACATAGTGTCATTCATCTCATAGCGGCCATGTCATGTAACTACAGCCTCGTCCTGTACATGTCTATGTGACAAGGCTGGAATTACATCACACGGCCACTATAAACAGACAGCGTATAATATAAACAGGCGCCATAGCCCCTGTTTATAGTGCCCCATTTACACACACTATAATGTTCCACATCAGCCCCTGCACACAGTATTACACAGTATTATGGCCCGCAGCGGCCCCTGCACACAGTTTTATGCTCCCTAGTGGCCCCTACACACGGTATTATGCCCAATATTGGCCCCTGCACACGGTATTAGGGTCCATAGTGGCCCTTGCACACGGTATTATGCTCCACAGTGGCCCCTGCACACGGTATTATGCTCCATAGTGGCCCCTGCACTGGTATTATGCTCCATAGTGGCCCCTGCACTGGTATTATGCTCCATAGTGGCCCCTGTACTGGTATTATGCTCCATAGTGGCCCCTGCATAGACCCGAGAGTATAATGATTGGAGACCCAGGGGAGGTGACAAACATAAAAACCAGTGTTACTTACCTATCCTGGACACCAGTGCACTCCTTGCAGCTTTCAGCCCTGTTTAATTGCGCACACACGTCACGTGATCAGGCCGGCAACGCGACCTGATGACATCACCAGAGGCCCCAAGCCTGCTCGGAGTAACATCAGATCGCAGGAGAGGTGAGAACCATTGGTTTTTATGTTCCTTCACCTCCCCTGGGTCTCCGAGTATAATAATAGTAGTATTTGAGGCCCACGGCCTCACTTACCGCTGCCGCTCACAGCCGCTTCTGATTCCCCCTTCTTCGTCCCATAGCAGAAGGGGAAGCGGAGGCGGCCACGAGCAGACGCGGGGTAGGTACTGTATATACTGTATATATGTATTTAAATGACATAATTGAACCTGACAGTACCTGGTACCTGAAGGGTAGATGTTGTCGTTATAAACCGGTAGTAGTGCAGCCTCATGTTTCATTCAAGGTGTCATATCATAGGTGTGAAAGTAATACTGAAAAATAGGGTTTGCATTTTTAATTTTCAAAAGAGGCGTTTATGTGACATGTTTTCTGGTAGGCTTCCTTTAATACCCAAGAATGAAGCCATGGTTCTAAAAAAAAAATAAAAAATAAAAAAAAAAACACATAAAAATAAAGTATTATTTTCCTATGTTACAGACCCATGCCGGCAGATTCTTACATGATGAGAGTGAGTGTTGATGGCGTTCCTGTGTCCACCAGCAACACCTGTAATGGATACTACCAGTACTACTGGTGCATGTTCCAGGTATGGAAACGCAATTTGTTACTAACATTTTCTCCTACATGATATGTACCATTAATGAGCAAGCATTTGCCCTAAATTCTAATACTTTTTTAACTTCTTAAGGCTATGACCCCACATTGCGGAAACGCAGAGTTTTTGGCTGCTTCTGGTTAATCTCATCCTCACATTGTGGAAAAAAGAGCTTAGGAAAAGCTGCATTTTCAAAAATGCATGAAAAACACAGCGTGCCAATATTAGCTGCAAAATTGCATATAATGGGAAGGAAAAAAGCAGAGAAAAACGCAGCAAAAATTCAATGAAAAATACTGCTGGAAAAGGCAAAGTGTTTTCCCAGCGTTTTTTTCTGCAATGTTTGTTAGCTACGTTTCACTACGTGTGGCCTTAGCCTAAACAGGTTTCCAGTTTTTTTAGTGTACATTTTATCCTGAACATGTTATACTATACTGCCATACTATGTGCACCACTGTTCCCACCATTCCTGAACAACAAACGCAGTTAGTTTTGGTGCCTGATGTGCTATTAAAGGTCTGTAACACCAGAAGGGCGGTGTCAGGCAGGGGGCGTGATTCAGAGCTGCAATCAGAGGCAGTCAGTGTCAGAGCTCAGAATAACACCCCTTCGTCTGCTCCTGCCTGACCCCGCCCTCCTGACAGTACAGAGTCTAAATAGCATATCAGGCACCATAAGTGACACCAAACAGCACTGATTGCTCAGGAATGGTGGGGGTAACTGTACCAGAATCAGTGGAGCAGCAGCTATTAATTGATGTAAAGAGCTGGACTAGTTTTAGGTGGTGAAAGGTCCTCTTTAAGATGATACGTGGTGTCTGTTGTAAAATAGGGACATATTCTGTACGGTATTTAAAACACATCAGATATTTTGCACAATAAGATTTATTTTGTTTAAAGAAAAACATATCAATGTACCGAATAATTACATTTATTTTTACATTACATGTTATTCCAGACGTATATTTACTACACCCCAACGATTAACAGTATAGGACCAGTTTCTGGGACTCCAGGTATTTATGGCTTTAAAATTGTTTTATTTTGATTTTTCAGATGGTCAAATGTTTGCAGTTTATATCATTTAGGACCCACTCCTGGATTTGGATAAATTGGTATTTGTTAAGAACTTCATCAAAACCGTATAAACCGAGGCTAAGTTTCATAAATGGTACTGTAGTGTCCGTACTGGGCTCGACTATATTCATCAGTCCCACAGAGACTGACTACAATAACAGTGTGCATGCGTGACCCCTGCTCCATCCAAGCTCATTCCTCTGGAAAGTGGGCTTGGAACCCCTGTTTTAGTGATGAGTTGGGGTCCCTCCGGTAGAGCCCCCAGTGATCATAAATTTGTTACCTATCTTGTGAATAGGTAATAAATGCTTTTTCATGGGATAACTCATTTATAGGGGTTGCCCACTTTGGATGATACTTTTTTTCTTTTTTTTGTCTCCCAACAATGAACTAAACACAGCATGTCCCATTAAAAAGAGCTACAAATAAAGACCACACTTAGAAATGAAAACATGCCAGAATTCAGAATTTTTACCCAAAACTGGTGTACAAGCTTTATACCACATTTAATAATCATTTTAGACACTTTTTGTGCCTTGTCCATCAATGGATGGAACTTGGAAAGTGATACCACAGATGTCAGGCCTATATAGATGATGCCCACTCAGGAATCACAGGCTTCAGTGGTTACCTGGGGTCGCTGACATCACAGAGGAGGATGTAGTGTAATAATGATTCGTTGGTGGCAAACCCCAAGAATTTTGGGTTTGGCTGTACCTGAAATTTTTGGATAATTTCTAACAAACTTCGCTAGTAATAAATCATTTTGCTCATTCCAGTGAAGCAATGTCATTATTACATAAATGATATACTTTCATGGATGATTCAGTCGTTCTACTATGTCTGCACATCTTCTTTTATGTTTCAGGTTCTCTGATCACAATCACAGGCCGAATGTTTACCGATGTCTATGGCAGTAATACGGCTTTAAGTTCTAATGGAAGAAATGTCCGAATACTCAGGCAAGTCATTTAGATAATGTTCTGGCTTCACAAATTTTACAAAAACAATATTCATTAAAGGGAGTCTGTCAGCAGAACCCAACATATCAGCTCAGCCCCGCAGATAGATAGGTTAGGGTCACCTAAATTTAACAAGGTTTTCCACTTGTAAATCAGTGTCTGCTTTTCTTGTGTCAACATGAAAATGAGCTGTTTGGAGCAACAAGCTATTGCTGCAGAGTGGTAAGTGGTAAAGCCCTTGTTGCTCCAAATAGCTTATTTGCATATTGACAAAAACAGCAATAGCTCGGCAATGGAGGCAGAGTCCAACTGTCAGGGCATAATAAGAGTTGTAATTCTGAAAAACAGTTCGAAGCTGCAAGTAGGGAATCCCCACCTTATAGGCTGGAGTCTGAATAACAGAAGAAAAAATTGGACAAATATTTTATAACTTGTAGCTTAAAGTGTACCTCTAGTTATAAAACAACTTTTCAGAAGTGAATAGTACAGGTGAATATAAGAAACTTTGTATTCTTATTAGCCCCTAGACGACAAGCGTCTGGGCCTAAAGGAAAACTATTAGAGCGGAAGCCTTCCATCCTCTCAGAGTCTGAGCAGGCGGCTGCTGGAGCAGGTGTTAACTGTAAGTTACAGCTAACATCCTGCTGGAGCACCCCTGACTGGAGCTCAGGGGTTTTAACACCTTAGATGCTGCAGTCAAACATGACCGCGACATTTAAGGGGTTCCGATATAATAATGCCCCCCATCGGCCTCCCCGTGGGGTGCTGATATGTATTTTCAGCAGCCTAGGCACAGCTTGCCCCACAAAAAATAAGCCCTCAACCAACTCTGTCAACCGAAAAATAAAAATGTTATGCATCTCAGAAGATGATAATGCAAAAATAATTGATTTATGTCTTAAATGGGTTTTTGGTCTGCAAAACTAGTAACGCATAAAAAAAAAACAACAATATGAATTAGGTATCACTGTAATTGTACCGACCCACAGAATAAAGGTAACATGTTACTTATGCTGTATGCTACACGGAAAAAAAAATTCAAAAGGTAAAAAGTAATGCCAGAATTGATGAGCTTTTTTTAATCCACCAAGAAAGAGTTAATAAAATTTATTCAATAAGTTATAGGCATACAGTGCCAATAGACTTCCTGGTTATGTTCAGAGGGGTATTACAGAAGAATACCCCTGTGATTAGGCTCAGAGGGGTATTACAGAAGAATACCCCTGTGATTAGGCTCAGAGGGGTATTACATAAGAATACCCCTGTGATTAGGCTCAGAGGGGTATTACATAAGAATACCCCTGTAGTAAGGCTCAGAGGGGTATTACATAAGAATACCCCTGTAGAAAGGCTCAGAAGGGTATTACAGAAGAATACCCCTGTGATTAGGCTCAGAGGGTTAATTTAGAAGAATACCCCTGTGATTAGGCTCAGAGGGGTATTACAGAAGAATACCCCTGTGATTAGGCTCAGAGGGGTATTAGGTCCCCTGTGATTGGCCGGGGGCTAAGAATACCCCTGTGATTAGGCTCAGAGGGGTATTACATAAGAATACCCCTGTGATTAGGCTCAGAGGGGTATTACAGAAGAATACCCCTGTGATTAGGCTCAGAGGGGTATTACATAAGAATACCCCTGTGATTAGGCTCAGAGGGGTATTACAGAAGAATACCCCTGTGATTAGGCTCAGAGGGGTATTACAGAAGAATACTTCTGTGATTAGGCTCAGAGGGGTATTACAGAAGAATACGTCTGTGATTAGGCTCAGAGGGGTATTACAGAAGAATACCCCTGTGATTAGGCTCAGAAGGATATTACATTATTCCTATATGTCACAATCAGAGAGCAAAAGTATAGCGTGCTCTCTGATTTATAAGAGAGGGGATAACATGGACAGAAGAGCCCCATATCTCAGGATCTCATAGGGCGATGAAGATTAATTTTAAAGAGGAGAATCTCATCTTTAAAATGATACCAAGATCACCATGATAGCCCTTAAGGATTGGGAGCGATTCGCTGTGAAAAACGTTGTCGGGAATTGAGATTTGCATTGGGATTTCAATGCCAAACATCCTTTTTCACCAGGGAATCGCTCTGAATCTGTAAGGGCTATTATGATTAAAAAAATTAGTTTGGGAAATTTTCTTGTAAATCTAGAAAATCGCTGTTGTAAGCCTTCTAACGTCCAATATAAATGAAAGGACGATTAAAAGATGATGCCAATATAAAGCAGAAATATGGTAGATAATATTTATTAATGTATTTGGGTGGTATGACTATCTGTCTGAAAAGTAGAGCATTTCACATTTTTGAAAATTGTGATTTTTTTTTTCAAAATTTCCATCAAATTTCCTATTTTTTTTATAAATAAATACAAAAATATTGATCAATTTTTAACACTAACATGAAGTACAATGTGTCACGAAAAAGCAATCACAAAATCCCTTGTGTAAGTTAAATCGCCTCAAATTTATTGCCATATAAAGTGACATATGTCAGTTTTGAAAAATGTGAGACCTGGTCCTTTAGGCAAAAAAGCGCTGTGGGAAAAACCGCAGCGGCAACGCATCACAGTTCTTCCTGCAGCTCTTTGCACAGAAAGTTCGCAAAGGTTTCCTCTGCGGACTTTCTGCTTCAATTACACCTATAGGGAAACCACTGACGTTTCCATAGGTATAATTGACATACTGCGATTTCCAAAACCGCAATGGTTTTGGAGATGGCCGTGTGTCCACACCGCACATTTTACCACAAAGTAGGGATGCGATTCGCTAACAGTTAACAGTTTAGATGCCGCGGTTAAACGGAATATTTAACTGCCATTTTTAGCCTCCATCTTTAACCGATCGCCGCCCGCCAGAACATCTTCGGAGGGTGGCAATCAGTTGCCATGACAGCCGGGAGCTGCTAAAGGCAGAAGTGAATGGATTTTTCTATACACTGCAATATAATGGAGTCTGACTTGGGAAAACCTCTTTATGGAAAGCCACATAAATCATAAGGAAACAAATGTAGATCTAAAACACCATGAACTGCCTGACATAGTTGTTTTTTTTTTTTGTTTTTTTACTGGATTTCTAATTCTGATTTATGCCTCAGGGTTTACGCTGGAGGAATGCCGTGTAACCTGCTTGTACCTAACTCTGATACTCTGTAAGTCGAGTAACAACATTTCTTTTTGTTCAAGAGTAATTAAAATTGCTTTAAAAATTTTCAGTCTAAAAACAGATTTTTTTTTTATTTTTGTACTTATTTTCAATAATTTATTGCATGATGTTTTAAGTGTGGAGACACCAGGGGACACTAGGTTCAGACATTTAAAGAGACATTTACCTTTCACCAACTTTTCCCAATGTGCGCCAAGGTGCAGGAGAAATCGGTGCTCTTAGTTTCGGCACCAACATCTCTCCATTGTCAGAAGGGCGGGCCTTATCGCCTAGCATCATTTCTGGGCAGTAAGGAACGCCCCCTTGACAGCACTCTTCCATAGCATTGTACTGTCAGAGGGGGTGTTCCTTATTGCCTAGTGATGACACTGAGCATTAAGGCCCGCCCTTCTGACGTTGAAGGGATATCGGTGCCAAAACTAATGGCACCAATATCTCCAGGAACCTGGGCGCGTACCGTCAAGCGGTATATAAAACCATGAGTGCTCTTTAATAGGCTCCTCACCACTGATTCCAGCACAATTGGAATTCATTCTCTAGACCCTACTGTCCATGAGCAATCATTTCTGTTAGTTCCAGTACCCAATGTGCTAATTAGGTTCTTTACTGTTACGTGGGCTGTCCTAGACAGACAAGGACTGCCCCCTGACAGTAGAGAGCCTAAATAGCACCAGTGCTAAAACTGATAAAAATGATTGCTCAGGAACTGGAGGGGCTAGAGAAAAAAAATCCAACGGTGCTGGAATCAGTGGTGCAGCATCTATTGAAGGAGTTGGAGGACGTGGTGAAAGATCCTCTTTAAAAAATATTTTGCAATCATCTTATATTGCAGACTGTGCAGTGCAGTAATCTAATCTCCATTCTTAGGTACGGGTTGAGGCTGGACAGTTTATCCAGTGACACAGGCTCCATGGTCTGCTACAATACAGGGACATATGTCGGTAAGGTGGACATTCTCATGTAGATTCCTGTGCAGTCTGATTTTTGTCAGAGCAGTATCACTTTCCTCATTTAGGCAGGGATTTACACAGTGTGTTTTTACACTACACATGTACCCCACCACCATTTTAGGAGACCTGGTGTCAACCAAGCATGTTACAGTCCCACCATTAACTATCATACAGTATAATATAGATCAGTTTCTCAACCTTTCCAAGTGAAATATCGCCTAGTGAGAAAAAGGCCCAACAGAGTACCCAACAGTAGTGATCACTTACAAATGTTAACAAAATAAAGCTTTATTTGGAGCCTCAGTAGTGTAAAACCCCCATCAGTGTCCCTATATATAATATAATGCCCCCCACACTCAGTAATATAATGGCCCTTACAGTGCCCTTCATGTAATATAATGGCCCCCACAGTGCTCATGGTCATATGTAGGTGTTCAACCTTGGTGGGGAGCACAGTGGTTCTCAGCTATGGCACGTACCCCTTGGGAGGAGACCGATTCTGCCTAGAGAGTCTGCCTCCAGCAACACAGATTAGTAGCAGCACCATGGGGTACGTGGAATAAAAACTGATGAAAACGAATTATTTTATGTTAAAAATCCTGCAATATATAAATGTAAAACAGCCTCTCAGGAATTGGGCTAAAAATAATTGGTGGCATAAGTTCTGAGAAACCCTCTCAGTATATTATATTTTACCATGAAGAGCCCTGTAAATCGCAATGCTTATTTTCCCATAGGACATCTCAATATCAGCTTTATTGTGGACAGTTATTGTGGAAGGTAAGTACATGTGAAAATAGAAAATAGCAATAGTAAAAATGTTGCATCGTAAATATGTAAAAATATGAAAAATCTTGTGCTAGAGTGCTAAGACTGAGTCAGGACTGAATTTCAGGATTTACACGAAAATCTACCAAAAATCTACCAAATTTACACGAAAAACTACCAGCGTATCCTCAGCCCCATGTTGCGGAAATGCAGCAGAAAAAACGCTGTGTTTTAAAGTACCAGAAAAGTGAAGCTGAGGACCCATGTTGTAGAAAAGCAGCTTTTTTGTTGCAGATTTTTCAGTGGTTTTCTGAGCCAAATCCAAAAATGGCTATAAAAGGAATGGGAAATATATAGGAAGTTCTTATACTTCTCCCTTCTGCTCAATCCACTCATGGCTTTGGCTCAAAAAAACGCAGCAAAATCTGCAACAAAAAAAGCTACATGTCCACAACTTGGGGCCTCAGCCCCAGTTCAAACTTGCATTGTGGTCTCCACATTGAATCAGTTTCTGTGATCCGTCTAAGTCTACGTTCCCACCTGCGCCTGCTCTCCATTTGGGGTTTCCAAGCAGGACTTTTCTCTCTGCATTTTTCGGGTGGAAACCGGGCGGGTAAATGCTTTTTAGGCCGGAGCCCCACATGGCGTAAACGCCGCAATTTGCCCGTGGCGGAAACACGAGAAAAATCGCTGCGTTTTACAGTCAGAGCAAAGTGGATGGGATTCTAGCGAAACCCATGCCCACATTGCGGTAAAAACCATGCGGCAGACACACGGCGGTTTCCAAAACCGTTGCAGTTTTGGAAATATCAGCATGTCAATTATACCTGCGGAAACACCGGCGGTTTACCCATAGGTATAATTGAAACAAAAAGTCTGCAGAGGAAACCTCTGCGAACTTTCTGTCTAAAGCGCTGCGAGAAGCGCTTTTTTGCTGCGGGACGCCACGTGGGGCCTTAGCCTTAAGCAGATTAAGTTACCGTTGTTCGGGTCCCCAAGTGGACCCGAAGAACGAACGCCTGAAAGAACGTGTGAATCTAGCGTAAAGATCATAATAACTGATTTGGAACAGGTTGTTAAAAAAAACATTGATTTCAATGGGTTTTTAAAACCATCCGCAGGAATGCATTTTGAGCATTTCCGCCGTGTATCTGCTCTTTTGGATGGAGACAAAAGTTGGACTGCGTTTTTTTCTCCAGCGATTTTTTTTTAGCTGCAGTTCACTATAGGATAAAGGATAAGACTAGCTAAATGGAAACTGACAGATATGCAGGCAAAACTGGTACACTTTTACTAATGAATATGTGTCAGAATTTTGGCAAAATTGCCCCCAAAATGGCATTCATACAGTGTACCACATTTATTTTGTGCTTTAGGCACTGGGAGGGGGGAATTATATAGACATAAAGCAGTGGGGGAGATTTATGAAACTATCTGTGTTGCCCATAGCAACCAATCACAGAACAGCTTTCATTTTACCACAGCAGTTTAAAAAAACAAACAAATGGTTGCTATGGGCAACAACGACAGTTTTGATAAATGAGGTGTTAGGCACGTGCCTCACCAGCCACCCTCGCTATGACTTTGTCTCTAAGTTCATCCAAATATCAAGTTTTCCATTTTTGTTGTCTAAAAGTCCCTCATCAAGTTCCTTAGCAAAAATAGTGCTGAGGAAAAGTGGAACAGTCGCCCCTAGCAACCAATCAGATCCAGCTCTTCTTACTTTCCAGAAAATGAAAGCTGCAACCTGATTGGTTGCTATGGGCAACTGCTCAATCTTCAGCTTCTTCCTGAATGTATATCTTACATAGCTGGGGTTCAGATGCCATTTTGGCCCCACAGAAATCTCCTACACCATAGTAAATAGTGTTACATGTTGTGCTAATATAACTATGGCTCCTTCTTCTGTTCCAGGAGTTTACCAGACGTGACCACGTATTTTGTGTCTTCCCTGAATAAAATTGCCATGTACCAGACATATGCAGGTAATAAATATGGAGTTTTATATATACATTAGGTCACTTTCACGTACTCGACAACTATTCCCAAATTTCCGGGACAGTCACAAAACAGTCCCAGCAAATTCAGGCATGTCCCATTCCAAAAAGAGTGCAGCTTAAAGGGGATGTCCATAAATTTTAGGTTTCTGCAAGGAGGCTGGGGAAGGTGAAAAAAAAAAAACATACTTACCTGTCCACGGTGCTCCAGTGTCTCCCACTGCTGTCCGGTCCTGCTGCTCCTGGGGGCTTGTTCCAGCGAAAGTCCCTGCCCCATGTGACCACTGAGTCCTAAGGAAAGGAACTGGGATGTCACTTGCATATATCACTTGTTTGGTGATTGGCCTCAGTGGTCACGTGCAGCGAGCACTTCTGCCGGAAGAAGCCCCCGAAAGTCGCTGGACCGGACAGCAATGGGAGACACTGGAGCACTGGGGACAGGTGAGTATGTTTATATGTTTTTTGTTTTTTTTTAATTTTCACCTTCCCCGACCTCCTTGCAGAAACCTGAAATTCCATGGATAACCCCTTTAGCTGTGAACTATTAGCTGTGAGCATGAGACCTTTCTATCTACCAAGGGAACTATCGCATGTCATCGTGATAGCTGCATATGTCCCCCCCTCTGCGAAAGCGGACGCAGCCTGCGAGGTCCTACAAGCCACGCTGAGCCAGTTACAGTCTCAGCACCCCCAGGCTCTCTTTCTTGTGTCGGGTGATTTCAACCATGCCTCTCCATCATCCACACTTCCCAGTTTCACACAGTATGTAACCTGCCACACAAGAGACAACAAAACACTGGACTTGTTCTTTGCCAACATGAGGGAGGCATATAACTCATCAGCCCTACCGCCCCTGGGGAGATCGGATCACAACCTAGTGCATCTCCGACCTGTGTACAAGCCACTTGTACGTAGAGAACCAGCTGTCACCCGCACAGTGAGGATATGGTCCGAGGAGAGTGATGAGGCTCTGAGGGATTGTTTTGACACAACCGCATGGGAAGTTCTGCAGGATTCTTATGGGGAAGATATAGAAGGACTCACACACTGCATAACAGACTACATTAATTTTTGTTGGACAACACAGTACCCACAAAAGTGGTGAGGTGCTTCTCCAACAACAAACCATGGATTAACTCTGATATAAAAACACTACTTAAGGAGAAAAAGATGGCATTCAGGACAAGAGATAAGGAGGGGTTGAGGGAAGTACAAAAGGAGCTGAGGCATCAAATCAGGCAAGGAAAATCCAGTTATAAGGAAAAAATGGAAAAGCAAATGGAAAGAAAAGACATAAGGGGGGGTCTGGGAGGGGCTTAAGTCACTTAAGCACTTTCCTCTCCGCTTGCTTAATGCTGAAACTGCGGGTTTCCTGGGTAAACTGCTTTTTTATGTATATAGGTTTCCGTTCAGGGGGTCCCCAAGCAGACTCCCCCGAACGCAAAACCCAAACGCATTTACACCAGTATTCTGATAATAAATCTGTCAGGGCTGATGGCCCCGCCTCCAGCACGCCCTCATCACACCCCCTTTTCAGGAAAGTGGCCTGGACAGTGCAAAAATGCCAGTTGCAACAATTCATGACACAACTTGTGGTTATATGGTGCAGTATAATAATAAATCCCCCCCATTGTCCAGACATATTACAATATTTGTGTAATGTATACCAGCCATTAGGTAGCGTTCGGAAAACAAAAACTAAATTCAGCCATTCAACTGCATGCCATAGGGTTGCATATCTGTTACATAGACTTTTATTGTAAAAAATGTATGTGTATATACTTGTACATGGGGAACCTATGGGACACCTTCAGATTTTTTAATATACTCTACTGGCATGAGAAGCGCTAGAGTTATTAAGAGGCACAGGCCTAAATAATTGTGGTGCATCTAGCGTCCTTGTGCCAGAAATTGAACCCTACTCCAGCAGGAAGATGGAGTAGATTTTAGGTATTACTTGCACCAGATTTCTAGCATAAGTAATCATAAATGTGTCAAGCATTTAAAGAAGTTGTCCGGGTCCAAATCAAATTTTCATACTGGTGACTTATCCACAGGATAGGTCAGCAATATGTCGTTTGTTGGGGTTCAGCAATCCAGAACCCGCACAGATGGGGCTGCTGAGCCGCTGCTATTACTTGAATAGGAGCTGTGCTGCACATGCTGCCCAACATCTAGCACCTTCCGGCACCCGTTGGCTGCTAGAGAAGATTATTTGTACGTTGTTTGGGTGTTGGACCCTCACAGATCACATACTGATGACCTATCCCGTGGATAGGTCATCAGTATGAAAATTCGATTTCAAACCCTTTAAGGCCCTGCCAAGTTGTGACACACATCCTACCCACTTGCTTAGAATGTGGTATGATCAGCGAGAAATGGTTAAAGTGGCACAATTTTTAGCAAAAATATTGCAATCACCAAATATTGCACCTTTTTAACTGTGTTTTAAGCAGGACCACTTTGTAATAAAATGCTTGGTCGGCTATGCTTTTCTATAGTGTATAAACAATGTATGCCAACATGTACCACCCAAAATATACCAAAAGGACACACTTTTGCCTTACTTCGGGTCACTTAGACCATAATAATAACAAGATGGGAACCCAAATGATGCCATTATATTCATGCCTTGCATGCTGTTACTTTTCTAGAGATTACTGGGATTTTTCCCTCCACTGGAAGTGTAGTAGGCGGTACAATAATCACAATATCTGGACGGTACTTTGATCAAACAGACGCTCCAGCTAGAGTCCTTATAGGAGGTGAGTGAATTTTGTGATATTTCCATCAACAGCAGCCAATCTGCTTGTTGACAGTTTCCATGTAGCAATAAATGAACTTTTGTATACTTTGCATAGAAGCACAAACTGATGAGTAAGTGAAAGTAATAAATAATTTAAAGGATTTTTCCACCCATCCTTCATCCACATTTTTCAGTGTCCCAATGGATCTTAAAAACAAAGAAACTTTGAAAATTGTCTTGATGTTTTGTGTATATAGCTCCTAGACAGACCAGTGTGTTTCTGAAAATATATTCTGCAGTTTTCTTCTGCAGTTATACACACATTTCATGTGTCCCCTACTTCTTGCTAATGTAGAAAAATTATGCATGCAAGGTAGGGGACCGATGGAAGGGGGTATGACTGTAGGATCCGACCACACAAGGTTGTAGTCTGTAACCATGGAGACTAATAGGTTTGCATAGGAGCTGTAGAAACAAAGATATAACTCAACTATTGTTGTATATTACGGAATCTCATGTTTAATGACATTGTATTATAGGTCAGGAATGCCAGGTTCTTGAATTAACAGATACAACAATGTCTTGTAAGAGTCCGTCACGGCTGCCTGTTCTGCCCTCTCTATTCCCAGGTATTATCATATTATCTTATGTACAGTAAAATTCTGAATTACTATTCCATTATTTTGTACACAATAATTCACATCCACCATCTGAAACTCTTTGCGTTTTTCAATAGGTGTTGCTCCAGTGATTCCTGTGCAGTTGGAATTTTTTTTCTATAGCCCCTACCATCCCTGAGCAATCATTTCTGTTAGTTTTAGCACAATTATGTTGTTTACAGTCAGGTGGGCGGTCCTGGGCTGGACCAAACAGCCAGTGAATGTCCACCTGACAGCAGAGAGCATAAGGCTCAGGCTACATGGTGATTTTGACCGCAATTTTATTCTTGTTGCTGTTGTTGATTCCCATTGCGCAACTAAAGATCTCCAGGTCATCCTACAACTCCTTCACTGATGTTAGTGAATAAAGTCATGACACTGGTTCAAAGAGTTATGAAATCAGCATGCCCATTGCATACCTCCCAACCGTCCCGGTTTCAGCGGGACAGTCCCGGATTCGGGGTCCTGTCCCACAGTCCCGAACGCAGATGAGTTGAATACAATGGTGAATGAAGCAGAAGCCGTCCGCAGACAGCTCCCACTTCACCACTGTGCTCCCTGTGTGCTCTGGCCCCAGGAGCTGTAGGCACGATGTGATGACATCACTCACATCGTGCCTGCAGCTCCCAGAACAGTCCATGAGTGAGACTGCAGACAAAGCAGCAGGGGAGCGAGGAGAGGTGAGTATCAGTGTTCTTTATGTTAAAATTTGGGTGCAAATTGAGGGGGAACATGAAACTGGTGGCAGATGAAGGGGACACATGAAACTAGGGGCAGATGAAGGGGGCACATTAAACTGGGGGCAGATGAAGGGGCACATTAAAATAGTAGCAGATGAAGGGGAGGCAGATGGAGGAGGGCATTAAACGTGGAAGATGAAGGGGGACATTAAAATAGGGACAGCTGGAGGGGGACATTAAACTGGGGGGAGATTAAGAGGGACATTAAACTGGGGATAGCTGAAGGGGGACATTAAACAATGGGGGTCACTGGATGGAGACATTAAGGTGGAGGTAACTGGAAAGGAACATTAAACTGGGGGCAACTGGAGGAGGGCATTAAACTGAGGGAATAGCTGGAGGGTGACATGTCCGCCTCTAGTTGCCCCCAGTTTAATGTCACCCTCCAGTTACCCCTACGGTTTAATGTCCCCCTTCAGTTGCCCCAGTTTAATGTTGCCCTCTAGTTGCCCACAGTTTAATGTCCCGCTCCAGCTGCCATTAATTTATTTTCCCCCTCCAACTACCCACACTGTTTAATGTCCCCTTCCAGCTGTCCCAGTTTAATGTCCCCCTCTAGTTTCCGCTAGTTTAAACTGGGGCTCCAGGAGAAGGACTTAATACTGTGGGACAATTAGAGGGGAACATTATATTGTGGGGGCATATAATGTTAGGGTGACTGTAGGAGTATTATACTGTGTGGAGGCACAAAGAAAAATGGATGGAAATGGCTGGAGTCAACGTAGAAGTGGGTGGAGCTAAATTTGCCACATAGGATTTTGTCCCTCTTTCTATTCTTTGAAAGTTGGGAGGTATGCCATTGTGACAACAATCACCGCCCTCAGCAGTGATCCTGGAGCTTGTGATGTCAGTCAGAGGCCTGAAGAGAGGTGACACAAGGTGAGTATAACAATTATTTATTTTCCCTATCTTCCCATGGTCGTCCATTTATTTTACCTGGGGCTCTAAAGATACCATAATAGTGTTTTGTGGGTGGAAAACCCCAAAAGTTTTGGGTCCGGGCCAAACCTGATAATTTTGGAAAATTTGGGGCCTGTTCTATTTGCGACCTCTATTTGCAAAGAAGCTGAGCAATATTTGACTTTGAAGTCAAGGTCAGGGCGTACTAGTGGTCACAATGCAGTTCCATTCACTAATGTTAGTGAAAGAGTTGCAGGGCGACCCAGCGATCTTTGGTCGCGTAACGAAAGTGGTGGCCAAAATCACCTAGTTACCCCTTTCCTGAGGCTACATTCACACGAAAGAGAATAATAGGTCATGTCCTATTTCTGGCCATTTTCACAGATCCCTCCATACACTCAAATGGGGGATCGTTGAAAACAGGTGCCCCTCGGGTGCAAGAAAGCCGTGACAAATGGACGTTTTTCATGGCCGTTTTGCACCACAGTCATGGAATCTAGTCTAATTGTGCTGAAAGTAACAGCACTGATTAATTGGTAATGGTGGGGGTTAGAGTAAAAATTTCAACTGTGCCCGTATTAGTGGAGCAATGCCAATTGAAGGATGCTATAATTTGGGAGAAGACGTGAAAGTGGCTTAGGCTACGTTTACATCTGTGTTAGAGTCTCTGTTGTGGTCTTCTGCTTCGAAATCCATTCCATATACCAGCCCTAATCTTGTTTTAAATGGGAGGCAGTGATGGACGTTTCAGGGAGCAGAAAAAGACGTGTCATGCCAGATCTTGCTATAGTTTCTGCAGCAGAATCTCCACTGAAATCATGACACTTGGCCTCATGCTGCAGCAAAGATGTCTGCCTCAAATTCCTTTTCATTTTCCACAATCTGAACAGACATGTTCCTCCTGATTCCACATGTTTATTCTTTACTATTATCAGATCTGTATGAAAACTAAATTTAAAGGGAATTCTCCACTTTTGACAATCCCAAGCTATTAGAAGAGTCCTTTGGCAACCAATTGATCCAAAAGTGACCCATAGTGATCAACTGTGAGGAGACTTGGCATTAAGTGTCAATTTTACTGCAGCGCCACCATATGGGAAATTAACCATTACACAGTGATCATTAAATCAATGGGAGAAATGTATTAAGACCTAACATAAGATTATTTATTAAGACCTTAACATATAGCGCGGCAGTCCTAATATTAAGAGTGCTGGTGGCCTCAGCCCTTTAATAATTCTGTTACGCTGTGGGAGGTTCCATGCGCCAGTCAGATGCATTTTCTTGCACACTTTTTTGGAGCAAACAGCCGTGAGCCAAAAATTTGCCACTTTTTTGCCAAAAAACTGTCATGACTATTTTAGTAAATTCGCCAATCAGTTGTGTAATGCCAGAGAAGACAGGCTGAGATGTAATAACTGTTCTCCACTGCTCTAGAACAAAGGACCCCCTCCCTTAATGCACAGAATTTCCTGATAGGGTATATGGGTATAGGTTTTCTAAGCTAGACAACCCCATTAAGTAATCTTACACTTTACTTTTAGGAAGTCGAGGACTGAAGATGGAGCAGTGGAACATTAGTACGTCACTGGACAATGCATTAAACTTGAATGAGAACTCCACAGGCTATGCTGGTTCTTCTTGGTTTGATGGTGGATCTGTATCTTGGCCTTTGGAAACCAATGCCTTTGTCGCTCGGCTCTCTGGCTTCTTTGTGCCTCCGGAAACAGATTATTATAATTTCTATATCAAGGGAGATGATAATTATGCTCTGTACTTCAATGAGTCCGGTGACCCTACAAGAAAGGTAATTGGATCAATCTACAGTATATGGCAGTATAAGGCTTGTGGTATCAATTAAAATACCCATTTTTAGAAAGTTTTTTCACATCATTTTAGTCCACATAACACCACCCTACTGCCATATAGCAGCAAGATATACTGCTACATACAGATTACATAATACCAACATATAGGGGCTGATTTATCAAGACCGGCGATCAGCACACCAGTATTGATCATCCCTGCCTTGCTGAAGTTTGCGCCTAATTTACGATGAGCTCCATGCCTTGTCATGAATTAGGTGCAACCTTCAGGGTTTGTATGCCCAAACAGAAATCTGGTCCTGCTCCTTGCTGGTGTAGATTTCTGGCATCATTTATAACAAACAGACATACATTATGATAAATCTGCATGTCCCCTTTGAGCTAAGTCGGATGGAAAACTTCAAAAGTCACAGTTTTTGTGCAAAAATTGTAGCTCTCTCATGGCTATGTAAGTTTTCTGGTGCACAAGCCACAATAAGTAATCCACATAGTGCCTATGGTAAATGATATGCTGTATTTATATTGGCTTGATACATAATTAGATAATTAGATAATACTGCTAAAATAGCCTTCATAATACCAACATATAGTGTCGAAACAATATGCACTATTAGAACTTTAAAGGGAAACCCATTTTTCACTAACACCATGTTGGAATAGTGTTTGGAAAGACTATTCTTTTCCGACCTTTATTTTTCTTCTCCGCGCTGCCATTTCTGAGAATTTTCATTTTACTCTTTATGCAAATGAGTCTTCAGAAAGCACAGGGGACATCCCCTGTGATCAAAGAAGATGCTCTTCCGAAGGTCCAGCGCCGCCTCTCTCTTCTTATGTTGACGCCTCTCCGCATCATCAGCCGCCGAGTCTCTGTTCGGGATTCAAATCCCGCGCACGTCCAGTTGGCCAGTTTCATGTGGCCTCTTACACGAGGCCACATGAAAATGGCCGACTGCCGTGGGATTTGAATCCTGAACACAGACTCCAGCGGGTGCTGACGCTGCGAAGAGGCGTCAACATAAGAAGAGAGAGGCGGCGCTGGATCTTCGGAAGAGCGTCTTCTTTGAGCACAGGGGACGCCCCCTAGCCACCAAAAACGACATGCTCTCTTTGTCTTTTTTGACGGACACACAGACTCAATGAAAATCAATGTATCCAGTTTTACTGAATGTAGAATGGGTTGATGTCCATTTTACGTCCGTTAATAATAGATCACGAGGTTGGGTCAAAAAAGACAGACCAATGAAATTTTTTCTTTTAATGGTCCATTAAAAATGGATGCCAAACGGATGACACTCGGCCTTTAAAAATGGAAACATGGAATGAAACAGATATATAATGGATGCAAAACAGGTATAAAAAAAAGACACATACTGTATGTCCATTTTTCATAGCCGTTAGATCCATACAAAACATCAGTTGTGTGAATAAGGCCTTATGTTCCTCCCTTTCCTTATAACAGGAGAAGATTGCCTATGGCTATTCCACAACGTCATACTACTCATATTCATATCAGAAGTCAAGAACTTTTTACCTCCAGGAGGGACGGCTGTAAGTCACCATATATGATTCTATCGGAAGTAATATTTTTCTTCAAACTTCCCATATTGCTGACATCTGACACTAGGTTCACATCTGCATTCGGATTTCCATTCGGGGGGGGGGGGGATGTCCACTTGGGGACCCCCTGAATGGAAACCTAATTTGCTTAAAAACCCATGGACCCCATAGACTATAATGGGATCCGCCGGGTTTTCAACCGAAAAGGGCGAAAAATGCTGAGAGAAAAGCATTGCTCGCAGCGCTTTCCTCTCTGCATTTTTCAAGCGGAATGGGGAACAGAATCCCCCAACGGAGTTCAGGCGCAGGTGTGAACCTAGCCTGAGATGACCTGTGCCTCTGGCTCAGAGGCTTACACCTTTTAATAAATTTAGCACATCTTATTCCATCACTCGTAATATTAACACCAGACACCATAGACTTTATTTCACATATCCCCAGTTCTGATACTGAGGCAACTACATGTGTTTACAGATGTTATTAGCTCTTTTATGTGAATTTTTTTTTTTTTTTAATTTTGGACTAGTCACCATTTAAATGCAGAGTCCTAAGAAAAGATTCTCTAGTGTTATCTCATGGCGAATACACGTGTTTGCTAAAACTATTAGGAGAGGTTTAAGACATATGGCATTATACCTGACATCACCAGAGACTCTACCATGTACAGGAGAATAAATTACTCATGCATCTCATATATGGTGATCTGGGAAATAACATTTCTGGCCATTTCCAGATGTTACTTTGAAGCGTATATCCAGAATGTGTATGGATCAGCAGCAATTGATGTCGGCGTCTACAAACAGAAGAGTCCATATACAGAGCAGCAAACACCTGATGCAGTAAATGAAGTACAGAACATACAGTCACAGAGCGCCACCATCCTAGAACAGCAGGTAAGTGGTATATCATATTCTGTAGTATAGGAGTTTCCTCCCCCTGTATGTGTATCATTATATAAGACTGAAGTGACATTATTGTCTTCCCCTAAGGTTATAACTCTACAGAACTGGAACACGACCCAACAAGCAGTAAATGAAGTTCAGAAAATTACTGTTACCAAATCCTGTATTTCTCTGTGTCCCCCCATGTACTACACACTGATCTATGGCAGTGAAGAGACAGGTAACGTCTTATATAACTCTAAGATATAGTAAGATATATAATTTCTATCCATCTATCTATCCATCTGTCTATCTATCTATCTATCTACTTATCTATCTGTACAGTACTGTGCAATAGTTTAGGCAGGTGTGGAAAAAAATGCTGTAAAGTAAAAGTTCACATCTGTGCTGGAGTCTCTGTTTGAGACTCCAATGCAGAAACTGCCACAAATCAGCAGAGAAAAAAGTCCTACCGGGGGAAGATATGAACCTAGCCTTCGAATGCTTTCAGAAATAGAAGGGTTAATAGTTTATTTTTGTCAATTAATAACATTAATTAAATGAAGAAAAGATAAATGTAAATCCAATCAATATTTGGTGTGACCTTTGCCCTTTGGAGGAGGAGTCCTGGAAGTGATGATCCGGCCCCCACAGATATAGCCCTGATCTCATCATCATCCAGTCTGTCTGGGATGACATGAAGAGACAGACGGATTGGAGCAAGCCTACATCCACAGAAGATCTGTGCTTAGTTCTCCAAGATGGCAGGAACAACCTCCCTGCCCAGTTCTGCCAAACACTGTCTGCAAGTACCGAGAAGAACTGATGGAAGGCAAAGGGCAAAGGTCACACCAAATATTGATGGGATTTACATTTCTCTTTTCTTCATTCACTTCATTTTGTTCATTGACAAAAATAAACTATTAACCCTTATCTATCTATCTATCTATCTATCTATCTATCTATCTATCTCATGTGTATATATCTATAGCATCAGTGTTTTGTCTATACAGGATAAATTTTCAGTAAGAGGAGGTATGGCGTTGTTTCAACCCTCTATCTATCTATCTATCTATCTATCTATCTATCTATCTATCTATCTTTTTTCAGGCCTGCAAATGAAGTATTTTTCCATTTTTTCCACATGTAGATCCTCTTTCAGCTGATGCGACGGCTTTAGATATTCAAGCAGCATTAAATAATCTTTGGTCTATACGGCCAGATACAGTCTATGTCCAACAGGAATCTTCTGAGGCAGTAAATGTCTATAACGTGACTTTCAATTCACAAAGAGGTGAGTAAAGATGGCAATAATGATCAAATACAAGAAAAAAAATAGGAGGAATTTGGTAAAAATTACTTTTAATTCCATTAACCTATTTTGAAGCCAATATAGCCCATCAGATGTCTGTAATTGTCAGTGAGCAGAAGACATTATATGGGATATGTATCAAATCAGAGAAACCACATATATCATTCAGTTTCTTAAGAACATTTGGAAATTTGTGATCGAAGCACAACGACTTCCTATCCAAATGTAGGAGTCTCTAAGTGCATTGGTGTTCCCCCTCCACACCCAATTGTGCTTTCTTTGCTAAATTTCTACATATACTACATCACACATTCTTTCATTCATTGGATTTTTTTTTTTTTTTACTTCTTAAAAGAGTTCTGTTTCCCTCATAACCATCTAGTTAAAGGGGTTGTCAAAGACTTGGTATTGATAGTTTATCCTTAGCATAGATCATCAGATAGATGAGGGTTCAACACATGGGACCCAGCCAGATCTGTATAAATCTGTTCCCCCCCCCCCCCCCCCCCTTCTTCTTCTCTTCAATGTATGCCTCTCCCTTGGAACATTTTTAATGTTGTATTTGTATTTGTATCAGCATGCTGGCCACTGATTTCCCCTTGTGGGCTTTAGGTTTTTTTTTTTTTGGGCAGATAGGTCTTTACACTGTGTTATGTCTATGCTGAGCTATTGTGGCTCAGCTCCTCTTCACTTGAATAAGAGCCGAAATAGTCCCTGAAATAGCCACTACACAGTGTACCAAGCTGTCTGCGTCTGACTCCGTACACTGTGCAGATCAGCCGTTGTTTTGGCAGCTGATCAGACCCCAATGATCTGATTTTGGTGACCCATCCTAAGGATAGACCATCAATGTCAATTCTTGGACAACCCCTTTAAATTATAAAGTATAGGCTGCCTTACATTTTAGACTATTTATAACTTTATGATTTCCTATTACCCTATGTTATCTATAAAATATTATTGGTGATTATTTTAGGTGATTTCCCACTTTTTTCCTACAAAATTCTGGGTGAAAGCAACATAACAGTGAATATTGCAGAGACAACTAAAGGTGTTTCGGACATGAAGACCTTTACTTTAGTGTGGAATAATGTTTACTCCTCTCCTCTGGCAACAAATGTGTCTACAGTAGAGGTCAGTTACATAACAGTAGAGATCGGACACAGTCCATGGGCTTCACCACTGGTCACTCTACAGTATATCTACCCAGGTGTAACTACTGCTTTTGCACGTCTATAGCTACACCAGTGGGCACGATTACTGCATCCCTTATAGTTACACCCCTGGGTACAATTTAAAGGTCCTTTTGCACTACCTATAATGAGTGCCAATTAATCATATGCAAGTCAATCAGAACTTCTTATTGCTTTCATTTTCACAGTTTAATGATTGGGAGGGGGCGCACAATCGATTGTTAATGCAAGTGCTTGTACCCCGCTTCTTTTATACACTTTACATACTGTCAGCAGCTCATCCCCTGTTTACATGGGAGATAAGGTGCAGACAAATGACTGAAGGGATCTGACTCCTTTCCCCTTTTCCCACCAAGTATCTTACTAAACCATATGCATAACCGTTCTAAGAAAGCCTAATAGACACCAATCGTTTGGGTAGAGTTGGCTTGGCCACAGTTTTATTAACGTATTTAAAAAACTATACTGTCCATACCCATATAACCCTTACAACATATAACAAGTAACTGAACGCCACCAATGGAGGCCAGCGGGCATGTGGACTCTCTTCCTGTTTCCTCTCAGCATGGACTCCCACCAATCACTGCGACATCGATAAAACCAATAACTCGACATCAAAACCTCTTCTCCATTATCATCATCAAAGGAAACCACTCAAGGGGGAGGGCAGGTGGTTGTTCCTTTCACCAGGATCTGTAGGTAAAGACAACTGTTAGCTCCCATGCTCTTAGATTACACCATAGTCCCTCCCAAAAAATGTTGTAGGCTGAGGCCCCACATTGCGGAAACCCAGCTTTTTTTATGCAGATTTTGTTGCGTTTTCTTGAGCCAAAGTAAAAAATGGCTTCATAAGGAATGGGAAATATATAGAAAATCTTCAACAAAAAAAAAGCTGGGTTTCCGCAACGTGGGGCCTTAGCCTTAAGATACTGTCTTTCCATCTCTTGAACTCCTTAACCCTTTCCTACCCCCTGCAGCCATATCATTAGCCATTTCATGGCCTCTCCAATAATTTTTGCAGCCACATAAAAGATTCAGCTGAGTAGCACATTTCACTATGCAACTGAGCTGTACGCCAGTGGCTATTCTAATAAGGACCAGAGACTATCAACTTAAAGAGGTTTTCTAGAAACATAACCATATTTAGGCTAAAGCCCCACATAGCAAATTGCAGATAAAAAAGCTGCAGAAAAACATACAGTGAAAAGGCATTTTATTTCCACAGCGTTTTACATTCAGTTTTTGCTGCATTTTTCGCTGCTTTTTTTCCACAGCTCTTTTTTTCTGCAATGTGTGGATGAGACTAACCAGGCTTGGTTCACATCTGCATCGGAGTCGTTGGAGACTCTGCTGCAGAAACCGCAGAAAATTGACGGAGAGAAAAGTCCTGCCCAGTGGTGGATCCCATTAGAGTCCGTGAGTGTCAGTGGATGACCGCTGTTTTAGTCGTCCTGCTCTCCATCATTTGGTTCCCTGTTGGACCTGAATGACAGAGAGCTCAGCGCAGGTGTGAACCTAGCCTTAGGCTAAGGCCCCAAGTAGCGGGCCGCAGTCAAAAAAAGCTCTGCGGGAAAAACCGCGGTGGCAACGCTTATCACAGAAAGCTTCTATTATACCTATAGGGAAACTGACAACGTTTCCATAGGTATAATACAAATGCTGCTGTTTTGGAAATCACAGTGTTTCCACTGTGTGTATTTTTCTGCAATGTATGGATGGGATTCGCTAGTGACTGTAAAACGGTCCCTGGTCGATCAGTTGTTTTACACCTTCCCAACATCCGCCATAATAATATGGAAGATGTCGGGTATTTAAATATGGCAGCCGCTCAGAAGATGAGTAGCCGCCATACCCGCCAGGTTTCTGCTATATCATACTGCAGAGGCCCGGTGCTAATGTCTGCAATCAGTGCTTTATGGAGCCTGTCATACAAATACCGATATCCCTAGAACACATATAAAAGTACTTAAATACTATGAAACACATACACATTAGGTATCTCTGAGTACTAAAAAGTCCGGTCTACAAACCTATAAAAATATTTTTTCTGCACGGTAAACGTCGTAGTGGGGAAAAAAAGAGCCAAACTGCCGTTTTTTTGCTGTTTCGCCACTGATAAAAATTTTAATAAAAAGTGATCAAAGGAATAGACATTCCCCAAAAAAGTACACCTAGCCTCGCAAAAAAAAAAAAAGACGCCCTATGCATCCCCATACACAGAAATATAAAAAAGTTCTTGGTGTCAGAATACGGCAATTTTAAGAAAAAAAATGTTTTTTTTGCAAAGTTTTGGATCTTTGTTAACCACTTCCGGACCACCCATAGAGTATATACGTCCGGAAGGTGGTTGTCTAGTTCTGCAAGGACGTACCGGTACGTCCAAGCAGAACTCAGCAGCTGCACGAAATCATGCAGTTGCTGAAACGGGGAGTTGGCTGTAACTTCAGCCGGAGCTCCCAGAGAGAATGCAGGGAAGGTTTATTACCTTTCCTGCCATCCCGATCGCTGTGTATACAGCGAGCGCTGTATACACCGCTATGGGCGCCGCCATCTTGCAGCTCCCCTCTGATCCGGCGGTCACGTGATCCGCCGAGATCAGCGTCTGTAAGAGTTGCTGTGTCCTACAGGACCCCGATCAGCTCTATAGTATACCAACCCCAGTTACAGGGGAAATCAGCCTCCCCAACAAAAAAAAAAAAAAAAAAAAAAAAGTATACAGATGCCCCAAAGCTCTATTATCACCTTATGGGGACACAATGTAAAAAAATAAATAAAAAAAAAAATGAATAGAAAAGTTAAAAAAAATGTAAATAAAATAATTAAAAAATAGATAAAATAATATGCCTATAAAACGCCCTTATTACAGGTTCTAGCCCCACCCCGACAACACCATACAAAATAAAAATCACCATAACGGAGAGGAAAAACTATTATATAAAGTTTTTTAGTAGCACTTTGTGTTATTAAATAAAAAAAAAAAAAAAGAAAAGTAAAAAACAGACACATTTTCCCTCTTCTTTTGTTTATATTTTCCCGGATATAATTGAATAACGCAAATGATAAAAATGTTATAGCTCTCCAAAACCGCACATACAAAAAAAACGAAACTGTATCTGGTCCTGAACCAGAAATTGGTCCGGTACTGAAGTGGTTAAGGGGTTAAAATTTAAATAAAACTATATAAATTTGATATCCCCGGAATTGTACCGAAAGCATAGAATACAGATGACATGTCATTTTGGCTGCAGAGTGAAGGCCGTAAAAATGAAGTCCGTAAGAAAATACAAATGCACTTTTACTCCACTTCCAGTTTCCCAGCACATTGTACAGAATAATAAATGGTACCATTATGAAGAACAGATTGTCCCGCAAACATTAAGTTCTCATATGGCTCTGTGAACAAAAAAAAATAACAAAGTTATGGGGTTTGGAAGGCGGGGGAGTCAAAAACGAAAATTGTCACCAGTGGGAAGGGGTTAAAAAGACTCCAGCATTCAAGAGAGCACTACAGCCTCTTCAGTAGTAACCAAGCATAGCGCCATACACTTGTGTGGTGACTGTGCTTAGTATCTCAGCTCTCAGCTATTCACAGAAACCTCTGCAGACTTTCTGTGAATAGCGCTGCGGGAAAAACCGTGATGCATTGCCGCCGCAGTTTTTCCCACAGCACTTTTTTGCTGCAGCCTGTTACTTGGGGCCTTAGCCTTAAATTTGTAGACAATTAAAAGTTAAACATTTAATTTTGCTTAAGTTTTTTTTTCTTTTCTTTGCGAATTATCTCTTTCTTTATTTTTAGCAATAATATAGGATACAAAAAGGAAAAAAATGGAGGTGTACATGTTTTGGTTATGCTTTGTTCACATTTGCGCCCGGAGTCCGTTCGCCATGAATCTGACCTAAATGTCAGAAAAAAGGATTGGGAAAGGTTTTAAACGGTTTGTTTAAAAACCCATTCACTTCAATGGGTTTTTAAAGCAACGTGCAGGTGTCCGATTGCAGCCTCTGCACCGCCAAGCCGGTTTTTTTTTGGTAGGACAGAAAGTCCTGCATGTCCGACTTTGTTTCCGACCAGAGGTGCAGAGGCTGTAATCGGACACCTGCGCATTGCTTTAAAAACCCATTGAAGTGAATGGGTTTTTAAACAAACCGTTTCAAACCTTTCCCTATCCTTTTTTCTGACATTTAGGTCAAATTCATGGCGAACGGACCCCGGGTGCAAGTGTGAACCAACCCTCACTCAGTTGTTAAAATCTGTTTCTTCTAGGTAAGAAATGCTATACTAGATATCCTAAGTGCGCAGTGTCCGGATGTAATAGCTAAACAGAAGGAAAGTTCATCAGTCAAGTTTTTCAGGAACTTTGAAACAGATCAGGTATAAAAAAAAAATAATACATAGTAAAGCATTTACATGAACAAGTATGAAAAAGAGGTAGCAGAGAGGATCTGTATTTATCATCTCAATGTATCTAAAATGAAAAATGAAGTAACTTTGCAGATATTATTGATTAACCAACAGTATGGTAGAAAAAAATAGAAAAGGAGATGAGGCTGCTCTCCCCAATATTTTAACTCAGACTGTTTATTTATATAGAATCCACAGAAGTCTATGGAGAGGTGAGGGGAGGCTGTTAATTGATGTATTACCTCATTTTGTGCAGTGGTAAAGTCTTATCATGAAGATACAGCAGTGTCACATGAGCACTCTCACTCACAGTATAACAGTGTGTCCTTTCTAGCAGCCCCCTTCTCTCCCTACCCTTTCCATAGCCTTCTATGTAAAAAGTAACTCAGCCAGATAAATAAATATATTTCTTAAAGAAGAACTTTCATCCCCTCCAACAAGTCCAACTGTTTGCAGCATTTAATAGCTGCTGCTCCACTGATTCCGGCACAGTTGGGATTTTCTCTCTAGTCCCCACCGTTCCTGAGCAATCAATGCTCTTAGTTTTGGTCCCTGATATACTATTTATTCTCTGTACTGTCAGGAGGGCGATGTCAGACAAGGGGTGTGATTCTGAGCTCTGACACCGGCTGCCTCTGATTGGAGCTCAAAATCACACCCCCTGCCTGACACCGCCCTTCTTACATTACAGAGCTTAAATAGCAAATCAAAAATAACTGCACTTGTTGCTCGGGAATGGTGGGGGCTAAAGAGAAAATTTCAACTGCTCTGGAATCAGTGGAGTAGGGCCTATTAACATATGCTAAGAACTTGAATTGGTGGATGTGGTGAATAGGTCTTCTTTAAATAAGATATATTACACCATTTCTTATATTCACCTGTAATATCAATTTATAAAAAGTAGTTTTGTAACTTTAAATTTGCACTTTAAATTTGTGAGCTTTTTGGCACCTGCTCCAGTTCTTATTATCCCTCTCCATAACTATTTATTCTCTTAACAGTATTACTCAGGCTCTCTGACATCTGAAACCGAAGCATTTTGTGGCCGATATTCCATAAAGAATCCTTATTACCTGTACTTACATTATATTCTGAATCCGGTAACTCAGTCATCATATGGTTATATCTCACTAACTTTACATAGCAAGGTACGGTTGTGTTTTCCTGATTTCTTTTTGTATTTATTTAGGTTGGTATAATACAGTCATATGAAAAAGTTTGGGCACCCCTATAACTTAACATTTTTAGTTCTAAATATTTGGGTGTTGCAACAGCCATTCAATTTGATATACTAATAACTGATGGACACAGTAATATTCAGGATTGAGGGTTTATTGTACTAACAGAAATGTGCACTAGCATTAACCAAATTTGCTGGTGCAATTTGGGTACCCTTATCATTTTTTGATTTGATACTCCGCTACTTTTTCTGCTTACTGAGCACAAATTGGTTTTGTCCTCCCGGCTTTGACTTCATAGCCAGGTGTATCCAATCATGAGAGGTATTTGGTGGCCATTGCGTTGTTCTCCTTTTGAATCTCCTCTGAAGAGTGGCATCTGGGCTCCTCACACTCTCAAATGATCTGAAACAGATTGTTCAACATAGTTGTTCAGGGGAAGGTACAAAGTTGTCTCAGAGTTTACCTGTCGTTTCCACTGTGGGACTAGTGGAATGGAAGCCACAGGGCGTTCTTGTTAAGCCCGGTGGCGGCCAGAAATATCAGAAAGGCAGAGGAGTGGTGAGACGTCGGACTCCACGCCTCCTCCGGCTGCAGCATCATCTTGCTGCGTGGTGTCCTGTGCTCGGTCAACATCAGCCACTTTGCACGGAGGCTGTTGGGAGGTGATGCGGCCGTTTCTGGCACACCAGAACAGAGTCGCCTGGGTTGTGCACTTTGGCGCCAGCTTCATTTTGGGGGTCCTGTGGCTGTGAACGATTGAGTTGTTTGGTCATACAAGGCGTTATGCTGGCGTCACACAGCATTCCAGAAACACTTGCTCCCACTGTTTTGGTGGGGTTCCATCATGCTTTGGGGCTGTGTGGCCATGCCGGCCCGGGAATCTTGTTGGTTGGGGTCGCTGGATTCACTCAGTATCAGCAGATTCTTGAGAATTGTACAAGAATCAGTGCGTTTGGTTCGCCGGGGTGGTATTTCAGCAAGACAATGATCCAAACACAGCTCCAAATCTACTCAGGCATTCATGCAGAGGAACAATTACATGTTCTGGATGGCCATCCCGTCCCCAGCCTGAATATCATTGAACATCTGTGGGATAATTTGGCGGGCTGTCCATGCTCGGCGCCATCAAACTTAACTGACTGGAATTGTTTTGTAAAGAGGAATGGTCAAAAATACCTTCATCCAGGATCCAGGAACTGATTAAAAGCTACAGGAAGCGACTAGAGGCTGTTATTTTTGCAAAGGAGGATCTACTAAATATTAATGTCACTATTCTGTTGAGGTGCCCATACTTTTGCCCGGTCATTTTGGTTTATGCATATTGCACATTTTCTGTTAGTACAATAAACTTCATTTCAATCCTGAAATATTACTGTGTCCATCAGTTATTAGATATATCAATTGAATGGCTGTTGCAAACACTCAAATATTTAGAACTAAAATGTTAAGTTAATGGGGTGCCCAAACTTTTCATTGCTGTTGTATAGTTAGTTATACTCTGATGGGACCCCTGAGTATAATAATTTACTGTAAATCATGTTGCAGCAGCCATTTTATTTTGTCTGAGACAAATCCCAAATTGTTCGGTTTCATTTAGTTGTGAACCGACTCGCCCAACATTAATATCTAGTCATAAACGGGGATGAATCTTGGTGCTACGGTTACGATCCAGAAACAAAAGAGCAATCCGCCCATTGGAAAACTCCCTCTTCACCTCCCTCTTCCCAAAAAAGCATGACAAGTGAAGTCAAATGTTCTTTTGCTTCTTTGTGCACTCAGAATTTGTCAACCAAAGTTTTTACTTGCAAGTTTTTAAAAGGTTGCAACACAATTTATGGAGAAAATATCCCAATTTGTGGCAAACTGATGACTGGTTCTTGCATCATGACAATGCACCTGCCCTCACAGTGCAGGCTGTTAAGCAATTTTTTATGAAAAACACCCTTTTCTCACCTTCTATATTCACCTGGTCTTGCAATGTGCAAATTTTTTTTTTATTTCCTCAAGTCGAAAGAGACCTCGAAGGAAAATGTTTTGCTGAAGAGGCGAAACAAAAAACAGCAGAAGTACTAAAGTGCATCAACTACACTTTGAGTAGTTTACATTTTCGGCACGTATTTAACACCTGCAGGTAGAATAGTTTTCAGCCTTTGCATTGCAAATAATAATAATAATTGAAATGCTGTAAGTTCCAAACCCGCAGGGTAAAACACTTTGTGCTGCACAGTTGTTTTTTGGCAGTGTGTGGATGGGATTTGTTTAAATTTCATCGACTTTATGGCTCATGTAATTTGCAGTGACATAGGCGTGGGTGATTCTGTGGGTGCCTACGAAGCCACGATGTGTGGCCCTGGCTTTAATGTGGTTCAGTAGATATGATGCAGTCATGACTAGTCCTATTCACTTATTCCTTCTAACAAATCAGCGAGGCTATTATTCTGTAATAAGCAGTCCTATGCAAACAAACCTGCAATTTCCCTACACTTGCCCATATTCTTCCTATGCGCTTCCTCTTATGGTAAGATTGGATGTGGCACATCACCTCCAATGTCTGTGTGCCAGAAAATGAGATCTATGACAATTCAGAGCTAAGAATTCAGGTATAATTTATTCCAGTTTTCTTGTGTAAATTATAATAATTATACGTGGAACCTATCCCAACCTTTGTAATCCAACCAGGGCGAAGCATGACCCTAAAAAGTCAAAAGGTTTTTGATGCCAGAAATCTGGTATAGGAGGGTTTATAAATGTGTCATCATTTTTTAAAATTTATTTATTATAACCAGATGAAATCTATCACTTTTTTCTAATAAATTTTCTACTCTGATAGATTATAGATTACTATAGATTATAGATTTTTTTAGATAGATTTTTTTAATTCTATTTCCTGTACATGATTATGGGGGCGGCCATCTTGCCTGTGCTTCTTCTCTTCTCTGTTAACAACATTTAGTGATATGCATGACTTTTCGATATGGGATGGACCCTCACTCCTTCCTAAAACCACCCAAACTACAGTAAACACTAACTTTGGAATAAATGCACAAAACACTTTATTTTGGGTGTCAAAATGGCCACAGCTTTATTTAAATCACAGAACTAAAATAATCACAGAAGGAGTCAGGTGAAGTGCTAGACCATTGGGATTCATGAATACTGTGAGATCCCCAGCTGTCTGACATACAGCACCCGGAAAATAAAGGGGCAGCGCGCTCTGGCTTAAAATTCTAGCAGAGCCAGTACACTTTAAGGGCACCAACAATCCTGTGCTTAACCCCTGTGCCCGCCCCTGGATGATTTTACTATTACGACATCCTTCAGGCTGGCCATTTCCAAAGCTCAGCCTGTTCACCACCATGAGGTTTAACCTCCTCTATTAGTTAAAATAAGTCCACAATAACTTGCCTGCAACTTCCACCTGACTCCTCAACTGCAAGAGTAAAGCTGTGACAGTTTACTAATGGAACATATGACATGTAACACTTTATTATATACAACTGACTCCCTTTATAATTTTCTTTTTTTTTTTCTTTTTAACTTAATATTATTTCAATTTATTAATGTCCACACTTATTGCCAATGCCCTGAACAAATAACTTAAATACTAAATGTTCAGGTAAATGCTATGAAATATGGACTAAACATTACAAACCCCCGACTCACGAAGAGTCATCCTACAGCACTCAGGAGTGGAAAAACCCCCTGTGGAGGAAACCTCTAGGGAACCATGGCTGGAGGACTGCCCTTCCCTTGAGCTTAGAAGGATAACGCCAACAATAACTCATCAAAGTCATATTAGAATTGTACATATGGCCAGATACACAATTACAGTATCAAACAAAGAAATGATACAATAATACATACATTATACAGGTAAACATGAAAAATGCAATTGTAAAATAGTGATTAAAAGAGGGCGGGCGGGGAGGGAAATGTTTCCTCCAGTACTTGTGGTGAGAAAGAGGAAGAGATGAATAAGACAGGAAGTGACATCTATTCCTAAACTCCTCCCTCCCTACAGTAACACACTAGGCACTATATACTCCTAAAGCTGAATTTACACACATATACTCTTAAAGCTGAACCAGCCTGTATAAATCCACACAACTACTTCACAAAGATGAAACTACAGGAGTTATTGGTTCCCCCATCCCAAAGTCATGTCCCCCTTTGCTAATGGCTCCGGGGGTGTCTATACAGCATAGTCATGGCCATAGGCAGCAATGGTCTGGAACTGACTCATTGGGGTCTATGGAAGTTCTCTAGACATGCTCTGTGCAGGGAGAGGAGTAGATAAACTGTGACATCATCTTTTGTCATTAGGGGATGTAATGATGGGTCAATATGGGTGTAATCTATAACTGTGTGGTCTTTTATTGTAATGCTATCTGTCTTGTCTGTGATGTAAATGAGGTGACTGCTGCAACGAAAACCCCTAAAGAATTGGCAAGTGTCAGTCTATTATTAGCCTTAGTGGCTTGAGGATATAGTACTGTTTAAAATATAGATAATGACATGGAAAATTAAAAATAAAATAAAAAAATTCTTAAGAAATATGTTTAACATAAAAACATGGTTTAAAAAATAGGCCATTTTTGGTAACAAATTCCTTTTAACCACTTTCGGACCGCCCATTGGGTATATACATCCGGAGAGTGGTTGTCTAGTTCTGCAAGGACGTACAGGTACTTCCTTGCAGATTTAAGCAGCTGCAAGAAACGGGGAGCTGTCTGAAACTACAGCCAGAACTCCCCTAGAGAAGGCAGGGAAGGTTTATTACCATAATTTCCTTCCCGATCGCTGTGTACACAGTGCTCAATGAGCGCTGTATACAAAGCTATGGGCGCCGCCATGATGTGGTTCCCTTCTGACCCGGCCATCACGTGATCCGCCGGGAGCAGAGTCTGTAAGAGCTGCTGGGTCCTACAGGATCCAGATCAGCTCTGTAGTTATGGGCAGGAGGCTGTATTCCTCCTGCAACTGGGGCTAAATGTATCAGCCCCAATTACAGGGAAAATCAGCTCTCCCACCAAAAAAAACAGTGATTAGATGTCCCCAAAGGTCTATTATGACCTTATGGGGACACAAAGTAAAAAAATAAATGAATTGAACAGAAAAGTAAAAAAAAATAAATAAATAAAAAATAAAGTAAAATAATTAAAAAAATATATAAAATAATATGCCAATAACACAACCTTATTACAGGTTTTAGCCCCACCCCCGATGACACAATACAAAATAAAAATTGCCATAATGGAGAGGAAAAACTATTTTAGAGAGTTTTTTAGTAGAACTTTGTGCTATTAAATAAAAAAAAATGAAAGTGAAAACCAGACACGTTTTCCCTCCTCTTTTGTTTATATTTTCACGGATGTAAAAAAAAAATTATAAAAAACATGCAAAAATAAAAACAACAGAAAAATAAAGCCCTGTGTGTCACCGAAAAAGGACGCAGAAATTAGTTGAATAATGGAAATGATAAAAATGTTACAGCCCTCAAAACTGCACATACAAAAAAAACCCTAAAGTGTGTCTGGTCCAGTACTGAAGTGGTTAAATGCCACTTTTTTGTCTGCCCCAGCCTTAACTAGTGGGAGTTAATGGACTTACTGCATATTGTTTATACAGTCATCCCAATACTTGGCAGCGTATAGGTTGGTCTTTATCCAACCTTATCTACTATGTAGCATGCAGTACATTCCCCCTAGTGGTGACTGCAAATTTTAATATCTTATGCTGTGTTTTGGCAGGGAGTAGGGAGGGTAAGTTCTAAAACTACATGCGCTAAAATGTGCCAATTTGCACTAGATTTTGGAGCATTTTACACCAAGGCTGAGTTGAAACCAATAGTAATTCTGCCCCATTGTTTCTATGTGTGTACAGGTAGCTCGCTTCTTTTGTATATGTGATGGTGTTTCTGTGTTTCAGCTTTGCTTTGCCTATAAAGGATATCTTTCTAATGGAATTAGTCTACAATTTCAATATGAAGACAGCAGCAGTCTAGGAACCACCAGAATGGTATACGATACTTTCAACTACAATTTTGCTCAAGGAATTAGGTATCATTTTCCTAATCTTCGGGTTATTTTAGAAGTTAAAAAGAAAAAAAAATTATATTTATAGGTCCTATGCTGCTGGCATTATTGTTTACATGGGCACTGCAATGGCTATAATGGAGGAATATAGAGTCCCCTATTATAAGGTTTGATGTTGCTCCAAGTTACAACCTTACTCTGAAGCAACAACAGTTGATTTGTTTTGAGAATGTCATCCTAGTCATGAACACACAGGGGCGTAACTTGAGGTGCAGAAGGTGCAGTTGCACCCGGGCCCATAAGCACTGAACTCACTTTTTAGGCCACGACCTGGCTCTTAAGCCAAGGGGGCCCACGGGATACCCTCTCCACACTAACGCTGATTACACTTCTTTCATCTCTTTTCTCATTTCCAGCGGGGTATCTATACGGAAGGAAGCACAGGTAGTAGTCGCTACTGGCCCTGAACCCTGGGGGACTCCAAAGGTTCCCATGCCACATAAAATATATCACTATTCTAAATGACTTGATGTAGGAATGGGGATCTATTACCAATTTTGCACTGGGGCCCAAGAGCTTCAAGTTCCGCCTCTGTAAACATGAGTGCTGTTACTAGTTTAATTAGATTGGGTTTGTCTATAAATCTGGGTAATTCCAAAAAGTTCACATACTTTTTCATGAAACTGCATATATATATTTTAATGTTTATTTCACAGTTGGACATACACCTGTATAGATTTGTTACAACTTATTAAAACCAAGTACCAAGGCCGAAATTTCAACGTGCTGCACATCATCTTACAGTCAAACCAATATTATTATATAGATGTTGTGTACATTGGGCAGACCGAAATTACAGATAACCTAAATGGTAAGTGACTGAAGAAGTCATGTGCAAAAATGTTTGTCCCATTATTGAATAAAAATGTCATAGAGGGGTTGCCGTGCTTAGGCCTCTGTCTAAAAGCAGTTAACAGCATTAAAATGAATGGCCACCTTGCAATACTATGTTTCCCCTGCAGTGGGCATTGCTGAGGCATTGCTTAGGATGATGTCAAATTACTAAGGAAAAATCAGCAGCTTGCCAGGGGTTGTAGAAGCTGTGCTCAGCTCCTTCCTGCACTGTCTCTTATATTGGAGTGGTCTGACAACCTGTGTCAGTATTTACGTACTTCTGGTCTGTTGGAGGACCAGAATAACAGAAAAACAGATCCAGCAGGACCCCATTCATTATAATGGAGTCCATCGAGTGTCCTTCTTTTTTAACTAAAATTGCCGGATGAAAAAGTGGGCCATGCCAGATGAAAAAGTGGGCAAGATGGTGGCTCAGTGGTTAGCGCTGTTGCTTTACACATCTGTTGCAAACACAATACAAGCAAGCAAAGATCAGCCTCTACCCCCACCTTCTGTCTCTCTCCCTCTTCCCTCATAGATTGTAAGCCCTTGCGGACAGGGCCCTCTATCCCACTGTGCCAGTTGGTCTCTGTCAGCATTATCTGTTTTGTATATCTGGTGTACCGTATGTAAATCCGCAAATGTAAAGCACCATGAAATTAATGGTGCTATATAAATAAATAAATAAATAATAATAATAATAATAATAATAATAAAAGATCCACAATTATATAACAAATAAAACTTAACTTTTAATAATCATCTAAAATATAATTAACCCCAATCATTGAATGGTATAAAATCGTAAAATAATTGGAACGCTCTTACCCGTTCCAGATGAAGGATGTCATACCCCAACTTTAGGGCCACAATCTATCCAAATGCACCCATCCAAGGGAACCAAGGATGGGTGCAGGAGATTGACCCTGTGCAACCCTGTGACCCTTAACTCCCACCCTTACAAGGGCAGTCGCAATGCTGACCCTAAAATTGCCCTGGTAAGATCTCCTGCCCTACTGATGCGTTTCGCATCCAAAACATGGATGCTCCTCAGGAGATTATTAGAAGATCATTTGAAATGACCATGCATAGTAGAGCCCTGCCCCGAGTGTAGGGGAGCACCTGACAGTCTCACAGTCAAGAGTCAGTCTCACCACTGTGGGTACAGTGGGTACGGAAAGTATTCAGACCCTTTCAAATTTTTCACTCTTTGTTTCATTGCAGCCATTTGCTAAAAGCAAAAAAGTTCATTTTATTTCTCATTAACGTACACTCAGCTCCCCATCTTGACAGAAAAAAAACCAGAAATGTAGATATTTTTGAAAATTTATTAAAAAAGTAAAACTGAAATATCACATGGTCATAAGTATTCAGACCCTTTGCTGTGACACTCATATTTATCTCACATGCTGACCATTTCCTTCTGATCCTCCTTGAGATGGCTCTATTCCTTCATTGGAGTCCAGCTATGTTTAATTAAACTGGTTGGACTTGATTAGGAAAGGCGCACACCTGTCTGTATAAGACCTCACAGCTCACAGTGCATGTCAGAGCAAATGAGAAGCATGAGGTCAAAAGAACTGCCCGAGGAGCTCAGAGACAGAATTATGGCAAGGCACAGATCTGGCCAAGGTTACAAAAGAATTTCTGCAGCACTCAAGGTTCCTAAGAGCACAGTGGCCTCCATAATCCTTAAATGGAAGAAGTTTGGGACGACCAGAACTCTTCCTAGACCTGGCTGTCCAGCCAAACTGAGCAATCGTGGAAGAAGAGCCTTGGTGAGAGAGGTAAAGAAGAACCCAAAGATCACTGTGGCCGAGCTCCAGAGATGCAGTAGGGAGATGGGAGAAAGTTCCACAAAGTCACCTATCACTGCAGCCCTCCACCAGTCGAGGCTTTATGGCAGAGTGGCCCGAAAATGGCTGTCCACCAACGTTCACCATCCAACCTGACGGAACTGGAGAGGATCTGCAAGGAAGAATGGCAGACGATCCCTAAATCCAGATGTGAAAAACTTGTTGCATCATTCCCAAGAAGACTCCTGGCTGTACTAGCTCAAAAGGAAGCGGCTTCTACTCAATACTGAGCAAAGGGTCTGAATACTTATGACCATGTGATATTTCAGTTTTTCATTTTTAATAAATTTGCAAAAATATCTACATTTCAGTTTTTTTTCTGTCAGGATGGGGTGTGGAGTGTACATTAATGAGAAATAAAATGAACTTTTTTGCTTTTAGCAAATGGCTGCAATGAAACAAAGAGTAAACAATTTAAAGGGGTCTGAATACTTTCTTTACCCACTGTAAAATAAAACATTACTGTGAAACACATACACATTAGATATCTGCGTGTCGAAAAACGCCCGGACTACAAACTTATAAAAATATTTTTCCCGTACGGTGAACGATGTAGCAGGAAAAAAAAAATCAAAAGTGCCAAACCGCTGTTTTTTTTTCTCCTCTGATAAAAATTTCAATAAAAAGTGATCAAAGCAATAGACATTCTCCATAATGGTATACCTAAAGCAAAATCTCCATAAAAAAAGCAGTTTTTCCGCAATGTGGGATCTCAGCCTTAAAGATTTTTCCAGTACCAAAATATTGATAACGTTAGGATAGGCCATGAATATCAGATCAGTGGAGGTCGGCCACTGGAACCACCACCCATCAGCTGTCTGAATAGACCACAGCATTCAGACGAGTGCTATGGCCTCTTCTCTACTTACCAAGCACAACACCTTGGCTTGGTAAGAGAGGCTGCGTTTGGTATTGAGCTCAGTCCGAATCACTCAAATGGGACTGAGTTGCAAACAGGGCATGCAACTGATGAAGTCAAATGGCCTATGAAGTGGAAGCAGAACTCAAAGGAGCACAGCTATAGCTTTATACTGCTTATCGGTGGGGGGTCCTGGGTCCCACTAATCTAATAGTGATGACCTATCCTAAGGATATCATCAATATTTTAGTCTTGGACATATGAGACTATTGTCTTACTCTCCAGTTACGACCAATTTTTGCTAATGTTATATATTTCAGTTAATAGGAGAAGACCGGCGTTATCAGACATTGGAATCATTGTGCAAGATGTCAGCGTGACCCAATCTGTTGTCGCATCTAAAAAACTCTTTATCGTGTCCATAACCCCATATAATTGTGGATATAATTTCCCACTTTTTGGTGCTGGATTTGCAAAGGTAGGTAATGGGGTATATAACAAGTAATATATAAAAACTACAGAAAATTAAACAGGACCTTTTAAAGCATATGCGAAATCTAAAAATGTGAATACTGAGACCAGAGCCCAACATGGCGTAAACGCTGTGGTTTGGCCGCAGTCACTGCAACAAAATAAGTGCAGCGGAAACGTTGCAATTTCAAAACCGTTGCGTTTTTGGAAATCGCAGCACGTCAATCATACCTATCGATGTTATCTAAGGAGTTTCTTTGTGTTATCCCTCTCATTGTCATGGTGATAGGGGGATGCTACTGAAGTCCCCCACGTGACAATAATAAGTAAGCCTACTCACTTTGGTAAAGTATTATACATTGTAATACAGACATATTGAAATGTACTTTGCTAGGAATCCTGTCCCTTAGTGCTCAAGTATGGGACAAAGCAGAAATGTTAAAGAAATAAAACAAAATGCTGCAAAGTATAAAATAAAAAATAATAAAAAAATCTACACAGGTATCCATTTTTTTTGTAACAGAAAAATAACCCAAAAAAAAATTTAAATTATTTGGTATTTATGCATCCATAACAATCCAAACTATGAAAATAGGACATTTTTTTATCCCACGTTGTAAACCCTAAAAAAAGGCATTTCAGTTTTTTTGGTCACATTGCCTCCAAAAAAAATTATAAAAAATTATCAAAACAGTTATATATAACCCAAAATGGTACCGATAGAAACAACAGATGAACCCCCAAAAAACAAGCTCTACACAGCTACAAGAAAGAAAAAAAGTTACGGCTCTCAGAATATGGTGACACTAAAACAAATTGTGCAAGCGTAGTAATATAAATCTATATGAACTTGGTACTACTGTAATCCTACTGACCGGCAGCATAAAGGTAATATGTTATTTACGATGCCCAGTGCGCCACGCAAAATTTAGAACATAAAAATATGATGGCGAAACTGACTTTTTTTTTGCCATCCTGTTATAAAAGCATTAATAAAATTTATTTTAATCCCTCTATGTTTTCTTGTGTACAAGGCTATTTCTTGTGCCAAATGTGCACCACAACCCTTGTCCTGCTCCTCACTCATCAAATTGTGTGAATGTGAGCAGAGCGAAACAAATTATAATGAAAATCTACACCAATTCCTATCTGGTGTAGATTTCTATCCCGGCATTGGGACGTGTGGCTGATTTATGAAGAGGCCGGAGCCACTTTATAAATCACTTGTTCCCTCCGCCAGTCGGTGCCAGTGTTAAGACTGACATACGATGCTGCAGGCAGTCTTAATAAATCTGGTCCATTGAGTTCTTAGGGCTCCTTAGTACAATGCTATTAATTCTCTGTCTTCCACTATACAGCCACATATGCAAAGACTTTGCAAGAGGCCATACTCTGTAAGCCAAAGGCATATGTTGCTGTTCCTGGGTCTCAAGGCAAAATTTGGAATATGGCTCATCCCTACCTTGTGCCATATAGAACATTGGTTATTTATGTGGCAGAGGGACCTTTTGGGCCCCCTCAAGGTCCATACCTTGGTAGTTAATGCTACTGCTGCATCCCTTATAGTTACGCCCCTACTTGATGTATATCAATTATATAGGCAATTAATGTCTGAATGGCGGGGCCCATCACTGATAATGCCTATTGATTCTTACTGTTTTGTGCTTATTATTGTCATATATTTTTATAGAACACTGTGAACAGATCAGATTCAGCGATCTATACAACATCATCCTGGACACAAAATGCATTGATCCAGATAAATCGAACCAGGCCAGCGTCCCCTCCCATTGGAGGAACATTCAGTATTCAAGCTTATGGAAGAAACTTAAGTGGTGCGGTTACATCTCAGTTGGATATAACTTCCTATGTCTATAGTCGGAGAGATTTATTCAGGGTTGAACCTAGCATCTCTGTTGCCTGGGACGAACTATGGAAAGGCGCTCCCCCCTCCAAAAAAAGATACCCAACCCGGCCATGTTTGGTTGCATGATGGGGCCCACCTTATTAGGATACACACCCTTTTTTTGGCCCACCACACGATATATGACCCTATTTTTGTAGCCCACAACACAGTATATGACTCCCTTTTTCCCCCCTACAGTATATGACCCAGATTTTATGCCCCCCCCACAGTATATGACCCCTTTCTTATGCCACCCCCACAGTATATGACCCCTTTCTACTGGCCCCCCACAGTATATGACCCCCGTTTTTCCCCCTCTCAGTATATGACCCCTTTTTATGGCCCCCACACAGTTTATGACCCCTTTTTATGGCCCTCACACAGTATGACACCCTTTTTTTACCCTCCCCCTACACAGCATACGACCCCCCTTTTACACCCCCTCCCACACAGTATATGACCCTTTTTTGTGGCCCACGCGCAGTATTTTTTACCCCCCTACACACAGTATATGATCCCTCGCAGTATATGTTAGGCCACTACCTATTGTATTATTGTGATAGATAGCGGCTGATAATTTTTACTCACCTTTCCATGCTCCATTCCAGGTCACTCTCTACTACCACCTCTAGAGAGCGCTGTAGCCGACGTTGAAGAACACCAGGACACTAGACGTAGTATCCTGGCGTTCTTTAGCATCGTGACATAAGTGCAGTGCCGCCTAGAGGAGGCAGCGGAGTTCGGCCTGGATAGGATTTATTCCATGAGGCACTGCCTAAGGCCATCACCTCAGTTCACCTCATGGAAGATGTGCCCTTGGATTTATTCATGCGTCTGGCATGAAATATTGAAAAATATGCTGTAGGTGTTCCAGCCCCATTATTTCTGGCACCTTAGTTCTCCGTTATTTCTGGTCCATATGTTCTACTAGGCCAAATGAACTTGGGTTGACTTCACAGGGTTAAAATATTGATGACCTATCCTTAGAAGATCATGGGGATCTCCTCCCAGCAATCCCAATCCCCATCAACTGCTCACAGGAGCCATTGGTGCTGGAAATAACACAGACAATGGACCCGGAATCACAGCTCTGTTCTTTGTGTAGTGGCCAAGGCAGGTTACTGTAGTTCAGTTCCCATTCAGTTGGATTGGTCATCAATATCTTTAACCCAAAAAAGCGCCCTTTAAAGGGAGTCTATCACCAGAACCCATCATATCAACCCAGCACAGCAGATCGATATATTAGTGTCACCTGTATCAATTGTTGCCTCTGTTGCCAGGATATCAATGTTAATATGTAAATGAGCTCATTGCTCCAAAGAACTAATTTACACATTGACAAAAACAGTAATATCTTGCCAACAGAGGCAACGGTTCAACGGGAAAGCATTGTTTGATTCAGTTGACCCTAACTTATCTTTCTGAGGGGCTGGTTTGATATGCTGGGTTCTGGTGACACACTCCCTTTAAGGTGCATAGGTGCAGGCAATAGGTGTAACTGACAGGGCCAGACTTATAGTGGCCTATGCCCTATGTATCTGTTGTTGGTGCCATGTCCATGATATGTTATACCGTAATAACTGTAATATACAGTGCCTAATTATAATCACCATACAATATGGTGCCCAAATAGAAGTATCTGATGCCCTCATTTACTAGGGGTAATTGATGCACCTTGTGTAGTCACTCACACTGCACACCTTAAGGCCAGTCACGGTAACTGGTATAACCAATGTTCCTTTCGTTGCTCTACAGATCTCCGTGTAGACATTTCTGACGCTGATCTGAAATATGCATTACAGACCATTCCGGAGGTAGGACAAATCTCCATTTACAGATATGGAAGCTGCAGTGGATACATATGGCAAATAAAATTCTTAACAACAGGATACCAGCCGCTGTTACAGGTATACAGGTTTTTCATCTATTCATATTCTGCGCTCACTCTACAATATCAAAATGCTTGAAAATTTGCTTAAATATATAATGGTATCTGCAATACATTTTAGATACAATGCAATAGAACTGGTGTTATCATGTGGCACAGTGTATTAGTCTTACTACATAAGGCTATGCATATACCTACTGTATAGTCTCATATTGACTTTACCTCATCTAGGATAAAAGATTCAGTTTCCTGCCCTAGCCATATATATATTGACCCTGGCCAAAGTAGAGTGGCCTGGTGGTGCCCTCACTAGAATTGAATATATATGACCTTACGGAACCCTCTAGCTACAACTTTACCTACTACTCAGGGATGTGGACTTGGAGTCATGGAATCGAAGTTAGGACCAATTTTGAGTAGAGTCGGAAAAAAAGTTACCGACTCTGGCTTCAAAGGAAATTGATTAATTATTTTACATTTTTTTATACAATTTATATTATTATAATATTGTTTACTTAGATGTATAGCTTGTTACACAGCGGAAATGCATTGCTCTTTTTTTGCAGCATTTTTCATTGAAATTTTGCAGTTTTCCTATGCAGACTTTCTGCCGCTATTATACCCATATGGAAAATGACAGTGTTTCCGAAGGTATAATTGACGTGCTGCAATTTTCTGCTGTGGATTTTTTTTCTGCAGTGTGTGGATGGGAAGGTAGTGTTTTTTGCCACGGCAACATGGGGCCCCAGTCTAAAAATGACCCAATCTTCCACACTTTATTTATAGTGGGAGGCAGTGACCATTGCTTCTTTTTTTCGTTTAATTGAAAAAGAAGTGTTGTGCCCTACCTCTATAGAATGTCCAATGAAGTTGGAGCTTGTGGCTATATACAGATCAACACCATACATGTAAATCGTCAGAAAGAGCCCTGGTTTTTCTGCTGAGGTTTCCACAGGCAATATACTCATCAGATTGCTTCAGAACCCGGAGGAGATTTAACTTCTTCAGTTCTTCTAATTAGTTCAGTTTATTCTGGTCGGGAATTTCACCTATTATAAAGATGTTACAATGTGGCCATATTGACAATGCAGAAAAGTAGCTACATACAGGTAAATGACATATACAGCTCTGCTATGAATATTTGAGAAGGGTCTCTATTTTCAATCCTGACCATACTCAAACTACAGTAGTCCCTAAATAATAACAGGTCTGCTTTTATGTTTGTTACCTTTGTATCAAATAAGTAGATTGCTTTTGTACTATTAATGATTAGATGTGGAAGACAGAGTTAAATGAGAGAGGTAAATGAGAACTGAAGTCAGTTCCTTGGTGTCTACAGCCTGGTAGAAAAGAAATAAGCATCTTATAGCTCAGTCCTATTGCAGCCAGAGCTATGTGGTAGAGCTTCTGCTACAGCCAGTTGCCTTACAGCCAGAGTGAGGTTTGTGAGAAGGAAGTTTTCTTTTATAAATATCACAGATATACTCATTTATCTCAAGTAACTGTCTTTGAATAGTGATCAGATGGTATAAAATGTATGTATTTAAGTCTAAGTCATTTGTTTTATTTAGATAAATAGTTCCATGGTAACCGGTGTAAGTCCTGCAATGACCGTAGTAAGGGTAACTAATGGAGGCCTGTTTCGTCAGCACCTGCTTGGTGATTTGGTGAGAACACCCAACAAAAAGCCACAGGTATAACATTTACATTATTTACTTCATCACTAATACTTATAAAGATGTTGAGGTAATAGTATTGAGTTGGTGAAAGATTCATTCTTTCGTACATTCATATCGTGTGGATGGTGTGAAAGCTTATTATGGGTGACACCAATATAAGCACATATACAGTTCCTTCAACACGCACATCTATATCATATATATATATATATATATATATATATATATATATAAACAGTACAGACCAAAAGTGTGGACACACCTTCTCATTCCAAGAGTTTTCTGTATTTTCATGACTATAAAAATTGTAGATTCACACTGAAGGCATCAAAACTATGAATTAACACATGTGGAATTATATACTTAACAAAAAAGTGTGAAACAACTGAAAATATGTCTTATATTCTAGGTTCTTCAAAGTAGCCACCTTTTGCTTTGATTACTGCACACTCTTGGCATTCTCTTGATGAGCTTCAAGAGGTAGTCACCTGAAATGGTCTTCCAACAGTCTTGAAGGAGTTCCCAGAGATGCTTAGCACTTGTTGGCCCTTTTGCCTTCACTCTGCGGTCCAGCTCACCCCAAACCATCTCGATTGAGTTCAGGTCTGGTGACTGTGGAGGCCAGGTCATCTGGCGTAGCACCCCATCACTCTCCTTCTTGGTCAAATAGCCCTTACACAGTCTGGAGGTGTGTTTGGGGTCATTGTCCTGTTGAAAAATAAATGATGGTCCAACTAAACGCAAACCGGATGGAATAGCATGCCGCTGCAAGATGCTGTGGTAACAATGCTGGTTCAGTATTCCTTCAATTTTGAATAAATCACCAACAGTGTCACCAGCAAAGCCCCCCCACACCATCACACCTCCTCCTCCATGCTTCACAGTGGGAACCAGGCATGTAGAGTCCATTCGTTCACCTTTTCTGCGTCGCACAAAGACACGGTGGTTGGAACCAAAGATCTCAAATTTGGACTCATCAGACCAAAGCCCAGATTTCCACAGGTCTAATGTCCATTCCTTGTGTTCTTTAGCCGAAACAAGTCTCTTCTGCTTGTTGCCTGTTCTTAGCAGTGGTTTCCTAGCAGCTATTTTACCATGAAGGCCTGCTGCACACAGTCTCCTCTTAACAGTTGTTGTAGAGATGTGTCTGCTGCTAGAACTCTGTGTGGCATTGACCTGGTCTCTAATCTGAGCTGCTGTTAACCTGCGATTTCTGAGGCTGGTGACTCGGATGAACTTATCCTCCGCAGCAGAGGTGACTCTTGGTCTTCCTTTCCTGGGGCGGTCCTCATGTGAGCCAGTTTCTTTGTAGCGCTTGATGGTTTTGGCCACTGCACTTGGGGACACTTTCAAAGTTTTCCCAATTTTTCGGACTGACTGACCTTCATTTCTTAAAGTAATGATGGCCACTCGTTTTTCTTTACTTAGCTGCTGTTTTCTTGCCATAATACAAACTCTAACACTCCATTCAGTAGGACAATCAGCTGTGTATCCACCTGACTTCTGAACACCACAACTGATGGTCCCAACCCCATTTATAAGGCAAGAAATCCCACTTATTAAACCTGACAGGGCACACCTTGAAAAAAAAAACCTTTCAAGAACCCACCCCTCAAAACCCAAAAAAAAAAAAAAAAAAAAAAGCAAAAGAAAAAAAAACACCAAAGGAGGGCACTATAAAAAAAACAAAATATAAAAAATTTTTTTTCATTTTTTTCACTTTTTTTTTTTTTTTTTTTTTACAATTCTTTTTTTTTTAATTTTTTGTCTTCATGCCTTGAGTAACAATTTTTTTTTTTTTAAATAAAAAAAATCAATTCTATTGAAAGGGGGGGTGCCCACCTTTCTTCTGTTCTTTTTTTATATAGTGAGAGGGGGACGGCGGCCGGCCGCGGCCCGCCGCGGCCCCCCCCCCCCTTGTTTTTTTACCTCGCCCCCCCAGGGGTTTTTTTTGGGGCCCCCCCCCCCGGGGGGGCCCCCCCCCCCCCCCCCCGCCCCCACCCCCCCCCCCGGCCCCCCCCCCGGGGGGCCCCCCCGGGAGGGGGGGGGGGCCCCCGGGTCTGTCTGGGGCTGAGAGTCTGGTGAGACCTGTGTCTAATTACTGCGGTGACCAGATGGAAGGTAACACTGCAGTTGGGATTGCGGGGGTGCAAACAGCGCAGACTTGTCACGGTCTCTGGGCACGAGGGCGCAGCGCTGGTGCTGTCCCACGTTACCACCACTGGTACCGGTGATGAGGGGGCTGCACAAATGTTGGTGGTGATTGTTCCCCCGGGGCGCTTCCCCTATACTGTGCCGACTGGTGGTGTTTGGGGCGCCCTGATGTTGTCGGTGCAGAGTCAGACACAGAAACGGTTGTAAAGTTGAACTTTTACTTCCATGGGTGTGGAGGCACAAATGCTTAAACAGTTTCTTCAATACAAAACAACGGGGTACGCCTGGTGACACAGCAAAGTCCTGGGGTGCAGGGTAGACTTGATGAAAGGTGTTCCTAGCCCCTTATACTTCAGTGTTACAGCCCTAAGGTGCGTCTGGGCTCCTATTTGGCACATAGGAGGATGCCCACCATGATACTAGCACATAATATTCCCCACTCACGTTATGTGGTCCTGATAGCTCAGAGTTTCGGGGTGCAATAGTCAGGGTGGCGGGATGTTCCACAGGTCTGGGCCCTTGGCCCCTGGATCCTGTGATACTTGCTATGGAGCACGTGTTCCAGAATGTTCTCTCCACAGTCTCAGGCTGACAAGATAATGATGCTTGACTTCCTTCAGGGCGATGGCTAGGCAGACAGGGGACAGGATCTTCTGAATAGCTGGAGTATGTCAGCTCTCCAACCTTCCTGGGCCTGTCTAGGACTTGAGATTCCTGCACCAAACTCACTGCTTTCTTCACAGGACATCACACTTATCTCCTCACCTCCTCCTCCTAACACTCCACACTTCTAACTCCTCACACGCAGGACCTTCCTGCAGGGGTGTTACCATGGGGACCCAGTGATCAGCTGACTCCTCCCCTTTTCCCAGGCGATGTCCTCCCATTGGACATTTGGTTACTATTCAATCCTATGGGAGGTGTAATGCATGTGTGAGGCTCACTAGGTGGCGCTGTGTTGTGTGAGACTCAGGACCCCCTGCTATGTCACACAGGCTATGAAGCAACAGGAAATAATACAATGCACAGAGATCACCCTCAGCCCAGCCATAGCCAGCTCTGGGATGCCACATTACTTCTTTGTTTTGTTGTGGCTGGAGCAAGCCACACGTATAATTAGGTTCATTTCTATTTAGTTAGCGCTTGGAAGAGCAGGATTTTATTTGTTTTTGCCTGAAGTTAAGGCTGTATTTTATTTTGTGCCTGAAGTGAAGGTTTATTTATTTTGCTGATTTTAAATAAACCTGTTTTGCACCAGACTTTTTGTGTCCCTGTCTCTGACTGTTTGGATCCGTACCTTTGCTGCTATTGAGCTACCTCCCCCACAATATATATATATATATATATATATATATATATATATATATATCTCGGTAGCAGCAATGGTGCGGATCCAACCAGTCAGCGACAGGGACACAAAAAGTCTGGTGCAAAACAGGTTTATTTAAAAACAGCAAAATAAATAAACCTTCACTTCAGGCACAAAATAAAACACAGCCTTAACTTCAGGCAAAAGAAAACAAAAACTCCTGCTCTTCCGAGCTCTAAACTAAACAGAACAAAACTAACTATACGTGTGGCTTACTACCAGCCACACGACAAAAAGAACAGCGCAAAAATGGTCTCACCAGACTCAGAGACAGGGACAGACCCAGACACCTTTTCTCACTCCCAGGATCTGCCCTGAAGTGCAGACTCTGAGGCCTTTTATGGACCAGTAATGAGCCTAGGACTCACAGCTGGGCTGAGGCCTACTCAAGACCCGTACTGGACCACACATATGTCAAAAATCTGGGGGAGATATAACGTAATTCCAGCACCCTGCCTGTAACTTTCTCACAATATATATAATTTATATATGTGTGTTTTAGTGAGGTGATCGTAGTGCTGTGAGTTTCTTCCGATGGGGGCAACCAATGCTCCATTCCATTATGATGGCTATAGAGCAGCTCTTATCCTGCTCTGTAACTTTGGAACAGAACAGAAACCCCATTGAATTGAACAGGGAACAGAAGCCACTTGGATGTCAAATGAGTGTCACCCGAGTGCAATCCACTATGAAATCGGCTGCCCCTCAGCCTGCACACCTAGGGAGGCACAAGCTATTCCATCTGACTCCCCCATACTTACTGTGCTTGGCTTAGCATTAACCCTTTCAACACTCATTTGGTGGTGAAAGTTGAGACACCTATATTAGGAGTAATTTGGTTGAAGTTGTTCTGATGTGTATGGCCTGCTCTTTCCCTCTCCTTTGTCCTGCTCCCCAAGATCCCCTTGTCTTCTGTTCACTGATATTCGTCCTTTTTGTTACTTTGTGACTTCTTAATTGTACCTGGTTCTTCTCCCTGTTTTTCTGATCCCTATGAGAGTTGCCGTTTGTGTGTTACTTTATATTTCAAAAATGTTATAAAGAATTCAAAAAAATAAAAATCTGGCATTTATGTACAACTTAGGGCAGTAGACAATCTATATCTACTGGTTATACTGGCTACTGGAGAAAAATCTGCCGTTATGGTACATTTCCCCCAAACAGATGTGGCTATATAGATATAAGACAACTCAATATCTTGTATTTTGTGTTTTTTTCGGGGGGTGTTACTGGTGCACACCATGGTCTCACTTCCTGCATCAGTTCTCACCAGAATCTCCAGTGACCACTTGCTTGCTCGAACTTATAGAGCAGCTGCCCAGCCACACTAGCTTTTCTCTGATGAAGGAAGGGAAACACATATACCGGATACATTGAAGCCTTTGATGTAGGATATTATATTGGTTGAGAAAGGTGTAGATAGCAAGCAGCACTTGAAGAAAACAACAGTGAGCCGTTCTCCAGGCCCCCTGGTAACAGAGACCACACTTCTTCTGATGCAGTACACGTGACGCCTGCCTCCTAGATTCTGTGTCACCATTAAGCATGGTCTAGCTGGTTCCAAAAACTGGCTACCAAGTTAGGGGTGCCAATATGTTTCCTCATCACAAGCTGACCAGGCTGTACGCACCGCCGTCCAAGCAGCAAGTCGCTCCTCTTCTGACAGCTGGCCAAGCTCCACCCCACTACCCAGCATGGAATGAAAATGCCTCTTCCCGCCATGGGAAACCTGGGCAACCACTGACTTCAATGTATTGCACCATAGGAGTGCAACACACATCTTTTCCCATGGTGCAGCTCTTAGATGCAACTACATTCTGCTCATCAAGAGCCACTGCGCAATCTGGCTTCCAGAAACTTCCCAAAGCAATGACTGCAGGAAGGCCTGCACCTGTCTAAGCGATACATACTACTCACTACATTACACAGTGCAAGTCTTATGTATATACAATATAATATACAATGCAACCTAAGCAAAGACAGCTAGAATAAGCCAAGCCCTCCCCTGCCTAACTATGCAACTATTCACAGGGACCAAGTGGGAGAACAGTCAGTTATTTAAAGTGGGTGTCAAAGGGGTGTAGTTATTTCTTTCTAACAATAAATGCTTTATATATTATAGGTTGAAGTCTACATAAATGGGATTCCTTCAAAGTGTTCTGGAAACTGTGACTATACCTGGGATCCAATACGGACACCAGCTATCTATTCTATTAATAGAGGTAATAATATCATCAGAATAATTAAAAAAAATGGACTTCCCCTTTAGGAGCAGTGAATTACAACGGCATTATGTTAATAACAATTTTTTTTTTTTTCAGACGTCAGTGGAGAAGATCAGGTATTGATCATAAACGGGACTGGATTTTCTAACAGTAATGGCAATGACTCAACCTATGTGACAATTGGAAACTACTCTTGCACCATTCTTGCCCTCACTTGTAAGTTAAACTTCACAAAAAAAATTACATTGAAGGAGCTGTCTACTCAAGATCTTCCCATAAGTCCAATAAATTTGTACCTTATAGAGGGGGATCCATACTCCGGATCATACTCTATTAGTCAGAGCATTGCAGTCTAGTATACATGATCTAATGATCGCAGGTTCAAGCCTCCTAGCAGGGACTAAAAAAGAGAGAGTGAAAAAAATAAATAAAAAGCTTATAAAAATATAATAATTCAAATCACCCTGCTTTCCCTACAATACATATAAAAGTAAAGAAACAAAACAAAAATGCACAAAATATAAAAATATTTTTTCCATACTGTGGCATAGCAGAAAAAAAAAAAATGGCTGAACCACTGTTTTGATTGCTTTGCCTCACAAAAAAAGGAATCAAGTCATCAAAACGTCAGGCATTCTTCAAAATAGTATCAATAAAAACTATTTCTTGCCATGCATAAAAAGGACACCCTACATAGCTTGTACACAGAAATAGAAAAAAGTTATGGGTGTCACAATATGATATTGCTTTTTTTTTAGTTTATAATTTTTATAAAGGTATTAAAACAGGAAAAAAAAGAATATATGGAATAAATATGCTATTGCCGTCAACGTATTAACCTGTAATATGTAGGCGATGTGTCATTTTTACTAGACAGTAAATGCTGTAAAAATGAAACCTGTAAGAAAATGGCACAACTGAGTTCTTTTTCCAATTCCACACCATTCAGAATTTTTTTCCGGTTTCCGAGTACATTATATTCCCACCAGAGGCATTTTTTCCATTTTTGTCTCCCCCGCCTTCCAAACCCCATAACTAATATATTGGTATAATGGTACCATTTATTCTTCTGTACAATGTACTGGAAAGCTGGAAAAAAAAATTCAGAATGGGGTAGAATTGGAGAAAAAGTGCATTTGTGCGACTTTCTTACAGGCTTCATTTTTATGGCAATCACTGTGCAGCCAAAATTACATGTAATCTGTATTCTATGTTTTGGTACAATTTCAGGGATACCAAATTGATATGGTTTATTTACATTTTAACCTCTTAACAAAAATCCAAAACTATGCAAAAAAAAAAAAAAACAGAACATTTTCCTAAAGTCGCCATATTCTGAAATCTGTAACTTTTTTATATTTACTTGTACAGAGACATGTATTTTTTTTATTTATACCATTTTGGGGAATGTCTATTGCTTTGATCATTTTTTATTAAAATTTTTATCAGAGGCGAAACAGCAAGAAAACGATGGTTCGGCACTTTCGATTTTTTTCCCGCTATGTCGTTCACTGTATGTGAAAAATATTTTTATAAGTTTGAAAAACAGGTGTTTTAGAACACCTAATGTGTATGTGTTTCACAGTATTTTTTACTTTTATATGTATTCTAGGGAAAGAGGGGATTCGAATTTTAATTATTTTTAATTTTTTTTATATACACATGTGGATAAAATTGTTGGTACCCCTCGTTTAATGAAAGAAAAACCCACAATGGTCACAGAAATAATTTGAATCTGACAAAAGTAATAATATATAAAAATAAAGTCAGACTTTTCAACCAGGCTTCAACAGAATTTTTAAAAAAAGAAAACTCATGAAACAGGCCTGGACAGAAATGATGGTTCCCTTAACTTAATAATTTGTTGGAAACCTTTTGAGGCAATCACTGCAATCAAACGATTCCTGTAACTGTCAATGAGACTTCTGCACCTCTCAACAGGTATTTTGTCCCACTCCTCGTGAGCAAACTTCTCCAGTTGTCTCGGGTTTGAAGGGTGCCTTTTCCAGACGCCATGTTTCAGCTCCTTCCAAAGATGCTCAATAGGATTTAGGTCAGGGCTCATAGAAGGCCACTTCAGAATAGCCCAATGTTTTCCTCTTAGCCATCCATTCTTGGGTGTTTTTAGCTGTGAGTTTTGGGTCATTATCCTGTTGCAAGACCCATGACCTGCGACTGAGACCAAGCTTTCTGACACTGGGCAGCAAATTTCTCTCTAGAATCCCTTGATAGTCTTGAGATTTCATTGTACCCTGCACAGATTCAAGACACCCTGTGCCAGATGCAGCAAAGCAGCCCCAGAACATAACAGAGCCTACTCCATGTTTCATAGTAGGGACAGTGTTCTTTTCCAGATATGCTTCATTTTTCCGTCTGTGAACATAGAGCTGATGTGCCTTGCCAAAAATTTTGATTTTTGTCTCATCTGTCCATAGGACATTCTCCCAGAAGCTTTGTGGCTTGTCAACATTTAGTTTGGCAAATTACTTTTGTCAGATTCAAGTTATTTCTGTTACCATTGTGGGTTTTTCTTTCATTAAACGAGGGGTACTAACAATTTTGTCCACGTGTGTATATATATATATATATATATATATATATATATATATATATATATATATATATATATATATATATATAGCAGGTGCATCTCAATAAATTAGAATATCTGTGAAATGTTCATTCATTTCAGTAATTCAGTAATACAATCCATAATCAGCGTCTTCCATGATTGTGTGTCCTACTGAACCAGACTGAGGGACCATTTAAAGGCTTAGGAAACCTTGGCAGGTGACACTGAATTTACAATACTGAACTTTTTTACTATATTCTAATTTTCTTAGATTTTGGTTTTCATTAGCTGTAATGCATAATCAACATTTACAGAAATAAAACACTTAAAATAGAACATTCTGTGTGTAAAGAATCTAGAAAATATACGAGGTCACTTTTTTAATTTAATTACTGAAAGAAATAAACGTTGAAAAGATATTCTAATTTATTGAGTTGCACCTGTGTGTATACAGTGCTGGCCAAAAGTATTGGCACCCCTGCAATTCTGTCAGATAATACTCAATTTCTTCCAGAAAATGATTGCAATCACAAATGCTTTGGTAATAATATCTTCATTTATTTTGCTTGCAATGTAAAAACACAAAAGAGAATGAAAAAAAAGTCAAATCATTGATCATTTTACACAAAACTCCAAAAATGGGCCGGACAAAAGTATTGGCAACCTCAGCCTAATACTTGGTAGCACAACCTTTAGACAAAGTAACTGCGAACAACCGCTTCCGGTAACCATCAATGAGTTTCTTACAATGCTCTGCTGGAATTTTAGACCATTCTTCTTTGGCAAATTTCTCCAGGTCCCTGAGATTTGAAGGGTGCCTTCTCCAAACTGCCATTTTGAGATCTCTCCACAGGTATTCTATGGGATTCAGGTCTGGACTCATTGCTGGCCACTTTACAAGTCTCCAGTGCTTTCTCTCAAACCATTTTCTAGTGCTTTTTGAAGTGTGTTTTGGGTCATTGTCCTGCTGGAAGACCCATGACCTCTGAGGGAGACCCAGCTTTCTCACACTGGGCCCTACATTATGCTGCAAAATTTGTTGGTAGTCTTCAGACTTCATAATGCCATGCACACGGTCAAGCAGTCCAGTGCCAGAGGCAGCAAAGCAACCCCAAAACATCAGGGAACCTCCGCCATGTTTGACTGTAGGGACCGTGTTCTTTTCTTTGAAGGCCTCTTTTTTTTCCTGTAAACTCTATGTTGATGCCTTTTCCCAAAAGCTCTACTTTTGTCTCATCTGACCAGAGAACATTCTTCCAAAAAGTTTTTGGCTTTCTCAGGTAAGTTTTGGCAAACTCCAGCCTGGCTTTTTTATGTCTCTGGGTCAGAAGTGGGGTCTTCCTGGGTATCCTACCATAGAGTCCCTTTTCATTCAGACGCCGACGGATAGTACGGGTTGACACTGTTGTACCTTCGGACTGCAGGGCAGCTAGAACTTGTTTGGATGTTAGTCGAGGTTCTTTAGCCACCATCCGCACAATCTTTCGTTGAAATCTCTCGTCAATTTTTCTTTTCCGTCCACATCTAGGGAGGTTAGCCACAGTGCCATGGGCTTTAAACTTCTTGATGACACTGCGCACGGTAGACACAGGAACATTCAGGTCTTTGGAGATGGACTTGTAGCCTTGAGATTGCTCATGCTTCCTCACAATTTTGCTTCTCAAGTTCTCAGACAGTTCTTTGGTCTTCTTTCTTTTCTCCATGCTCAATGTGGTACACACAAGGACACAGGACAGAGGTTGAGTCAACTTTAATCCATTTCAACTGGCTGCAAGTGTGATTTAGTTATTGCCACCACCTGTTATGTGCCACAGGTAAGTAACAGGTGCTGTTAATTACACAAATTAGAGAAGCATCACATGATTTTTCAAAGGGTGCCAATACTTTTGTCCACCCCCTTTTTTATGTTTGGTGTGGAATTATATCCAATTTGGCTTTTTGACAATTCTTTTTGTGGTTTTCCATTGACGACAAATTAAATAAAGATATTATTACCAAATCATTTGTGATTGCAGTCATTTTCTGGAAGAAATTGAGTATTATCTGACAGAATTGCAGGGGTGCCAATACTTTTGGCCAGCACTGTATATATATATATATATATATATATATATATATTTTTTTTTTTTTTTTTTTTTTACTGTAGTTATTAGACCCCATAGGTGTCTTGAGCCCATTGCAAAATACCACCATTTGTATGACAAGCTGCAAAGAGCAGCCTGTCGTACAAATTAATGCCAAATAAGCCTGGGAGCCTTCAATAGACTCCTGGCTGTCATGGCAATGTATAGCCGGCCCTGAATCTTGTTTCAGATGCTGACAATCCTACCCAAAATGGCAGTGTCACCAGGAAAATGGCGCCTCGGTCAGCTTTGACCAAAGCACCAGGTTCCTTAATGCCCGTGATCAAAATGGGCACTGATCGTGGGCATTAGTGAAAGCTGAGCAGTCACCATATTTAAATACCTGACATCCGCTGTACTATTATGGTGGATGTTGGAACGAGGTTAAATGGTTCCCTCTAGAAGAACAAATTGTCTCTCAATAAGTTAGCCCTTATTTGACTCTGTGAATGGAAAAATAAAAAAGTTATGGCTTTTGGAAGGCGGTAACATAAAATCGAAAACACAAAAATAGAAAATTGTTTCCTGAAGGGATTAATCGTGATTTCCCTGCTGACAGACTCCCTTTAAATAAGAGCGACTCCAGCTCCGAAGGACTTAGCCCAACAGTGTATTGGATGGTCACCCCTTTATATGAATGAACAGTCTGTAATACTGCATTTTCCCGCTTGTGGCTTGCTTTTAATAATGAGTTGTGTTTGCTGAGACAATCCCATTAATGCTATATTTATACAGACTGCTACACATAATATGTATCATTTGTTCAGTGTTTTTTTTATTCTTATTTCTTATTTATATATAGATAATGAGATCCGATGTCAGGTTCAGAAAGCAAGTGCTGGAACGTTCCCGATCAGTGTGTACATTGCTGGACTGGGATTTGCAAAATCCTATGGTGGAAATTTGACTTTTACTTATCAGATCACAGTCTCTTCAATCACACCTTCATCTGGAAGCCGTGCAGGTATTTAAGTAGATCCTTTGGTCTCTAATTTAGATAACCTTTGGTTATTTGTCCACTTAGGATAGACAAGGGCATCAGAAAGGGGGATAACAAATTCAGAGTTACAGACGTGGACAAAATTGTTGGTATTCCTCGTTTAATGAAAGAAAAACCCACAATGGTCACATAAATAACTTGAATCTGACAAAAGTAATAATATTTAAAAATTCTATGAAAATGAACAAATGAAAGTCAGACATTGCTTTTCAACCAGGCTTCAACAGAATTAAAAAAAAAAAAAAAAACTCATGAAACAGGCCTGGACAGAAATGATGGTTCCCTTAACTTAATATTTTGTTGCACAACCTTTTGAGGCAATCCTTGCAATCAGACGATTCCTGTAGCTGTCAATGAGACTTCTGCACCTCTCAGCAGGTATTTTGGCCACTCCTCATGAGCAAACTGCTCCAGTTGTCTCGGGTTTGAACAGTGCCTTTTCCAGATGGCATGTTTCATCTCCTTCCAAAGATGCTCAATAGGATTTAGGTCAGGGCTCATAGAAGGCCACTTCAGAATAGCCCAATGTTTTCCTCTTAGCCATCCATTCTTGGGTGTTTTTAACTGTGAATTTAGGGTCATTATCCTGTTGCAAGACCCATGACCTGTGACTGAGACCAAGCTTTCTGACACTGGGCAGCACATTTCTCTCTAGACTCCCTTGATAGTCTTGAGATTTCATTGTACCCTGCACAGATTCAAGACACCCTGTGCTAGATGCAGCAAAGCAGTCCCAGAACATAACAGAGCCTCCTCTATGTTTCACAGTAGGGACAGTGTTCTTTTCAAGATATGCTTCATTTTTCCGTCTGTGAAAATAGAGGTGATGTGCCTTGCCAAAAATTTCGATTTTTGTCTCTTCTGTCCATAGGACATTTTCCCAGAAGCATTTGTTCATTTTCATAGAATTTTTATATATTATTACCTTTGTCAGATTCAATTTATTTATGTGACCATTGTGGTTTCTTCTTTCATTAAGCAAGGGGTACCAACAATTTTGTCCACGTGTGTATATGGCTATCAATATGGGGGACATAGGCCTCAACATAGTTTGTTTTCAGATATACCTCTCCTTATAAATGATATACATATAGCCCTGCTTATATGCATTAACATTGGAAATATCCTTCCTTTCTAGGAGGCACATTGGTAACAATTCAAGGCTCTGCGTTTAGTGGGGACTCAGTGGTAAAACTTGGAGGAAGTGGATGTGCCATGGTCTTTGCCAACCTGACGGTGATTGAATGCCTGACCTCTGCGGTAAGTTTATGTCATGCTTGATGTTGTTCTCTAATTACATACAGTTATATGTACCAACAGTAATTTACAGAAATTCTAGACAAGCAACAGTTGCAGTAAAATGATCATTTCCTGTAATGGAAGTCCTTGTTATTAGTTCTTCATTGTGGTTCATAGATGGAGGTCTGGCACAGGGGACACCCCTATGAGTTCTATTTGCCCTAATAAAATATATAGGGGTTATTCAGATAAAACACTCCCTTTAAATCATCATAAGACCCTAGGGTAATATAAATACTGTTCAACAGAACCATAGAGGGTACAAGACTTGCAACTGAAACACAAATCTTAAAATTTGGCCATATACATGAATAATGTTATTTTTTTCAGGGACCGGAAGGCTTTGCTGATGTTTTTGTTTTTACAAATGGAATCAATGGGACTTTAAAAAATGCCTTTAATTTTACCTCTTACCTGGCTCCAACCATCACTGGAATCAGCCCAAGTACCAGCAGTGTTTTGGGTAATACAACCCTGACCATTTCAGGCAATAACCTCCAAACTCAGTCAGCGGGCAATGCTGTATTTCTTGGAAATGAACCGTGCGGGAATCTGGAATGGACTCCAACTGGTATAACATGTCTTCTGCCCACACTTCCTCCTGGGAAGTACAATGTCCTGGTACAAGTTGGAAACTGGGGATTTGCCATATCCAGGTATTTATATGTTTGTTGCTTGACACTGTACTAGTCTGTGGGGCCGATTTATTACGACTGCAGAGCAGTACACCAGACTTAGTCTATGTTCAAAAAATTATAGTCAATTGGGTGCCTCAGGATCCATTGTTGTCTGTCCTTAGATGGACCATCTTTATTGCTTAAGCTCTTGCTATGGACCAGATGAACACATGAAACAAAGTAAATGTGAATGCACCCTTAATCATCGGCAGTGCCACACTGAGTTGTGCCTCTTATTAGTTTTGGCTCCCTCCTTGCTCAGCTTTACTAAAATGGTGCAAACTGGTAAAAAGTTGCAATTTTTTTGCACAGAAAGGGCCTTGTGCATAAAATTGCGACTTTTATATGATGGAAAACTAGTGTAAAATCAATAATAATTTTACCCCTCTGTCTCTCTGATATGGTTAACTTGTTGTGGACTCTTGAGGATGACTATAATTATTCTGAATTTCAGCAGTGTTGTACTGGCAGACATAACTAATCGATGATGCAGTTACTGTAAAATCGATAAATACTGGATGACTGCAAAATCACACACTGTATATTACGTTAAGTAATATGAATGAGAGCGTGACCATTTACTACTTGTTCAACTGCTGACTTTTCAGCTGCAAGCAGCAGCAAGGAATGTGTGGCCATTTGCAATTTCCCTTTGTTTGGTCATTTAAGGCTTGAGACAACCCAAGCAAGAATGCGGCCACTGTATGTGAACATACCCTTAGGCCTCATGCTTGCAAGCATATTATGACTCGATATAATCTCTAATTTCTCTATGCCTCTGATTCCATATGGAAATTTGAAGAGAACCTGTTGCATGCTCTATTAGATTCCATATTTATGGATCATCATATGGTAGCATACAGAGTGCCTAAGGATCCATAGTCTGCATATATGCTAACAGTCCCGACTTCCTTGGGACTATTTAAGAGACCGAACTACAAAATAGTTGGGGATTATGTAGGCCCCTCCAAATATGAGTGTTACTAGGTGATTTGAGGGGATTTCCAGTGGCAGGATTTCAATTTCCTGGTTTTAGCCATTTAGATTTTGGCAAATAAGAGTGCGTGTGCTGCCTCTGTACACATGGCTCTTCTCTGTGTATGGAGATATAGGCACCAAAGAGCGCTCTTCCTCTGGTACTAAAAAGACATCAATCCATCAATCTTAGGCCTTCTTAAAGGGAGTCTAATGGGGTCTAAATGCCTCCCATACCAATAATAGCCAGGTGTGGATTGAGCAGAATGTAGAAGTATAAGTACTTTCTATATAATTCCCATTACTTTTGTTGCTGTTCTCAGCTTTGGTTCAAAAAAACGCAGCAAAATCTGCAAGAAAAAAAGTTGCGTTTCCGCAATGTGGGCCCTCAGCCTTACACTTCATATAGCTGTCTCCTGACCTCCCATACACATGCACACTTTTCAAACATACATATGTTCTGAATGGGGAGAAAGCTGCTGCCAGACTCCTCTGTCCTCTTCAGACACCTCTGGCGGCGGATTTTCCTAGCAATGCCCCGGTAAGCCCCAACAACAATTGGGCATGTTAAAATACAACAACTGAATTGTTTTCTATCCCAACTTATTACACTTTGCCTTTGTTTTGTTGCAGCGTGGGTAGTGAAGCCTCAGTTGAGTATATTCTGAAAGTGAACAGCATCTCCCCACAATATGGATCCCTGTATGGAGGTTCTCGAGTCACACTGACAGGAAACGGGTTCAGTCTTGACCCAAATAAAAATCAAGTACAAATAGGTAAAGTATTAATCATACTGGTTATGAGAAAGCTGGGTAATACCCACTGGGGCAAATAAACTAAAGAAAATGGTGTAGAAAATGCCAGTCTTAATAAAAGTCCTGAATTGCGCCTGAATTATGAAGGGGCTCCAGCCTCTTAATAAATCACTGTACGCCCTTGTGCTAGAATGGAGATCTACACCAGTCATGAACTGGAGTAGATTTCCAGTATAACTCACACCAGTTTTCTGAGTGATGGGTGTGCATCTTTGGTACAAGAAAGAGCAATGCGCCAAAGGTACACCACAATTATACCCATCCACGCAAAAAAAGCTAATTCCCCCTATCAATTTATCTGCCCTACTGTAGCTCAATTTGCCCAGTTTAGCCCAAGTTTTTTTTAACAGATGCAATACTATATTTATTGTATTTTAGGCTCCCTACCATGCAACGTCTCGGTCAGTTCAGCCAATGAGTTGATCTGTGTGATCCAAAGACCTCGCACAGTATATACGGTAACAAATAACGGAAAAGATTCAGGTGAGTACAATATCCTGCCAGCGCCATGCTATACATCGACCACAGCGTATACTGAAATGTATATACATGGGTGTCATGTTTCTTACTATAGATGAATATGACCTGTGGCTACAATGTAACTTTTGTGCACATCACTATTCAGCCATCAGCCGTGTATAATGGTAATAACATCAGATTACCGCAACACGACCTAAACATTTCACAAAGGAAAAAAAGTTGCAAGCGACCCTGCATTGAACCTGACATTTTTTGTGATGATTTGCAACTTTTTTCCGCATAGGGAAACATTGATGTTCCAGCGCAGTCACAATAATCCTACAAATTTACCTCTTGACAAATCCTACTGCTTTTTTGTGCCACGGCTACACACAGATTTTTTAGAAGAATTTTCCAGGTGTATTTTCCAAGCAGCATTATGTATTCCCTCTAGTCTGCAGCTGACTGCTAAGCTCTGTACAGTTTGTGTCAGACATCACCATTAGCAGACAAGTTGTGCGACTATCACTTGCAAGTTGGCACAGCACAGCTACCTGCATGGCACCCTTATGTCTAATTTACTGCTTGGCTTAGTTCACACAGTAAGTACAGTAAGTGAGTTTTATGAATAATAGTGGAGAAGTTACTCAAGGCTACCAAAAAGCTGTTTTTCTGGGCCTGTGCATAGAATCTGATAGGTTGCTAGAGGCAACTGTTACAGTTTTACAGGGAGTCTGTCAGCAGAGCCCAGCATATCAACCCAGATAGATAGGTCAGGGACTCCTGAATCAAACAGTATCTTCTGCTTGTGAATCGCTGCCTCCATTGCCAAGATATTGTCATTTTTACCCAGTATGCAGATGAGCTCTTTGGAGTAACAAGGGTGTTGCTGCTTCCCTCTATGGAGCAATGGCAGCGTCCTGATTGGTCCAAACAGCTCATTTGCATATTGACAAAAAAGGTGATATCTTGGCAACCTTTGCACCGATTCACAAGGGGAAAATACTGTTTTATTCAGGTGACCCTAACCTATATATCTACACTTCTGGTGACAGACTCTTTTTAAGGAAAATAATATTCTTCTACCTCATTTTTGTTGCCAATTGATACATTGATTGATATGATATTACATAGTATACTGTATATTCATTGTACGTTGTGCATTGTTTAATAAGTGTATATTTTCTTTAGTGTACGGCACTGGTTATGCCTGGTCTCCATCAAGCCTGGTGATATCTACCGGAGACACTGTAGTTTGGCAATGGAACTCTCTGCCGCTCATCACGGGTATTGGATACAGAGTATTCTCAGTGTCAGATCCTGGAAACTTCACCTATGATGGAATTTCCTTCAACAGTGGAGATCGTGTTCCCTCAGGTCTGCGCCTACTTTATCAGAATTTTAATAACTTGTGAAGTTGGATCCTTTACAGATATAAGCTGATTGTGAGGTTTAGGGTTCATGTGCAAGAACAGTAGCTCAACAGTAGCTATGAATTTTTGCTCACTCCCTTCCATCGGATGTAATAGGCCTTAGGAAGATGTTTTATCTACTGTTCCAGTACACTTGGTGGCACTTCTTTCAACACTGAATGTTTTAGGATAGGGGGTACATATTTTTCAATGCATTACATGACAGCTCATTGACATTAATATGCTTTGTAATAGTTTATGATTAATAATATTAATGTTTTCTTTCTTAAAGGTGTCTTTTCATATCAGTTCACGTCTCCTGGGGATTATTACTACAGCAGCGGTTATGTTGTTGATGGACGGACAATAGTTATGCAAGGAGTGGTCCTTGTAATCCCTATCAGTGACCAGAGCAGCCCAGTGCATGTGTATCTTGGAGGAATGGAGGCCACCTATGCTTCTGGTAAGTAAACATAATATACAATCTCTAGAAATTGGCCTAGACCAGAATTCTGACGACTCTGCCATTTCTTAGTGGTAGGAACACTAGGATTGGGAGATTTTTCTTTCATAGGCCCTGCAGATAAACTTTACTCAGTTCTGACTGGTTATCATGGATATGGTCAATGGTCCAATGTGGATTTCAGGTTTCGTTGAGGGTATTTTGCCATAGAAATATACAGTACAGACCAAAAGTTTGGACACACCTTCTCATTCCAAGAGTTTTCTGACTATAAAAATTGTAGATTCACACTGAAGGCATCAAAACTATGAATTAACACATGTGGAATTATATACATAACAAAAAAGTGTGAAACTACTGAAAATATGTCTTATATTCTAGGTTCTTCAAAGTAGCCACCTTTTGCTTTGATTACTGCTTTGCACACTCTTGCCATTCTCTTGATGAGCTTCAAGAGGTAGTCACCTGAAATGGTCTTCCAACAGTCTTGAAGGAGTTCCCAGAGATGCTTAGCACTTGTTGGACCTTTTGCTTTCACTCTGCGGTCCAGCTCACCCCAAACCATCTCGATTGGGTTCAGGTCTGGTGACTGTGGAGGCCAGGTCATCTGGCGTAGCACCCCATCACTCTCCTTCTTGGTCAAATAGCCCTTACACAGTCTGGAGGTGTGTTTGGGGTCATTGTCCTGTTGAAAAATAAATGATGGTCCAACTAAACGCAAACCGGATGGAATAGCATGCCGTTGCAAGATGCTGTGGTAACCATGCTGGTTCAGTATTCCTTCAATTTTGAATAAATCCCCAACAGTGTCACCAGCAAAGCACCCCCACACCATCACACCTCCTCCTCCATGCTTCACGGTGGGAACCAGGCATGTAGAGTCCATTTGTTCACCTTTTCTGCGTCGCACAAAGACACGGTGGTTGGAACCAAAGATCTCAAATTTGGACTCATCAGACCAAAGCACAGATTTCCACAGGTCTAATGTCCATTCCTTGTGTTCTTTAGCCCAAACAAGTCTCTTCTGCTTGTTGCCTGTCCTTAGCAGTGGTTTCCTAGCAGCTATTTTACCATGAAGGCCTGCTGCACACAGTCTCCTCTTAACAGTTGTTGTAGAGATGTGTCTGCTGCTAGAACTCTGTGTGGCATTGACCTGGTCTCTAATCTGAGCTGCTGTTAACCTGCGATTTCTGAGGCTGGTGACTCGGATGAACTTATCCTCCGCAGCAGAGGTGACTCTTGGTCTTCCTTTCCTGGGGCGGTCCTCATGTGAGCCAGTTTCTTTGTAGCGCTTGATGGTTTTGGCCACTGCACTTGGGGACACTTTCAAAGTTTTCCCAATTTTTCGGATTGACTGACCTTCATTTCTTAAAGTAATGATGGCCATTCGTTTTTCTTTACTCAGCTGCTTTTTTCTTGCCATAATACAAATTCTAACACTCCATTCAGTAAGACTATCAGCTGTGTATCCACCTGACTTCTGAACAACACAACTGATGGTCCCAACCCCATTTATAAGGCAAGAAATCCCACTTATTAAACCTGACAGGGCACACCTGTGAAGTGAAAACCATTTCAGGTGACTACCTCTTGAAGCTCATCAAGAGAATGCCAAGAGTGTGCAAAGCAGTAATCAAAGCAAAAGGTGGCTACTTTGAAGAACCTAGAATATAAGACATATTTTCAGTTGTTTCACACTTTTTTGTTAAGGATATAATTCCACATGTGTTAATTCATAGTTTTGATGCCTTCAGTGTGAATCTACAATTTTTATAGTCATGAAAATACAGAAAACTCTTGGAATGAGAAGGTGTGTCCAAACTTTTGGTCTGTACTGTATGATAAAACATACTTACCAGTATGTACTCAAAATCATGGTACATTTTAAGACACATGGTCCAGCTACCTCTGGGTGGACGGAGAGTGTAAGCGGTTTTGCTCCCATTCAAGTAATAGGCACAGAGAAGCAGCCCCATCCACTCTATAGTGATGGTGCTTGAAAAGGAGCTATAGTGATGGTTACTTGAATAGGAGCAAAGACGCAACTGCTCCCCGTCCAATGCAGCTGCTTCTGGCACTTGGATGCACCTGGTTCAGCAGATCTCCACAGATCAGATGACATGTAGATAGGTCATCAGTATGAAATATACATTTGGAGTTGGACAACTCCTTTAAGTTACAGTACCTGGACACCTGCACTTATACCGAATATATCACTATGGGTTGTGGATGGATAGCTTTAGCGTCTAAATTTTTCCCAGCACAGTCTCCTGTGGCCCCCTAGTTTCTGACAAGTCCAGACCATAGCACGTTCCTGCATTCATGGTCGTATCCATTGGTAACCGATCAACATAAAAGATATCACCTCTAAGATAGTTAGAGAAAATCTTTAAAAACTCTGAACATTTTTTGATAATTTACATTTGTTAAAATATTTAACTGTTAATTGTTTAAAAATGTAAATATGTTCATAGAAAAAAACCCTTTAGGCTGATGTTACATGTGGAAAAAAAAATTGAAAGCCAGGCGTAGATTTAGCAGAAGGGAGGAAGTGCTCTCTTTTTATTTCCCATTCCTCACGGATCAAAAAACACAGCAAAATCCACAACAAGAAATACAGTTTTTTCACAAAGTACATTAAAATATACAAGGGGGAGGTAGTGCGAGGAATGTGGGGTGTAAAAAATAAATTAGGGGGAGATGATGGACGTGGGAGGGGAGGATTCATGGACTTGATATGAAGCTGTATGATTGGAATTCTAGCCTCAGCTGTGATGGATCCTCTAGGGCAGGGGTGTCAAACTCATTTTCTCCGGGGGCCACTTCAGCCTCACGGGGTACCTTGAAGGGCCAAGATTATTTTACACATGTATAAAAGTAACTTCTCCTTAACAGATAAGCGAGCTATTAAGCAGTAGTTACATTTGTACATTACTACTGTTACAATCAGCCCTTTGAGGGCAACCAGGAAGAACATAATGTATTGTTAAAACCTAAAAAGCATGTTACATGCTATCCTCATCCTTTTCTGAATATATAAAAAAATTAAGCACTATACAAATACCGTTTACCCCTGCAAACAGTATTATGCTCTATAGTTGCCTCTGCACACGGTATTACGCCCCACAGCAGCCCCTGCACACAGTATTATGCTCCATAGTTGCCCCTGCACACGGTATTATGCTCCATAGTGGCCACTGCACATGGTATTATGCTCCATAGTGGCCCCTGCACACATTATTATGCTCCATAGTGGCCCCTGCAATCGGTATTATGATCCTTAGTGGCCCCTGCATTGGTATTATGCTCCAGAGTGGCCCCTGCACACGGTATTATGCTCAATAGTGGCCCCTGCACACGTTATTATGCTCCATAGTGGCCCCTGCAATCGGTATTATGATCCTTAGTGGCCCCTGCATTGGTATTATGCTCCATAGTGGCCCCTGCAAACGGTATTATGGTCCATAGTGGCCCCTGCACACGGTATTATGCCCCATAGTGAAACCCCAGCCATGAAATATTATTATACTCTGGGGTGTTTTCAGACCTCAGAGTATAATGATCGGAGACCCAGGTGGTGACAAACATAAAAACCAGTGTTACTTACCTGGGCTCCGGTGCGCTCCCTGCGTTCGGCCTTCTTCAATGTCGCACAGACCGGCGTCGCGACATAATGACGTCGGCCCGGCTCACGTGACGCCTGTGACGTCACCCAAGAAGGCCGAAGCCGGCTGGGAGCAACATCGGATCGCCGGAGAGGTGAGTAACACTGTTTTTCATGTTTATCACCTCCCCTGGGTCTCCGATTATTATACTCCGGGGTCTGAAAAGACCCCGGAGTATAATAATAGTAGTATTTAATGGGGTTCGCCGGCCGCGGTCTCACTTACCATCCCCGCTCCTGCAAACAGCCACTTCTGCGTCCCATAGCAGAAGGGGAAGCGGGGGGCGGCCACGACCAGCAGTGGGGATCGATAAGTAAATAGGCCGTTACGTCCCGGGGATACTCCAGCAGACAACGGCCTATTTATATATATAAAAAAACTTATCCTCACCTACCTCCGATGACTTGATGCAGCCGCCGCCTCCTCCTCTTCTTGTCCGCGACGTCTGTGTGTCAGCGTAGGAGGCGCAATGACGTCATTGTATCGCCGCCTGCGCTGACATGCAGAGGTCTTGTCAACCAGCCCAGGACAGGTATCGTGCAGCTTTGTTTTTTTTTTTGTTTTTTTTTTTAAGCGGCCTGTCCTGGGCTGGTTTACATTACATAGACAATAAAAAATGCTGCGGCCCTGTGGGCCAGATAAGTGCCGGGCCGGATAACAGAAGGCAGCGGGCCGGATTCGGCCCGCGGGCCTTATGTTTGACACCTGTGCTCTAGGGGGAGCACACTCTTGGTTTATCTCATCCCACATCATGAAAATGGAAGGTGAAGATTACCAGAACTTCACAGGTGGTTAAGAGTATAGCAGTGTCAAGCACCTGATACGGTAGTCATTTTTTCCTTTCTATGGTCCCTGTGGTCTTCCAGTAAGACACTTGTTATTAATCACTTTACTAAACTACTAAAGCTGCTGTCCAATAAGAGAATTTATTGTCATAGACTGGTTGTCATGATGTTTCCACAGCTCCACCTCCAATTAGACTGCCAAGTGCCTGCGTCACACCAGATCCAGAGTGCCCTCGGTTCACCTCCCCAGCTGCCAGTAACACGTCTATACAGTTTGGATTCTCCAAGTGTTATTCTCCTGTTATTACCAACATTACGCCAAACTATGGAACAATCTATGATTTGATAACCATCATGGGAACCGGCTTCAGTAACCTCACTTGTGCCAACCAGGTATAAAACCTTATCAGTCAGCTTCATCACACTAGTATAATTAGTATGACTGTGACAAATGACACATCATAGTAAAGAAGTAAACAAATGTAGAGTAACTAATCGTCCTCAAGTATACTATCAAAGAGAAAAAACAAACTAGCACTTAAACCTAAAATATAACCTTTAATAATCAGATTAAAAAGTGTACAATTCACTACAAAAAAATGACGTCTGTAGTGTTGCTGCATGTGGCATTAAGCAGACAACAGCACAAAAGTAGCTTTCACAATGTCCATAAAGCCTCTGTTTGAAAAAACAGCTAAACTAAGTGCTCAATAATCAGCAACATGTGAGAGGCTTTATCACAATGTCAATAGAGCCCCTGTTTGAATACATCTATCCTAAGAGGCTTATCAAAATGAAAACACAGCCCCTGTTTGTATAAAGCTATCCTCTAAGAGGCTTATCACAATGTCCACACAGCCCCTGTTTGTATAAAGCTATCCTCTAAGAGGCTTATCTCAATATCAACACAGCCCCTGTTTGTATAAAGCTATCCTCTAAGAGGCTTATCACAATGTCCACACAGCCCCTGTTTGTATAAAGCTATCCTCTAAGAGGCTTATCTCAATATCAACACAGCCCCTGTTTGTATAAAGCTATCCTCTAAGAGGCTTATAACAATGTAAACAGAGCCCCTATTTGTATAAAACTATCCTCAACGCGTTTCCCCCAGAGATAAGCATTGTTCATCAGGAGTAAGTAAAGATAAAGATAATATCAAGCTTACTGAGATAATTTGCAGTAATATCTGCAGTTCCCAGTGTCCTGATGGTGGACACTGGTACTAAGAGAGCCGACGCCATTCACTGTGTCCCGCCGGGTTAATAAACCCGTAGCCCCGCCCCCATGACACTCCCCCTCATGACGTCATCGGACCGAGGCAACGCACACCTCGTCCGGAGGTTTGTCATGCAGGGGGAAAACAGGTTTCCATGTAGAGGAGACGCTGAACAACAAATGTAAAAAAGAGAAAATGGTGAATGAAAACAAGACTGCAATAAAGTAAATAGAAAAGAACCTTTCAAGATCACAATCAGATTTACTTAAGATAACAAATGCAAAATACAAGTATAAGTCTGTAAGAACGGGTAGATGACTGGACTAGGGAAACATTGATATGTACACTAATATGTACTAGAGTGGCAAAGATAAACCAGCCACCACGGCAGTGCATACAATTATGTACTGCTTTAATTGTTATATCCCATCCATATAGAGAAATACCCAAAGATGTAAAACATCAGTAAAATAAACAAAAAATATTTGAGTAAAGCATAATAATAAACCATAAAAATGAATGAAAACTAATATTGCTATATAAACAGACTAAATAGATGTAAAATGCAGATGAAACCATAATTATATAAATGATGCAAAAGAGAGTGAATCATTCAGGCCTTTAGGTTTCACACTCTGAAATTGAAAAATACGCCTGGTCTCATGTTGTAGGATCAACCGATCCCAGTTACCACCTCTCATTGGGGGACATACTCGTTCTATACCTTGAAAGGTCAGAGACTTAGGGTCACCTCCATGATATTCCCATACATGGGTAGAGAGGGTGCGATCTTCTCTCCGTGTGATATAGCCTACATGGTCAAGTATTCTGCGTCTAAATTCTCGTATGGTTTTACCTACGTAATTTAATGGACAGGGGCATGTGGCCACATAGATCACACCAGTGGTCCTACAGTTGATGAACTGTTTAGTAAAATGTTTCTTACCAGTAGAGACAATAGGAATAGTGTCCCCTTTCAAGATGTAGTCACATGCCTTGCATGAGCCACATTTGAAGGTCCCAGCAGGGACACTTTTGTCCAGCCAAGTGCTAGCCGCAGAGCGGGGTGTAAAGTGGCTATGTGTTAGCAAATTACCCAAATTCTGCCCTCTGCGATAAGTAACAGAGGGATGTTGACTAATTAATTCTCTTACATCTGGATCAATTGTTAATATATTCCAATAGGATTTGAGTATTTCCATGACACCCTTAGCTCCACGGTCATAATTCCCTATCAGGCGGATAGCATGTGTATCCTTTAGTTTAATCTTAGGGGTAAGTAAAGTGGTACGATTACTAAGAGCTGCCATCTCTTTGGCTTCTTTGAGGACAGACGTTGGATATCCTCGTTCGTAAAACCTACCCTCTAGCTCTTTAGCTTTGACATGAAAATCATCCAAATTAGAACAATTCCTACGTACACAAAGGAATTGACCCTTAGGTATTCCCCGCCTGAGGGGGGCTGGATGGAAACTATCCCATTTTAATAAGTTGTTTGTAGCTGTCTCTTTACGGTATAAAGAGGTTTCCAAATCCCACTGTCCGTTAATAATGATGCGAAGGTCCAAAAATATAATTGAGTGAGAATCTATTGACGCAGTAAATTTCATATTGATGTCATTTTTATTGAGGGCCTCACCAAAGCCACAAAACTCTTCTATGGGGTCTGTCCAAAGGATAAGCACATTATCCATGTACCTTATCCATAGCGAAATCATCCCAGTCCACCTCTCAAAGAGATCAAAGAGATCCGAAAAAACCTAGTAAAGTAAAGAAATAACGTATAAAAGTGGAATAAGTGGTTTAAACAATACTCTGTTCTTTGTTATATGTAAGGTGATAAATCACACCCAATAATTTAACGTGGTCGCTAAATTCCACCCCAAACCTGCCTCCTATTGTTTTTAAAGGAAGGCAGAGAACGAAGCAGGACGCTGAAAAAATAATTGTCCTGCTCAATGTTGCCACAGATTACATGGCTCAGCCGCACAACCCGCAACGCTATCCAATCTGCTGATTAGGCCCATTCATCTGAGTCTAACCAGCAGGGGAAAGCTGCAGTGGAAAGCAAGAGAGGAGGGACTGGAAGAGAAATTTGAAGAAGTCAGTCTCTTGAGGTGGAAGTTCCGCCGTGTGAATTTACCCATAAAGTGAAATTTCGCATGTAATGTATAGCCCAAGGAATATGTAATATCCTTAATGCAAGTTGTGCAGAAGCATGATATGGCACCCATAATCTACTAGGCCATTCAATACCTCCATATCCCTGATTAAAAACATAATTCATTTTTTTTTTTTTTTTTTTAATTTTTCATGCCATGTTCCATCAGATGTCATATTATAGTTCTTCCCTAGAAGCAAGTACTGTACTCTACAGTATATTTTATAAACCCAGGGACTTTGTGTACCTCCATATCGGTTCAGTACACATGGACCTGCCACCTATATGAGGACATTATTGACTCCCTTCCTCAATCCCCGTAACATCATGGGCCATATACATTAATACTGGTGAGCCACCAAGCTGTACTCAGTACGTGATAGTAATGTGGGGTGCATCGTATATACCAGCATAGCACAAACAGTGGAGGGCACCATACTGAACGGTCTCTGGTTGTGCCTAGAGTCGCTCACTGGTTGTCACTACACTGGCAGCAAAAAAGTTGCACAGTTTGTGACTTACAAGCCATGTCCCATTTGTCTGAATTCAGAAGAGCCTTTAAAAGCGATGGTAATGGTGGTGAGCTTCTCTTCAACAGAGATGAATGACCATTTATTAGAGATGTTTAAATATACGACCTACCACCTTCCACCTCTGTAAAATGTTCCCCTGTGGTTATACAGAATAGAACACTTTGGCTTTTGGTAGTGGAGAGAATACGTCTGCTGAAATTAGGCTGTTTTATGGCCATGTGATACTGATGTTCCTGATGACCCTGAGATTAAAGGGGTTGCAACTCTGTGTCCCCTTTCATGTTTTTCCCTGCAAAGCAACCTGCAGCCTCTTCTTTATCATGATCATGGGGTCCAGACATTTAGAACCCCACTGATCACAAAGTGATGACATACTGATATACCCTTACAATATACCATCATTTTCTGTGATGGGAATAATCCTTTAGATTAAGGATAAGGGGCCTGCCCACTGGGACCTCCACCGATCATGAGAATCTGGGTCCTCTTGTTTGAATGAAGTGGCAGTCACAGACATGTGAGGCGCTACATTCATCTCTATGAAACTGCTGAAGTCCAGTATAGTCCTCAGCTCCTCAGCTATCTCCTACCAACTCATAAAATTGAATGAAGTGCCAGCGCGGATATGCAATTGTCACCCTGTTCAAACTTAAAGCTTGAGTTCTTCCGAGACCCTGGTTCTCATAATCAGTGTCACTCCTTTCAATTCTATGGGTCTCTTGAAGGTAAACAGACTAGAAGAAATCATGTGCAATCCACAGCTCCAAGGACATGGGACCCCTAATCTCAACAACACTGGGACCTCCATTGTTCCTTTGTACCAGTATTGATGCATCTTCCCCAGAATGTAAAATTCAATAAAGCCAGTTATTTATGGTTCTACGTCCAAAAACGTTTTATGTTTTTTTTTTATCTCAGGTGTCAGTCGGCAGGTATCCCTGTGTTGTCTCTTCTGCTGACAAGAATTCGATTACATGTCACCTGGATCCCCAGAACTCAATGGATATTGGGGTTGCAGAAATGGTGTCACTTACAGTAAACAACCTGGGCAATGCTATAAACTCTGTAAGAAATGAGACGTACAGAAGATTCGCCCTACTACCCCACATTGACTATATCTCTCCAGTCAATGGGTCAACTACAGGATCTACCAGAATTACTATACACGGGTCCGGGTTCATAAATGTAAATAATAGCGTTGTGGTCACGGGGTTAGGCTGTAACATTGTAGCTGTGAATTACACAGATATTGTATGTGACACTCTATCCAGTTATTCACACAGTGTTGATTTTGGGGTCACAGTGAAGGGAATCGTGGCCCGGTGCATTGGATCCTGCAGCTTTACCTATTCCAGTGCACTTACACCACAAGTATCCAATGTATACCCAGCTCAGGTTGGAAACACTTCCACCACCATCTACATCAGTGGCCTTGGCTTTGGGGTAGATGTTAATGATGTAGTTGTTTATGTTGGTGACACAAAATTATATGTAGTAAATGTCAATGACACATATATAACATGCAACATAGACCCCATTCCTGCCGGAAACTATCCGGTCACAGTTACTGTACTAAGTAAAGGCTTGGCTCAGGGGTATTTCACCCTGACAAGTCCTGCTGTGGCCACCCTCTTGACACCTTCTGGAAGTGTTTTAGGTGGAACTCTTCTACTCATACAAGGGAATGGATTTCATCCTGTTAACACCTCTGTGCAAATAGGTGGTGCACCATGTCCAGTTACAGCAGTTACTCCTGGCAGTCTCCAGTGCACTACTCCTCCCAGCACCATTGCTCAAACTACAAGTGTGAACATCCGTATACCAACTGCTTCTTACCCATCACTCAGCTTCATATACTCTGAGGCCGACACCCCAACAATAACTTCAATTCTTCCAAACACAGGTATGACTATTGAAAAAAATTGTTTAAAGGGGTTCTTCTGGAAAAAAAAATGTTAGGGTGCTTGCAATTGATGCATCATGTCTAAATACTAAGAGGTAAATGTCTAGAGGGGTATGACTGTAGTAAATAAAATGGCACCTAGCACCATCTTGTGCAAGAAACTCATTCTAGGGGAAAACATGAATAGAAACTAACAATATTAACTCTGCCCCCTAGGATCAGTTTCTCATACAAGTCTTCTAGTTCATCTCCTACTCTGGATCATGTGCAGTGTTGAACTGGCCCACCAGAGTATTAGAGGATCCTTAGCATAATAATAATGTAATAAAGTGTAGATTTGTAGCAAAATTTGCTCCCTTTTCAGGCTTTCTTAATAAATATGACTAAAACTATGTCTACGTCACAACCAATTTTCTCATCACTGTGTGCAAAAAATTTGATGGCATACTACATAAGCATCAGATTATTACATATGCTGGATTTACATGTCAGATCATGAATCTTGTTCTTTGTATTGTTTCTCAGGACGATCAGGAACCAGAATCACTGTGTCCGGTTCAGGTTTTGGTTTGGATGCCTCAAAAATGACTGTGACCATTGGTAATGCCACATGCTCTATCATAGCGGCGTCTGATAGCCAGCTGAACTGCACTGTCGGAGATCACTGGGGCGGCACATTCCCCATTTCATTTCAGAATAAAAAGGGATTTGCAAGATCCAGTGTAAGATTCACCTATGAACTTACAATGACCGGGGTCTCTCCAAATCAAGGTGAGTCTACTTCTACCAAAGTTGGTGACCTCTAGTATGACCACTATTACAGGTACAGTAGTATGCAAAGGTTTTAGGCAGGTGTGGGAAAATGCTGCAAAGTAAGAATGCTTTCAGAAATGGAAGTGTTAAAAGTTTGTGTCAATTAAATGAATGAAAAAAAGAGAAATGTAAATCCCATCAATATTTGGTGTGACCTTTACCCTTTGCCTTCCATCAGTTCTTCTCGGTACTTGCAGACAGTTTTTGGCAGAACTGGGCAGGGAGGTTGTTCCCGCCATCTTGGAGAACTAAGCACAGATCTTCTGTGGATGTAGGCTTGCTCCAATCCTTCTGTCTCTTCATGTCATCCCAGACAGACTGGATGATGATTAGATCAGGGCTATATCTGTGGGGGCCGGATCATCACTTCCAGGACTCCGCCTCCAAAGGGCAAAGGTCAAACCAAATATTGATGGGATTTACATTTCTCTTTTATTTATTCACTTTGTTTTGTTAATTGACAAGGATAAACTATTAACCATTCTATTTCTGAAAGCATTCTGTCATTGCAGAATTTTTCCACACCTGCTTAAATCTTTTGTACAGTGCTGCACATCTGCATTTAGCAAGTAGAAAATCTGAAGCCTACTAGTACGATGATGACATTTTAACAAATCTTATCAAATCTTAAAGGGGTTTTCCAGCCCCTCATATGAGAAATTGTTTTTAATACTGATGATGTATCCACAAGTAATAGGAGCAGAGCTGAAGTTCCCTGACATGGCCTCTATAGAACGCGTATATTACTCTAGAAAAGCTTCTTCCATCTCTATACAGCACCCAGAGGCAGCCAGATCAGCTGATCGGTGTAGGGTCTGGGTGTTGGATCTCCACTGATCAGATACTGATGACTTATCCTGTGGATAGGACATCAGTATGAAAAGGGGCGGAGGCCCTAAAGCCTCTTTAACAAATCTTATCCACATGTTGTAGAAAAAAATCTACAGTGGGGATGGGCTTGTGATGTAGATCTCAAAATGATGCCCTGGATTTTCACGTCGGATTTCATAATTTGCTGTGCATAGGGTTAATTCTATGGCAATTCAGCAGCAAAAACGGTGACAGTTCTTCATATAACACATGCAAATTTTGTCACAAATTTATTCCAGATTTGTGGACATATTTCCTCTTCCTGCTTAAAATGTTACTCCAACTTTCTAAACTCTAATGTATTACAGTATATGAAAGAGATACTTAATGTGGAAGTTGGGTGCACATGACTGCAGATCAGACATGGACCTGTAATGGCATCCATCTTAGGTGTCACTGAGCTCTCATGCCATAGTGTTAACTGGAAGTGCTTATCCATTAACCATCATTTCTCTTTGCTCCTATACAGGTAGTTTTGGAGGTGGATCAGTTCTCACAATCGCTGGTTATGGATTTGATAATCAGCTATCCAGGGTATTTGTGTGCAACGCTGAATGCAAAGTGGATCAAGTGAGATCGAATAAAAGTTATCTGTATTGTGCAGCACCCATGATGAACAGTAAGTGAACTGCTATAACAAAAGCTATACATATTTCTAATGGAATACTTGAAGAGGACTTTTCACCACCTCTAACAAGTCCAGTTCTTTACATCATTTAATAGATGCCCCTCCACTGATTCCTGAACAGTTGGAATGTTTTCTGTGGCCCCCACCGTTTCTTAGCAATCACTGCTGTTAGTTTTGGTGCCTGATATGCTATTTAGGATCTATATTGTCAGGAGGGTGGTGACAGGTAGGTACATAGAAGGGGTGTGAATCTGAGCTCTGACACTGGCTGCCTCTGATTGGAGCTCTGAATCACACCCCTACCTGTCATTGCTCTTCTGACATTAAAGAGCTTAAATAGCACCAAAACTAACTATGCTTGTTGCTCAGGAATGGTGGGGGCTAGAAAAAAATTTCAACTGTGCTGGAATCAGTGGAGCATCTCCTAATAACAGATGCTAAGAATTTGAATTGGTGGAGGTGGTGAAAGGTCCTCTTTAATATAAAATCATTTACTCTAACAATGTTCTGTAACATTATGTTACAGAATTAAAATATACAGAAATATACAAGAACCTTCTAGTTTTATTTAAAAGACAAGTGTCATTTAAGGTAGGATATGATAGAGAAAGAGGTGCTGAGCTCTGTGATATATAGGTTAAAAAAAAGAGGAGAGAAGCTGAGCTCTGTGATATATAGGTTTATATGATAGAGGAGAGAAGCTGAGCTCTGTGATATATAGGGTTATATGATAGGGGAGAGAAGCTGAGCTCTGTGATATATAGGGTTATATGATAGAGGAGAGAAGCTGAGCTCTGTGATATATAGGGTTATATGATAGAGGAGAGAAGCTGAGCTCTGTGATATATAGGTTATATGATAGAGGAGAGAGAAGCTGAGCTCTGTGATATATAGGGTTATATGATATAGGAGAGAAGCTGAGCTCTGTGATATACAGGTTTATATGATAGAGGAGAGAAGCTGAGCTCTGTGATATATAGGTTATATGATAGAGGAGAGAAGCTGAGCTCTGTGATATATAGGTTATATGATAGAGGAGAGAAGCTGAGCTCTGTGATATATAGGTTATATGATAGAGGAGAGAAGCTGAGCTCTGTGATATATAGGGTTATATGATAGAGGAGAGAAGCTGAGCTCTGTGATATATAGGGTTATATGATAGAGGAGAGAAGCTGAGCTCTGTGAAGGGTTATATGATAGGGGGCTGGCTGTGATATGGTTATAGAGAGGAGAGAAGCTGAGCTCTGTGATATATAGGGTTATATGATAGAGGAGAGAAGCTGAGCTCTGTGATATATAGGGTTATATGATAGAGGAGAGAAGCTGAGCTCTGTGATATATAGGTTATATGATAGAGGAGAGAAGCTCGGTGAAGGTTATATGATAGAGGGGAAGCGGCTCTGTGATATATAGGGGTTATATGATAGAGGAGAGAAGCTGAGCTCTGTGATATATAGGGGTTATATGATAGAGGAGAGAAGCTGAGCTCTGTGATATATAGGGGTTATATGATAGAGGAGAGAAGCTGAACTCTGTGATATATAGGGTTATATGATAGAGGAGAGAAGCTGAGCTCTGTGATATATAGGGTTATATGATAGAGGAGAGAAGCTGGCTTGTGATGATATAAGGGTGTGTTATATGATAGAGGAGAGAAGCTGAGCTCTGTGATATATATAGGGTTATATGATAGAGGGGAGAGGAGCTGAGCTCTGTGATATATAGGGTTATAGGATAGAGGAGAGAAGCTGAGCTCTGTGATATATATAGGGTTATAGGATAGATGAGAGAAGCTGAGCTCTGTGATATACACGTTTATAGGATAGATGAGAGAAGCTGAGCTTTATGATAAATCAGCCCCATAGTGTATACCAGATTTATCCTAACCATTTACTTCCCATCTTCCATCAGATACTAATACCTCCTCCCAGAGCTGTAATGTCATGGTGATGAATGGAGATAACTCTGTACAAATCAATAACTCCTTCACCTACATGTCCGCATTAACTCCTGTTATATCTGATGTCACCCCCAAGAGAGGAGGCACAGCTGGGGGAACCAGACTCACAATCACCGGATCACAATTCAGGTATGCACCATAAGTATATGTTAACCAGGCCTTACACATTAGACTGATGTTGGCTGAACCTACACGTCTTTGCTTGTCTATCTAATGTGTATGGGGAACTCCCACTTCCAATCTCGCGAGAAAGGATTGGCCAGTTGGATACATGTCAGATCCTTTTGTTCCTGGGAGATAACTACACTTACTCCAATCTCCCCATTTAGAATACATGCACATTGAGCCGTAGGGAACATACATGTGCATGATGGTTCGGGAGAGAGTGTTCAGCAGACATCTATCTGAAGTGTATGGCCAGCTTTAGTTACAATAGTAGTGCTGGTTTTGTAGCATTGATGTTGAGGCTTGATTTACCATTAGAGACTGGGGTTGGCGTTAAAAGACATTTCTCTCTTTTCAAGTCATATACATATACTGTAAAAACAGAATGAAAGGGATTATCTATTTAATCATCCCTATATTATGTGCCATATTTGGACATGTGTGTCTAATAGATCTAATATATGAAATACCGTTGATCTGATATTGTAACTAGATGATTTGATAGATCCGTAATAACTTTTCTATGATCTCTATAATGTGGTTACATTGAGCCAGCAGTGAGACTGATCCTGTGATAAGCTGCTGCCGTGGACCCACAATCTGTCAGAAGCCGAGGGGCAAAACAGCCATGAAAAACATCCATATTTCATGGCTGTTTTGCCCACAAGGGGTGCCCATTTTCACGGATCCCTCATACATTTGAGTGTACGGAGGAATACATTACCACAAGGCCATCTGTTACAATAGCCCCCATTCACAAACACATGTGCTCCAAGCTCTTGCCTAGGAGTCACACTGGTAATGACTGCTATGACTTCATTTTCACCTTTTTTTTCTCCTCTGTAGCTCTAACATCTCAGCCATCACTGTCACCATAGCACAGTCCATATGTGATACCCAGTCAGCAACTAGTACACAAATTGTGTGTATAACCAGCGCTCATTCTCCTTCACAAAGAGCCAAAGTCACAGTATACATTGACGGCCAAGGCAATGCTAAGATGGTAAGAAACAAGATAACAAAACTGGAAATATAATGTAAAAATCTTAGTCCATTAAAATATCTGCTGGTGGTTTGAACACACAGAAGAGAGGGGGTATAGCATGGTCCATGATGACATGTTATAAGCAGTCTCAGGTGGTGGAAACCAGTTTTATAAGCCCAAAAAGTCTAGGCTGGTGCACCATTTTATTATGTGAAAACTGAGAAATACAGCTGACCAGTGCCCAGAAAAAACAAGTGATGTTGGACTATTCACCGTATGCTATAGACATTAGATCCTGATAACAGAGGTACCCACCTAGTCACCGTGTCTAGTGGACAAGTGATTGTAGTATTTCTTGTATTGTTTTTTGTAGTTTTTACTTTTTTCAATTATGTTTTTCATTCTATTCTTTTTAGGACAATGCAGACTTTTTCTACATTGATGTTTGGTCTTCCAAGTACACCTGGGGAGGAGAATCTCCACCAGATGAGGGGTCAATGGCGGTCATCACCCAAGGGCAAACAATATTGCTGGATGTCAGTACACCAGTACTGAAGATGCTGCTGATTCAAGGTAATGGGACTATATACCATATATTGCATGGCAATGATAGAATATTTATTAAGTATTTACATATTAAAGTAGATTTTAGTTTACTTCTACCCATTGTCATTTGTGTCCCTCCTATCATTATTTATTTCTGAATGAATGGTTTTGTAAATGGGACAGCACTTATTCCTTGAAGAGGTTTTCCAGGACTTATAAATTGACAAGCTATACTTAGGATAGGTCACCAATATATGGTCAGTGGTGATCTTATACCCAAGAACCCCACAGACCCATTGGTTGAAGAGGCTGCAGTGCTCAGCTGAGTGTTTTGGCCTCTAAACTGTTGTTCTTGGTATTGCAGCTCAGCCCTGTTCACTTGAATGGGACAAAGCTGCTGCTATGCCTTGTGACCGATGAATGTGCATCATCAGCATAGGGACGAAACCACAGCACTTGTGATCGGCACTGCTGATCAGTGTGCTAGATTCCAACTGATCAGAATTTGATGACCTATTCTAAGGATAGGTTATCAATATATAAGTCCAGGAAAACACTTTAAAAAAACAAAATTAAAGGGTATGTCTAGTTTGGAACACCAATTTTCCTTAAGCCCAAAACAAAGAGTGACTACAAAGAATAGCTCTTTCTCTGGAGGATCCAGCATTACATGGCCAGCCCATTAATTTCTTTGGATATCATGTAATTCCTCATTCTTCCTGATGTGGTGCTGCAGGATAATAGAAAAGTTGCTACCAGGCGATCATTGGACAGTGAGATGTTTATTGTTAGGTAACCTTAGTAACAAAAAGTGATTGTCCAAAGTGGAAAGCCATTGAACCCCTTCCTGCTCTGCACCGTACTGTAAATGTATAGCACAGCGGGGAGGTAGTTAATGCTCTCCACTGTAAATGTACAGTATAATATATCAATTAAATTTTTAAAAATATTTAAAACAATTTAACAAAAAAGGCCTTTTTTACTATGTAAATATGCGTTATTATTTAAAAAATATTTATAACAACAATGCAAAAATAGATAACTTCTATGTACTGTATATTTGGTAATTTGGTATCATACAACCAATACTATAAGAATAATTTGGTAAACACTGTGGTATAAAAAGCTAAAAAACAGTTCCAGAATTGCTGTTTTTTAGTCACCTTACAACCACAAAATGGAAAAAAGTGATCAAAGCGCTTTATGTTCCCCCATAATGATACCAATGAAAAGTACAGCTTGTCCAGCAAGAAAACAAGCCCTCATAGAACTTAGAATAAAAATGCTCTCAGAATATGGAGATACAAAAACAGATATTACTTTTTAAAGGTATTTACTGTGCAAAAGTCGTGAAACATAAAAAGATATGTAACGCTAGGTTCATACTAGCGCTGGGTTCTCCGACGTTTGGGTCTTTCAGGTGACCCGAGCGACGGACAGCCAGATCACTAATAAAGCAGGTACATGTGAAGCCTGGTGGACCCCATTAACTATAATGTGGTCCGTCGGGTGCCCGTGCCGTTTTGAAACTGAAAGTGGTGGAGAAAAAAGTCATCAGTGCGGGATTTTTTTCTCGATTTTCGGTGGTGTCTGCGACGATGCAGATGTGATCCCAGTCTAAATTTGTTATTTACGCATCATAGTGAAAGGTGGGAAATTTAGGCCGGGTTCCCACGTGGCATAAAAGCTGAAGCAAAAAACGCTGAGTTTTACAGTCACTGCAAAGTGGATGGGATTCTAGTGAGTCCCATCCACAAACTGCAGAAAAATACACGCAGCGGGCACATGACTTATACCTATGAAAATGCTGGCGGTTTCCCTATAGGTATAATGGAAGCAGAAAGTCTGTGAAAAGCGCTGTGGTAAAAAGCGTGATGCGTTACCGCTGCTGTTTTTCCCATAGTACTTTTTTGCTGCGGCCTGATAGGTGGGGCCTTAGATTTAAAATTTAAAATGCTGGAATTATTTTTCTTCTTTTTTTTTTTATCATTCCTCCCATAAAGAGTTGATAAAATGTAGTCAAAGAAGCTGTAGTGAGAACAATATGTTATAGCTCAGTATTATACACAATCCTTTCTTCTTTACAACAGGGGGAACTTTGGTTTTTGATGAGGCAGATATAGAGCTGCAGTCTGAGAACATCCTCATTACAGATGGAGGCGCTCTTCAGGTACTCACACCCTGATACTTACTGTGCTATGGAAACATGTGGCCGATAACATGATTTTCAATGGAATTATTAGGGTATGTTCACATGGCTGAATTTTTACTAGTTGAAAATTTCAGCTTCAGGAATTTGAAGCTGAATTTTTCTGCTTGACCAAATTTCACAACAGAATCCGCAAATTCCTCACTGGCCATGTGGTATATTCCCACCTCCTATTTATTTCAATGGGCGTTATCAAGCAGAATCCTCCTGAAGATCAAGCATGACACATTTTTTCCACTAGCTGAAAAAAATCACCATCTGCCACCCATTGAATTTGGACCTGATTTTGAGTCGGAATCCACCTCAAAATCAGGCGTGTGACCATACCCTTAGAGAAGTCTTCAGCTGTTTCCACATGTGATAATTTTTCCATCTATGTTTAGATTGGAAACGAGCAAGCTCCATTCCAGCACAAAGCAATAATCACCTTACACGGACATTTACGTTCTCTGGAGTTACCATTATATGGGGCTAAGACGTTAGCTGTGAGGCAAGGAACCCTGGATCTTCATGGTAAATATATGTAGAATGACATGGATTCATATTCTGGAAGATAACATCCTTATACCAGATACTGTACAAATAATCCAATGTAGGACAACCTGACCCACAATATAGAGAACTGCAAGGCCCCCATACACATTAGAGCAAAGTTGTCTGAACCTGATGATTTTGGTGGGACCGGCCAACAATCTTATGGGTCATCCTGAATATTTACAGATGATTTCAGAAAAAAGGAAGGGCATGTTGAATTTTAACACTCTTTTACACCAGAGGAATCTGCCAGCAGTTTATTGCTCTCTTCAAAACACATGCACACTTGGACGAGCTAAATATGCATGTCTTTAGGGGAGTCAGGAAGAACGACTTTTGGGCAAACTTGTCCTATTTAAGGTATATGGCCACCTTAAAGAGGTTATTATCCAAGACCCCAAACTTAATGACTTATCCTTGGGATAGGCCACTAATTTGAACCTGTGGGGGTCAGTCCCCTGACCCCTCACGGATCAGCTGTTATTTGCTGTTATTAAAAAGTGAAGTAATTTCATACATTACATTGCTTACTTTGCACTGATCCACAATCAAGAGAGTAGCTATAGGGGGTGCAGTGGTAGCAGTCGCTACCCAGCCCTGAATTCTGTGGGGGCCGCAAAGGTCCCTCTGCCACATAAAATATACCACTATTCCAAATGGCACGAGGTAGGTAGGGGCGCCATTACAGATTTTGAATTGGAGCCCCAGAGCTTCAAGCTAAACCTCTGTCCATAGCTACAGCTTGTATATTAGTAAAGAGCTGCATTCACAGCTCCACAGTATAGATCTCCCTGCATTCCCTACAAGCTTCCTGTCTGTACAGATATTGCTCATGTGATTTACATTCTCATAGATTTGGTCTTTACAGCAAAAAGTTTACAGCATTATCTGTGCATTATAGGATCTGGACTAAGCTGTTAGGGTTTCTCTACCAGCAGAATAGTGAATGCAGCTCTGGAGTATAATTCAGGCTGCAACTCAACACCAGAGCATAAGTAATGCAATGTTTTAAAAATTATTCAACTTTTTATGTAGATTTTTTTTTTATATGTAAACTATAAACTGGTTTGCTATATTGTAAAGAATTGGGAAAAATGCATATGTTTTTCTAACTTTTAGGCATCCCCGTGTCTGTGACATGGACCAGACTTGCTCAGACTGCAGAGTCAGGAAGCTCAACTCTAATTCTACAGAAAAGTGTGACTTGGAAACCCGGAGATGAAATTGTGATCGCATCAACAGGTCACAGGTACATATCGCAGAATCAATGGGGGAATTTATCAAACCCTCTATACCACTTTTCTAGTATAGATGGGCGATATTGTGGCATAAATTTGGTTCAAGTCCTTTTCTTTTGCCAGATGGGTGCCCCTTGTTCTGAGCTTCACTGTGAACATGGGCGGAGAGCAGGGTTGCCCCAGCCCAACATATATATTATAACTCATGCCGTGTTATATAGGAAAAAGATACCAGCTTCTAACTGGTGCAGATCTCCATTCTGGTGCATGGGCTGGATACATCAGCCTACCAGTTTGGCCCTTTATTAAGAGTGGTGTAACACCAGCCTTAATAAATCTGTCCTAATGAGATGTAAGTACCCTACAATGGTGCCATTGAAAAATAAAGATAATCATCTTTTCAAAACAACATGTGTTCCCTCCTTCAAGATGTCTATCCTCTATGTGCCTATGGTTGGATATTATATTGACTAGTTTCATGAGAAATTGGACTCCTTAACCAAATTCAAGCTAAGGTAATGGTGGACACTATTTTTGCCTCCATTAGTGAATGGAATTCTACGGAGATTCTTAATGTGTGCACCTGGAGTGTTGCTATCAAGGAAAAATGTTCCTTATGCACATATGCATACACTTAAAGTGTATCCCCTTAAAAATATAGAATCAATATATTCTGTAAATGATTATGGGTGTGGCCATCTTGACTAAACTAAGAACAGCAGTTCAGAGCTGTGCTTTACAGCAGTCATGTAGGCATGAGACACCTTAGTTCTCATACCTACATGAGGCCCTTGTGTAGAAGAGGGAGGAGGAGCTGTGCTGTTCCTCAATACCCTACATCACATTTCTCCGGAGAAAGCCACTCTATTGAAGATTTGCGGGTTGTGGTTTTAATGGGACATTTTAAGACACAGGAGAAAAGGAAAGAAATGGAGTACAAATTTATGCAAAAATTTCAAACTCTGCAATTTGGACTTAATATTCATGCCAGCTTCATGTCACACTATGTGTGACCTGTGAGGGACACAAATCACCTCCTGATAGCAAACAGATAACAGCAAGAATTACTGATCCCTCCGTCACGCACAAGTTTCCAGACTGTTTTTTTTGACCTGTTGTAAATAACTTCTCTACTTAGATTGCAATTTTTTTTAAGGACTCTAAAATACTTTGAAAACCATGTGTATAAAAATCTGTTAATTTTCAGTTCTTGTATAACACCATGTCTGATGAAGGGAGCGAGTACTCCTGAAAGCTTACTTATAAATATACTCAGTTAGCCTCTAAAAGGTATCGCCTGATTTCTTCACTCTTTCAATACCTAATACAATGGCGTGATCCTGTGTTACCCCTCCAGCTTTATAATAAAGGTATTGTCTTTTATTGTAATCCTGCTATCAGATTATAGTGAGAAGACGCTGACACTGCTGACGGTTGTACACAGCACATGATGAAAAGTGATCTCTAAATTATAGTAAACCTTAAAAGTTGACGTAAAAAATAAATTATTTTCTGGCAATAAATCTCTCTACATAATTTAACCTCAATTTTATTATCCTCTTACAGACACAGCCAAAGTCAGAATGAGAAGCGAACTATTCAGTCTTTATCGGCAGATGGTACAAACGTGACCCTAACAGAGCCATTACTGTACAAACATTTGGGGATTTCGGTCACCCTACCTGATGGCACTGTTTTTGAAGCCAGAGCTGAAGTAGGTCTCCTTACAAGAAACATCGTTGTCAGAGGGTCAACCAATGTGGAATGCAGCGACACCATACCCGCCTGCCCGGATGGATTTGACACTGGTAATTTGATAGTTTGTTCTATTGCAACATACAAGTGCTGACCGCATGATCATACATTTTCTGTGGTCTACTTGGTGTCTTGACAGTGTATATTGCTGAAGACCATTGAATGGTCATCTCCTTGTATCCCATGAACTGGAATGTTTTTGAGGATAACAATTTTTTGAACATGCTTCTTATTTTTCTACTTCTTTTCTGATCTTCAGAAATGTATGCAGCGAAATAGACTTGAAAAAAATTGAGTCCTTGATTGGAAACCTTTTTTTAATGGAAAAAAAGTTAAATATTTAAAAAATCCAACACCTAGAAATGCAAGAAGGATGATATGTTAAGACTGGTGTTGTGTGTGCCTATTTTAATCCATGTCTCCGCTTGCATGAGATGCACTGGAATTATTAAGAGGCTCCATCCTCTTAATAATTTTGGTTATCTTAGGAGGTCCAATGTGCCAGAACTGCAATCTACAACAGGAACTATTATAGATTTCAGCTATAACTTGCACCAGTTTTCTACCTCAAGTTATAGTAAATCTGTTGGGCCCACCTTGATCCCCAGCCAATACAAAAGTGTTGAGTATGGTGGAAAATTAAAAAATTAAATTTATTAATTTTTCACAACAATGGCTTCCACCAAATATTGCAATTTTTGTCATGCCCGGTACACCAGAAAACTGAATTATTTGATCGCTTCCTCAGAGCATGTTATGAGGAGTGTATCTAAGTATTGTAGTTTATGATTTACTGTAGACTGAGTGATGTCCGCTTAAGACCCTTTTACATGGGCCAGTGGTCAGGCAAATTATCTTTCGTACAAACGCTCACTCCTGATCATTGCCCTGTGTAAAACAGGCATCAATTATCCAACAAATGAGCAAATGCTTGTTTATTGGCTGAAGGCATCTTTTATGTGAATCTGAAAATTTTTGTTGGTCAGGAACTTATCTCCTCAAGTAAACAGTGGGTGTGCGCCATAAAGAAACTGAGGGACAAATAATTGCATCAAACCTCCCCTATGCTGTGTGCATCGGCCTCTCCGAAGGCTTTTTACATATTATGCTTCGTTCACACCTGCGCTTGCTGTCCGTCCGTTGCCAATCCAGTGAAAATCTCGGCGAACTGGATTGGCATCGGATACAGACCGGTCAGCGGCGCATTGGTTAAAAACCCATTCATTTGAATGGGTTTTTAAAGCAATGCGCGGGTGTGCGCTTACACCCTCTGCGCTACGAATCCTTTTTTTTTTGTCGGAAACAAAGTTGGACAGGTAGGACTTCGTGTCCGACGAAAAAAAAAAGGATTCGCAGCGCAGAGGGTGTAAGCGCACACTTACTCTTTTCCAATATTCATCTTGTTATTACTTTAGGTGAATTTGCCACACAGACGTGCTTCCAGGGAAGATTTGGCGAGACAATAGGAAGCGATCAGTTTGGAGGATGTATTATGTTCCACGCTCCACAACCCGATCAGCTTCTGTCCATTGGAAGAATAGAATATGTGGAGGTACGTGTGTAAAGCTAAAAAATAGTGGGCACTACTCTAATGGGTATAATTCTACACTACCAGGAGATACTTTATCTTCTCATCACCATCTACATCAATATCTTCATCCTACTCTACATCACTTTATTGTTCGCTATAATATGAATATTGTAACTATGTAGATATTGATGCAGATGGTGATTTTTATTTTTTTTTTTTTACTGCACAAGGAGCCCAATAAAACACATTCCCATTGACTATGAATAGTAAAACAGAAGATTTTGGCCTATAAGCAATTATATCTCAACATAGAAATCAGATAATTATTAAGAGTTGCCTCAAAATAATCCACCGGTCCTGTACAGCAATAAGCTTTGCTTACATGTTGCAGTGGCTTCATCTTCAAAACTGTGTTGCCAAAGTTTCAGGAAATCACTAGAAAAAAAAAAAAAACATGATGCAACAAATAAAGCCTAAGGACTGTATTATTTATATAAACTGAAGCAGAGCACATTAAGGAGGAAAGATTGCTAACGTGGTCTTTTCCCCCAGCATGCACTTCTATTGCTGGTACAGCAGCTCTTATTACACAGGACGATGTACTGCTGGCGAACAACGATTTTTAGTTCAGCTGAAAGTAATGCTTGTTCATCGGGTGATTGGCGGCGCTATTAGACAGGCTGATATCGAGCACAAGCAGGCATACATTCCCGATAATTGACTATAAAATTGCCATAACTGTCTAGCCTTGCACTGATACAGTTTCAGCTCCCATGTTCCTGCATAACTAGACAGATTTTTCTAGAGTCTGAATAAGCTGACTACCAACATTTGTGGGTGCTGCCAAAGGATGTATGTACCCTAGTGGTAGATTATGTACCCACTATGGGCCTTCTGAGAGTCGGGGCCCAGCTCTGATTGCTTCTGTTCTCTTTCCTCTTGAATGTCAAGATCCAGTGCAAGACTTTGCCCTCCAGGTGATCAAACCCATGAATGGACAATTTACTAGTAGAAGATGAATCCCACAAAAGATGTTGTTTTTCAGTGTGGTACTATGTAATAATAAGTTATTTTCGAGTTACACAGTATCCTGACTAAAAAGGTTTGTATGAATAAACACAAACACATTATTACACATATTTCTTTTGTAGGTTTTCCATGCAGGACAAGCTTTCCGGTTAGGCCGGTATCCAATTCATTGGCATTTAATGGGCGATGTCAAGTATAAATCCTATGTACGAGGTTGTGGCATTCATCAGTCATACAACAGAGCGGTGACCATCCACAACACTCACAACCTACTTGTGGAACATAACGTCATCTATGATATCATGGGTGGAGCGTTCTTCATTGAAGATGGCATTGAGCATGGAAATATACTTCAGTATAACTTGGCCGTATTTGTTCAGCAAAGTACCAGTTTGCTCAATGATGACGTTACCCCAGCAGCATTTTGGGTTACCAATCCAAATAACACAATAAGGCACAATGCCGCTGCTGGTGGCACACACTTTGGCTTTTGGTATAGGATGCACGATAACCCAGATGGACCTTCCTATGATCCTAACATTTGCCAGAAGTTTGTGCCACTTGGAGAGTTCTACAATAACACTGTTCACTCTCAGGGATGGTTTGGCATTTGGATTTTTCAAAATTACTTCCCAATGGTTGTGCAATATCCCAGTTACTCTTGTGGCTATTCTATGCCATCCCCAGCTATTTTCAGGTCTTTGACCACCTGGAATTGTCAGAAAGGAGCAGAATGGGTCAATGGTGGTGCTCTCCAGTTCCACAACTTCACCATGGTCAATAATGAAGACTCTGGCATAGAGACTAAAAGAGTCATTCCAGATTATGTGTTTGGATGGGGAGAGACCTATGGGGCTGTCCTCAAGAATGCTATAATTGTAGGACATCTGGATGAGCTAGGACTTGGTCCAGCTTTCTGCACCGCTAGAGGCATCACCCTGCCATTTGATGAAGGACTCACTGTCTCCTCTGTAAAGTTCATGAACTTTAACCGACCAAACTGTGCAGCGATCGCTGTTACAAGTATTACTGGGTTATGTAGTGACCGATGTGGAGGCTGGAGTGCAAGATTTAATGGAATACAATTCTTTAATTCATCCAACAAGGCGGGATTTAGATGGGAGCATGAAGTAGTTCTAATTGATACAGATGGGACCCTAACAGGTAAAGACATAAATAAGTCATCCACCCAGAAAATTTAGTCCCCATAAAAATGCTGTATAATTTGCGGGCAGCATGTTATAAAGCAGTGGATATTAGTTTTGTGGAAAAAGATTTGGTGTCACTTCAGTCTATAGATGAACAATTCTCACCTAGCAGTCATTGTCCCAAATTAATTCATATGGTGTATAGTATGGAATGAAAGTACGTGCCTGGAAGGGTCTGGTAATCCCCATACAGATAGTTGATGGACAATTCAGAACCTGGAGGAATCTTCATTCAGTGTACTGTACCTCTATTATTTTGACTCTTCCAGGTGTATAACTTAGGCTGGTATCCACCTTGCTCCAGAGATTCAGTCTCCCTTACTTTTCTTTAGTATTCCCTTAGACCGTATTCACACAACCGAATCCCTTCCAAGAAATAGGGTCCATGTTCAGGCCATATTTCCTGCACTGAACTCTGCTGTGTAAAAGGAACTCACTATGATGTACTGATAACAATTCACACAGCCATGTTCAGTCCATGGACTGTGTTTCCCAGATGTGACTCGCTCATGTGAATATGGTCTTAGGGTCTGTTTACCTTCTGCCTTGTCCTGGGATCTGTTACTACTACTTTTGACTCTAAAAGATATATGAGGTATGGATTTCCCACGTGATATAAAAATAGTTTCATTTATATTTTTGCACCTCTTGTCTATATTACCTGCTGCAGAGGTGCTTTTATTGCTTCATGTACTTAGTTCTGACTTTGAGTAGTTCCTGTGCTCTGCTTTGCATATCAATATGGATTTGGTTATCGTCTAGCCTTGCCTGATTGATTTAGGTGAAATTGCTGATGTTTGGATCCAGTAGATGGTGCTTTCTTGGCTCTGAGCATGTTAGCTGTGTGGTCTGGCGCAGTCCACCCATTAGCCCATCACCTAGGCATTAATTGTTGCATTGTGGTCCAAGTCACAGTAACTAAATATGCCTCTCCTAAATGCAACCTTAAAGGGGTTGTCCAGGATAACCCGTTTTGGCAAGGAGGCCGGGGAAGGTGAAAAAACAAAACATACTCACCTGTTCCCAGTGCTCCGGTGTCTCAGCAGGACCGCACCTTGGTGGGAGACCCCGGAGGAACGGGGACAGGGGAGTATGTTTGTTATTTTTTTTTTTCACCTTCCCCAACCTCCTTGCCAAAAAGGGGTGATCCTGGACAACTTCTTTAACCTTAACCCGTCTGGTTTGACATGGACACAGAGGGGAGTGCATAAAGCTCTGGCATGGACAACAGAGCTGAGGCAGCGCCATCTACTGGATCCATCCCAAGGCCAGGTAGTACCTACTTTTAACCAGTGCATTCCAGCATAGACCCTAGATCTTGCCTTATTCCATTGATGTCTAGTATATGGATTGGACATGTGCATTTCTTTCCAGGTTCTTTTATTCTCATCTTGTTCTTGTCTAGTCTAAACTCTAGTGTATTTTCTGTACATTCTGGGGTCTGTAGTTCATCAAACTTTGGTTTGTTTCTGTGTTTGGATTTGGTCAGCTTTGGTGCTATTTTATGCTCATTGTTTTTTGGGTTGAATTCAGATAGGGACAGTTCGGTATTGCTTTTTTAATGTTCACTGTCATTTCATCCACTTTCTACTCATGTGTCTTAGATCTGCCCTTCACTTTATTGCTGTATCATTTCCTCCTTCCACAACCATCAGTATTCGGTGCCTCTCATCCATCTTGGGCCTTGTTTTCTGGTAGTATGGATAACATGCTTCATTAATGTGGTTTTGCAACTGTCTGGTTGTTGTACACTTCATCCTTACTGATACGTTCTGGAGGTATCTGAGTACTAGAAGATACTTTTGGGATGTAATAAAGGCAACTACTATAGGTGAAGTCCAATTTTGTGGTCCTGTGCACAACATTTTGCTTATTAATTTACAGCTAACAAATATATTTTGGTTTTCATATAGGAAAGGTAGGAGGGAAGGTGGTACCAAAAAGTGGTCTCCTTGATCCTTCCCAGTGCAGCCAAAGCAGTGACTGGAGCGCTGGTTTCCCTGGATACGTCTGTAATGCCTCCGTCAGCTTCCACAGATTGGCCTTCAATAACCCATCTCCTTCTTCTCTTCTCTCAAAGGATGTCATCATCTCAAATTCATTTGGTATGTTCATGATACTAAGTGTTTACTGTTCCAAATGCTTAGAGGGAATGTCCACCCTTAAAAGGTTTTCCAAGACTATGATATTAGTGACTTATCCTTAATAAGCAGAATGTAATAAGCAGGGAGCCAGGGGAGGTGACCAAACATAACATAACAGCGTTACTCACCTCTCCTGGGCTCTGGTGCGACTCCCTGCTGTTTTCGGCGCTTCTGCCTATCATCAGTGACTGCTGAGGCCCAATCACAGGCATTGTGGTGCATACGCCACATGACATGTGACGCCATGTGATCCACATGACATACCTGTGATTGGGCCTTAGCAATTCGTGACGACAGGCAGAAGCGCAGAAGACAGCAGGGGAGTCATGGCAGGGCCCAGGAGAGGTGAGTAATACTGTTGGTTCACCTCCCCTGGGTCTCTGCTTATTATACTCGGGTCTGAAGTGACCCCGAAGTATAATAATAGCAGTTTTGGTTCAGATGTTATTGGTCCGAACGAAACAGCAAATACTGTAATAATCAAATTGAAATAACTAACGTGAACAAAATCACATCAGTTATCCTGGTTGATATTTGGTTTCGGGTATTTGTTAATCGCCGAGCCCTAGGACAGGTCAATAACCACTACATGACCATGCCATTTTACAAGGTTCATGACCGGACACATTGCAGAGTTTTTTAGTTCATGCATTTTTGAAAGCTGTAACATTTTTCCGTTCGAGTTATTCAATTTTTGCATCTGTTTTTAGTGATACATAGGGCTTTATTTTTATGTCATTTTTATTTTTACAAGTTTTTTTCTTTTACTTAATATTCAGGAAAATGTAAAAAAAAAAACGTAAAAAGAATGTTTGTTTATAATTCAATTTTTTTTTTTTTTTGTTAATAGCACAAAGTTCTACTAAAATATTTTTTAAATAGTTTCCCCTCTCTCCATTATGATAATTTTCATGTGGGTGACACATATTTTAGTGTCACCAGGGGTGAGGCTAGAACCTGTGATACAGGCTTAGCAGTGACATTCTTTTTTTTATTTTACATTTTTTTTTTTATCTTAATTTTTATTTTAGATTGTTTCATTTTTTTGTGCCCCCTATAAGGTCATACTAGATATATATATATATATATATATATATATATATATATATATATTTGCCCCAGTTACAGGAAGAATGCAGCCTCCTAGCATACACTGATCTAAGTCTTCTAGGACCCAGTAGCTATTGCAGTTCCCAAATACAGGCTATCACATGACCACTGGGCCGGAAGGAAGTCCTAAGATAGCGACTTTAGATACCCAGCACCCCCATTGATAATCAGTTCGCAGCAGCTGAGAATGGAGCAGGAAGCAGACAGTGCCGTTCTCTGTGTAGTGGCCAGAGCAGGTTACTGCAGATCAGCTCCCATTCAGGTAAGCTGCAGTGACTCAGTTCTGCTGGTACACAGAGAACAGCGCTGCCTGTTTCCTGCTCCATTCTCTGCGTATCAGCAGCTGAGAACTGATTATCAATAGGGGTGGCTGGTGGCAGACCTACACCAATCTGATATTAGTGACCTATCTTCAGGATAGCTCATTTATATATTTATCCTGGAAAATCCCTTTAACTTGGAGGAGGATCAGTAAGAGAAGACATATCTGTTCATTTACCCTTCTTGGCAAAGCCCTGCAATGACTCTCTTCCTACTGTAAAGATGGCAGCTGTTGCTTGTCTTCTGTGCAAACACTAGGTTTTAAAGAACCCAATGGAGACTTGCTATAGGAGTAACATGTAGCTCTTAGACCCCAATATATAATGTGTAAGAGTCCCCCTACCATTTTAATTCTCATGTCTTCTGATGTGGCAGAGGGCACCCGGGTCTTGGTGTGGCTGCTACGTCTATACCCATTATAACTATATTAATTAACCCTGGTTGGGAAACACTGACATAGACAATAATATTATTTTGGTATGGCATCCATATTAAATATAGCGTGGCGTACATCTCAAGAAAATGACGGTTTATTTTGCATTGTTGTGAATGAAACACTCTGCATAGCACATAAAGCTTTTCTATAGTGAACATGAAACCCAATTTCCTTTACCTCCTCTAAAGACAAGGTAACTTCTACTTTTAGGCGCCAGCCATGTACCTTACCTCCAAAAACGCTTGACACACCAAAATGGATGGATGGCCTTGTTACCTAATGCAGATTCTTTCAACTGGTATTTCTATGGAGTTGATTTCATCACAAACATTTCCTACACGGCAACCTTCTATGGATTTAAGGTAAAGTCCTGATCTTGACCCTACACAATGCAGTCATTGAAAACCAGATAACTGGTATTTGCTGTCAGATTACTATGTTTCTACGATTTCCAATAACTTTACCATATGATTGTATTATATTTAGAGTGAGGACTATGTGCTGATATCCCACAACTTTACCCAGAGTCCAGACATGTTCCAAATAATTGATGTTCGCAATGCGTCCGCACAGCCAGTGAGCTGGAGCAATAATAGCAATGGAGACTGGTACTTCAATGATAACACAACCACCCTGACATATCTAGGTAGGTACATGTGTGGGATCCTATTACTCACTATTACTCAAGTACTTTCCTAATCATTGACTATAGAGCAGAGGGATCGGGTGATCTGATTATTAGGATTGTGTTTTTTTCTGTTAATTTATTCATTTCGCATTGGTCTTATTTGATCAATATGCTTTACTTAAAGGAGTGATGGCCTATCCTTAGCAGGGGTCCGACAACCAGGACCCCTGTGGATCAGCTGTCAGGCCATGTGATATCACATTCATCAGTTATCTGGCCTGCTCGCTACACAGTCCCATTCAAGTGACAGTTACTGTACAAATGTATGGTGATTGATAGGTAGTGAAGAGGCTGCAGCACTCACCTGAATGCCTCTTCAAACAACTGCTGGGTTGGGCCCCCAGTGTTATACCCTCCCCCCAATTTTCATAGGATAGGTCATCAATTATTATGCCTTTAAACCTGGTTAGAAAGGTTCATTGACAACAAGCCTACTACAAAGTGTCCCCGTGCTGATACCCCCAACCATCTGCTGTAATTTGTGGGGAAACAGGGCAGTAAACAGTCAGTTTTCCTGTAGCGCCAACACAGGGGAGATTAAGTATTACACCATGCCCATTTCAATTAAAGGGGGTTTTACCAACTTTTGAAGTTTTCCTCTATCGATAGGATGGAATTATTGATAAGGAATAACTTCAAAAGTTAGTACAACCCCTTTAAATGATAGTCTGTATAATACAGGACTGGTCCTCTGGAGCAAGAGGTACGCTTTGTTCACTCTGTGCAAGAGATGAGAATCCTGAGCTGCGGACAACCATAACGGAGAGGGGAAAAAATCATTTATGATTTAAAAAATAGAAAAAATATAACAATAAAATATACATTTTTCAGATATTAAAAAAATACTAAAATAAAAATGACATAAAAATAAAGCCCTTTGTAACCCTAGAATAATTAGAAGTTAATGAAATAACTGAACATTAAAAAAAATAGCTCTCAAATCTGAATGTACTAAAAGAGTCTGGTCCTGGGAAAAATTGACCAGTCTTAAGTGATGTTAAAGTCAAGAAAATACATATTATAGTGGCAGGCTATTCAACTTCTACAAGTCGCTTAGATGACAGGGGCTCTAGCTTACTTTTGTTCCATCCTAATGGATGGTGAGAACCTAAACAAGGCTTCCCATCATGGCCACTGCAACAAGAGAGAAGAACTGGCCAGAGAGTCAAGCTAATATTCTCTACAATTAATGAAATGGCGTTAGGTGGCTACTAGCCACTGGCCCCTCATGAAGCCGATGGTATGGTGGTGGTACGAGGTATGAAATGGTGGTATGGTGGTATTCAATTTATGTCCATGGCTCCAAGTCTAACTTTCTCTAGTTTGAGTAGAAGATGAGCCTGGGCTGTAGAGGGAGCAGGTAAGGGTGGGTTCACACTCCGTCTGTCACGAATCAGACCTAAATGTTGGAAAAATGGATAGGGAAAGGTTTGCGATGTTTTGCTTAAAAACCCATTCACTTCTATAGGTTTTTAAAGCAATGCACGGGTGTGCGCTTACACCCTCTGCGCCGTGAAGCCATTTCTTTTCGTCAGACAAAAAATCCTGCATGTCCGACTTTGTTTCCGACGAAAAAAACTGTCTTCGCGGTGCAGAGGGTGTAAGCGCACACCCGTGCATTGCTTTAAAAACCTATAGAAGTGAATGGGTTTTAAGCAAAGTGTCGCAAACCTGTGCCTATCCAGTTTTCCTACATTTAGGCCAGATTCGTGGCGGCCGGAGTGCCGCCGCAAGTGTGAACCCACCCTAATAAAATGACTTCACATGTTACTCCTATTTTGTAACAATTAGGCTCCATGAAATGGTTAGATGTTATATTTATGACTTTATTATAAGATGTAGGCTACTGTCAGGCAGACTGTGTTGTTGTGTCTGGCAGGGTCTTCTATTTATCATATATTTGGTTTGCAAGAAGTGAGAGATGGATGAAAGAGAATATGACTGCAGGATCAGACTCCTGAAACTTTATAGTCTGTAACCATGGAGACACATAGGTCTATAAAGTAACTGTAAATCAAAAACAGTGAGAGATTTTTTTTTATCTAGTTCATTTGCAATAAGTCAGGCCTCTATAGCGTTTATGGCTGATCATTACTACTCTAAACCAAAATGTAGAAAATCCATAGAGAAACCAGACATTCTAAGAAATTTGCCTATATGTATTTATAGAGTTCTCTTTCTACTCCTAGTGTCTGGAAGACGCAGACTTCGGAGACGTTCCGTGGCTGGGATACTGGACCCAACCATGTTAAACACCAATGTAAACTTGTTGGTCTACAAATGCTATTTTAAGAACTGTGTTCCACCCCCTCCCCCAGCTGCACCCAGCCCAACCTCAGATCAGGAGTAAGTGTTACTGTATGCTAACTTGTAGATCACCATTTGTAATTCTCATATTGTATAACAAATATCTGCAGATAAGTTATTTCTACAGTAAAATCTACAGTAAGTGTTTGAGTTTGAGTTTGAGTTGGAGTTGGAAGGGCCTCAAGGGCGATCGAGTCCAAACCCCTGCAAAAGCAGGAATTCCTAAAACATCCCAGCTATATACCTATCCAGTTTCCGCTTGAAGATTTCAATTGATGAAGAACTCACCACCTCCCGTGGCAGCCTATTCCACTCTCTCACTACCCTTACTGTTAGAAAGTTTTTCCTAATGTCTAATCTGAATCTACTTCCCCTTAGTTTCATCCCATTACTTCTCGTGCTTCCTTCTGCTAATGAGAATAGGGTAGATCCCTCTGCACTGTGACAACCTTTCAGATATTTAAATACCGCTATTAAGTCTCCCCTTAGCCTTCTCTTCTGCAAACTAAGCAGTCCCAATTCTTTTAGCCTCTCCTCGTAGGACATGGTTTGTAGACCTTCCACCATTTTGGTTGCTCTTCTCTGGACTTGCTCCAATAAATCGATGTCTTTCTTAAACTGGGGAGCCCAGAACTGTACACAGTATTCCAGGTGGGGTCTGACCAGGGCAGAGTACAGCGGAATAATTACCTCTCTTGATCTAGCTTCAATGCTCATCTTGATACATCCTAGAATTTTATTAGCCTTTTTAGCCACCGCACCGCACTGTTGACTCATGTTGAATTTGCGATCTATTATTATGCCCAGATCCTTTTCCCCTGTACTCTCACTTAGTACTATTCCTCCCATACTATATATGCTTCTTGCATTTCTGTTACCCAGATGTAGAACTTTGCATTTGTCCCTGTTGAATACCATTTTGTTCACCTCAGCCCAGTGTTCCAGTGTGTCTAAGTCCTTTTGGATGCATTCTCTCTCCTCTCTAGTGTTGGCCATTCCTCCTATCTTTGTATCATCTGCAAATTTTATTAGTTCCCCATTAACCCCATCATCCGGATCATTTATAAAAATATTAAAAAGTACTGGGCCCAGGACAGAGCCCTGCGGCACCCCGCTTTTTACTTTCTTCCAGTTTGATGTATAGCCATTTAGAATTACTCGTTGTGCCCGATCATTAAGCCAATTGTGAACCCACCTCACTGATATTTTATCAAAGCCATACTTGATCATTTTTTCAATAAGAATGTTATGTGATACTTTATCAAAGACCTTACTAAAGTCTAGATATACTATGTCCACTGCATTTCCCTGGTCCAACCATTCAGTGACTTTATTATAGAAGGAAATAAGATTAGTCTGACAAGATTTATTAGGCATAAAGCCGTGCTGGCTCTGATTAATTAAAGCCTTCCCATCCAGGTACCTAATTAAATGTTCTTTAACGATTTGTTCAAAGATTTTTCCTACTATCGAGATCAGACTTACCGGCCTATAATTTCCTGGGTCGTCCCTATTCCCCTTTTTGTAGATGGGGACCACATTTGCCCTTTTCCAATATAGAGGGACCACTCCTGTTTCCCATGACTTATTAAAGATTATTGCAAGGGGTTCTGTTATTTCCTCTGCTAATTCTTTTAAAACTCTAGGGTGTAAATCATCCGGTCCTGGGGACTTGGTTTCCTTAATCTTAGCTAAATGTTCTCTTACCAAACCTTCACTTATAATCAGCTTGGAGTCCTCTTTCCCCTCATCACTATCACCATTAATGTTGATATTTCCATCCATTTCTTGGGAGAAGACGGATACAAAATATGAATTCAGTAACTCCACCTGCTGATCCACCATGTTAACTTTTTCACCCTTTTCGTTCTTCAGGACTCCAATGGTTTCCTTCACTTTTCTTTTGCTCTTAACATATCCCCAAAAACCTTTTACCTTACTCTTAACTTCTTTTGCAAGCTTCAATTCATATTCAGCCTTGGCTTTTTTAATGCTTATCTTGCAGAGTCTGCAAACTGCTGTATACTCTCCCTTAGATATAGCTCCCATCTTCCACTTGTTGTAAGTTTCCTTTTTCTTTTTTAGTAGGTTATGTAATTTTTTGGTCATCCATCCTGGAGTTTTTAGGTGATTCCCATTTTTCTTGCTTCTAGGTATTGTTAGTTCCTGTGCATTAATGATTTCCCTACGGAAAATTTCCCACCCCTCATGTGCATTTTTGTGCTTAAGTAATTTTCGCCATGGAATTCTACTAACCCTTACCTTTAGGCCCCTAAAATCTGCCCTACTAAAATTGAGCCTTCTAGTCTTTGTCTTCTCAGGTCTTCTTCTTCTTACAACCCCAAACTCGAGTATAGCATGATCGCTGAATCCCAATGTCCCTGCTACCCTTAATTCCTTAACCATGTCCTCCTTATTAGTTAAAACTAGGTCCAGAATGGATGTTCCTCTTGTGTTTTTTTCTACTAACTGGGCAATGAAGTTGTCTGCTAGAGAGGATAAAAATTTGATAGAGCTTTTACTCGTAGCTGTGTGAGTTTCCCAATGAATATCTGGGTAATTAAAGTCTCCCATGATAACAATTTCTAATTTCTTCGAAAGCGCGGTCATTTGCTGTGAAAAAATCTCATCTCTGTCTTCTGTCTGTCCTCGTGGTCTATAATAAACACCTATTATGATGTCCTTATCATTGTTTTTCCCCTGAATTGTTACCCAAATATTTTCCAATAAGTTATCATTTTGTAAAACTGTGATTTCCGTGGAAATGTGATCTTTTTTAACATACAATGCAACTCCTCCCCCTCTTTTATTAGTTCTATTTTTTTTTAATAAGTTGTATCCTTCCATCTGTATATTCCAATCATGCTTATCGTTCCACCAAGTTTCTGTAATACCAATGACATCATATTTTTCCTTCTGTATTATCAGTTCTAATTCTCCCTGTTTATTTCCCAAGCTTTCTAGTTCAACTATTTGTATGTAACGTTATGTAAAGTAATATTGATATGATTTATGTCCAGGGCAGCATTTATTTGACTGACTCAACGCTTTCTTTTTCCCCATTGTCAGAGAGTCTTTAAAGTAGTCATCCACCTATGTAACATTGAATACATGTCCTTAGGATAGGCCATTGATATTAGATTTGTTGAGGTCCAACAGTTGGGACTCCTGTTGACCAGCTGTCCCAGGATAGCGCAGCTCCCGGTAATATTTACATGCCTAGAGCTCACTTGCCTACAAACTGTAGTGGTGGCTTTAGGTACTGCAGCGCTGCCCCATAGACTTCAATCAGGCAGTATTGAAGAACTTAAATTGGTATTCCCATAAACATAATCAGATCTATATTTGTAGATAAGTTAAACATTTTTGCAAATACAAGTAGTTAAAAATTCTGCAGAGTTTTAAAGATTCTCTCTAACAATCTTAGTGGTGACAGTCTCTTGTCTTGATCGGTTGCCAATGGATACGACCACGAATGCAGAAACTTTCCATGGTCTGGAACTTGTCAGGAACCCAGCCATGATGGCCTTATTGTAGCTGGGTTATCAGGCAGGGACACTACATGTATCAGAAGATATCCCGGCCACAATAAGGAAATCATAGCTGATTTTCTGACCTTAGAAAGGTCCTGCATTGATGGTCGTATCCACTGGCAACCGATCAAGACAACAACTTGTGACCACAAGATATTTTGAGAAAATATGTAAAATTCTGCAAAATGTGTAACTATTTATATTTGCAAAAATATTTAACTTTTAATTATCTACAAATTTAAAAATGGTTATTAGTGGGAATACCCCTTTAAGCTCACTGATATAAATCACATGACATAAAAGCTACCGGGAGCCATGTTGTAGTGGCTATGGGACCCCCGCAGATCTAATATTGATGGCCATCAATATTACAAAGGTGGATAACCCCTGTAACATAACAGATATTATATTTAGAAACACATACAAGCCATACACAGCCAAGCAGTCTACTAAGGGCTCATGATTAGAGATGAGCGAATTGATTCTGCAGAAGTGGAATTCGATCCGAATTTCAGGAAATCTTCAATTTGCCATGATTCCGGATTTCCTTGTTAGCAGATCCTTCCACATGAATAAAAGTTGTCCATGCTGGAGAGAGAGAGAGACATGACCGCGGCATCCAAGGGCTTCCGCCATTTTGCCGCCCACCCAGACTCTCTAGCTGTTTATTCGCCACGAAGTAATTCGAATCGAAGCAAATTTTTTTGGAACTTTGAATCGAACTTTTGAGAAATTCACTCATCTCTACTCATGATGTAAGGGGGGCCCAAATCAGGCTGCCCCAGCTTTCTTCTTTATTTGTAGTGTGAACATACTGAGGTCTTCTCAGCCACAAGGAACATTAAGAAATAAGAAAAGTTGAAGCAGCATATTAGCACTCATTGCTCTCCCTGCTCTCCTCTCAAACCTATTCTTGGGATCAATTGAAGATCAGTGGGGCCTGACACCTGGGATCCCTGCGGACCAGCTGTTAGAAGTGGTGCTCTGTGTGTACTGATTACGCATTGCAGGCCATGTGACATCACATTCATCAGTCACATGGTCTGCTTGTAGCTGTGTTAGATGTTTCCACTGTGTTACCTTCCTGTACAGGTTAATTTTACTGTTTAAAGTACAGGGTCATGAGTAGGATTTTCCAGAATAGTAAGTTCACTGGTGGGTGAGGATGAGGGGGGAACTTCCCACATATAGTATAATGCCCTCTCAATGCCCATACATAGTATAATGCTCTCTTGTGAATTAACTACATCACTTGATTGTTACAGTTAAGCTTTCTTAGTCTTACAATGTTTTTCCCACACTACCAAAAGTCCAGTCCCCTTTTGCCACCACGTAATACCAAGTATGACCCTGTAAAGGGCCCTCCCAGATTGATGTTTCTGAGATGTTGCATTATGATATTTAATGTCATGATTGTTAATGGGGCTGTGTTGTGATCTGCAACCTAATACGACTATAGTGTTGCAGTCACAAAAAAATCCAAACCAGCTTCATTTTAGGTCACACAAAACAAGTTATTCCCTATCCATACAATAGGGTATAACTTGCAGATCAATGGGGGTCTGACCACTCAGACCCCAACTGATAAGGAGAATGAGGGACGTTTGAGCAGTGCTTGGCTATCTCTGGCGTTCCAAATGAACCAAATGGAGCAGTGCAGACCCCACTTATCTGCAACCCATAGGATAGGGGATAACTTGTTTTGTGGGAGAACCCCTTTAACACATAGTGATCAAAAATGTTTAGTTTGAAAAATCATGTTAGTCATTGGTGTAAAAAAAAAATATCCATGCTTTAACATTCCTCTTCATATTAATATTAATACTGTAGATTTATCTCTTCAACTATTTGCAACCTCTTTTGAGCATTTTAACCCTATGAAGCAATACTGATGCACCTTCTTAAAATGTGAGAACCTACTCCACCCTATCTTTATATTGTAAATATGCTCCTTCAGGCAAAGGCCCCATGAAAAGAAATATAGCTAAATATGCTTCAGGAAAAAACGCAACAAAAATGTGTTGCTTTTTTTTCTCGGCATTTTTCCTCCGTGCTTTTTCTTGCCCTATTAAATCTATTGGGAAGACACTCATGATTCCGCAGCTAAAATTAACATGCTAAAATTTTCAAAAACACAGCTTTTCATCTTTCTATATGTGGATGAGATGAAGTGAAAACTCATTCACTTTTCTGTTTCCACAAGGTGGGACCTTAGACTCGTTCAAGTATTTTAATAATAATAATAATAATAATAATAATAGTCCTTTAATAGTCCCACGATGGGGAAATTCAGTGTGTTGCAGCAGCAAAGATAAGATAAGCAGATACAAATACAAATACAACATGTACAGGAATGTTCCAAGGTGAGAGGCATTACATTAATAGCAGACAGATAGGAAGTAGCAGGGGGGGGGGGGGGATTTAACAGGCAGAGAGATATTTCAGTTCTCTGTATGTAATGATCTCCGCTTAGGTCGGTGTTGGTTGTACAGCCTAACCGCGGTGGGGAGGAAAGACTTCCGATAGCGCTCCTTCTCACACCTAGGGTGGAGCAGTCGGTCACTGACAGTACTGCCCAGCGCAATCACAGTCTCATGCATAGGATGGGAGTTATTCGCCCGCATGGAGCTCACCACGGACAGTATCCTTCTGTTACCCACCACCTGCACTGGGTCCAGTGGGCTCCCCAGGACAGAGCTGGCCCTTCTAATCAGCTTGTCAAGTTTATTTCTGTCCCTGGTTGATATACTGCTCCCCCAGCAGGCCACTCCAAAGAAGATGGCTGATGCCACTACCGAGTTGAAGAAAGTCCTAAGAAGTGCCCCCCGGATTCCAAAGGCTCTCAGCTTCCTAAGCAGGTAGAGCCTGCTGTGGCCCTTCCTGTACAGGGCCTCCATATGATCTGCCCAGTCCAGCTTATTATTAAGGAGCAGACCCAGGTACTTATAGGTGTTCACAATCTCGATGCCTGTCCCCAGGATGTCCACTGGTTTTGGAGGGCATCTGCCTTTACGGAAGTCTACCACCATCTCCTTGGTCTTCCCCGCGTTAATCTTCAGGTGGTTCCGGTGGCACCAGTCCACAAAAAACCGGTTCAGTTCTCTGTACTCCTTGTCATCATCGTCTGTGATGAGGCCTACTATTGCAGAGTCGTCAGAATACTTCTGTAGGTAGCAGCTGGATGAGTTGCACCTAAAATCAGCAGTGTACAGTGTGAAGAGGAAAGGGGCGAGAACCGTACCCTGAGGTGCCCCCGTATTACAGATCACGGTACCTGACACACAGTCTTGGGCTCTCACGTATTGAGGTCGATTTGTGAGGTAGTCTAGGATCCAGTTGGAGAGGTGGTGGTCCACTCCAGCAAGGCCCAGCTTGTCTCTCAGTAACCTGGGCTGTATGGTGTTAAAAAGCACTGGAGAAGTCAAAGAACATTATTCTCACCGTGTTCCCTGGTTTCTCCAGGTGAGACAGAGCCCTGTGCAGAAGATGGATGATGGCATCATCTACCCCAATGCCCGGTCGATAAGCAAACTGGAGAGGGTCCATAGCGGGGCTCACTAGACGGCGAAGATGTGTGAGAACCAATCTCTCTAAGATCTTCATCAAGTGGGATGTCAGTGCTACAGGTCTGTAGTCGTTGAGGTCCATAGGGTGGGGTTTCTTTGGAACTGGTACTACACAAGAAGATTTCCATAATTCAGGGACTATTTCCTGCCTCAGGCTCATATTATACATATATGTAATTATACCATACAGCTGGTCCCCACAAGTCTTAATTAGCCTTGCACTGATGTCATCTGGCCCTGCGGCTTTCCTCGCCTTGATCTTTTTCATCTCCTTCCTCACCTGGGCCCGTGTGAAGGTCAGACTGTGGTTTAGTTGCAGAGGGTCCTGCCCATGAAGTCCACAAGGGCACTCCAGCGTGTCGAGGAACAAGAGATAAGTGGGAGCCTCCACAGGCACCCGATAGTCTTGTTGCAAGGATGGTTTTCTCTCTGTGGCCAAGTAGAACATTTTCAAGAGAGTAAATTACGTAATATATAAGTACAGTATAAATTTGGCGATTATTTTGTCTTTCCAGTTTATGGTCCAATCGTTCCTTCTGGGAATCATCTTCAGAAAACAATAAAACTGTACCGACACAAGGATCCAGTGTTGTCATCCCAGCAGGTAACTCTGGGAAGATTTACTATTCACCTATGTCTTTTGTGGCATCAAAGAAAGTCACTTGCGACAGAAACTTCTTCCGTAAAAGGGGGCATGACAAGGGCATTTCGTCATCAGTTTTCTGGTGTAAATGATGCCTGAAATCTACTCAGCCACAAGTTAGCATAGGTTTCGGTGTAGGTGCACGGCCTGCCAGAGGATTTATCTGATTTATGACTAGACCTGCGCCATATCATAATCAGAATCCTTCGGCAGCTCAGGGATTATCAAGAGCAGCAAAATGATGCCCTTTTTCATCTTAATAATATACTTTATTGATTTTATAATGTGTTAGGTTTTATTCTCAGTACATGGACTGAGTTTATAGTTATGCAATGAGTAGTGACCAAATTTTATTATGTTTGACCCTCTGTCATTATGCCATTACCCTTAGGATAGGTCATCCGCATTAGATCGGTGGTCTTACACCCAGTACCCCCACAGATGAGAAGATTGAAGCATCAGCAGGGCTCCAGTGAGCGCTGTTTCTGATTCACAGGCCAGTGATGTCCTGTTCATCAGTCATATGGCATGCTTACAGCTAAGTCCCATTTGAGTGAATGGAGCTAAACTGCAATACCAAAGGCAGCCTATATACAATGTATGGTCCTGTGCTAGATAGGTAATGAAGAGGCCATCTGAATGATGTGGTATCTTCACCTGATCAGTGGGGGTACTATATTTTGGAACTCCACTAATCTGATAATGATGACCTATCCTAAGGATAGGACTTCAGAATCTTATTCTTGGAAAACCCCTTAAAAACCCCTCTGGCACTGGCGTTTTTTGGTAGTTTCGGCATCAATATCTCTCCACTGTCAGAAGGGTAGGCCTAGCGTCACCCCTGGTCAGTAAGGAACACCCCCCCTGACAGTACTTTTCCATAGCTTGTACTGTCAGAGGAAACGTTCCCTACCTCCCTTTTGACGGAGAAGGGATATTGGTGCCGAAAGTAACAGAACCGATATCTCCGGCACCAGGGTGCATACCGTCAAAGCTGACAGTGCACTGAAATCAGCAAACTGTCAGCTTTCCAGCAGTATATAAATCCACTGGTGTCAGAGGACGTGAAAGGTCCTCTTTAAGGAATTGCCAAACTCCTACCTTTGTTTAATCTTCAAAGAAACTTTGTGTAGGGGAATGTAAAGCATTCTATAATTCTTGCCCAGCTATATATTATCAAATTCGTCAAACATTGTTGCCAAGCAGAATGAAATTAGTCAATCCGTACTGTAGAAGGGGCTGATATGGTATTGGAAAACCCTTGACCAGTCTCCAGTAGATCTCAATGGTTGGGAGATACTACTTTAGAATAGATACTTGAGATGTGTTTTTTGGTGACTGTAGCTTAAAATATCTAGTCAAGAACATATGAAAAATAACGTAGGGCTCCCTACTATGATATGTTTGTTTTGGGCAATGTGGGTCAGTGGTAAAAAACTAACGTTGAATTGATTTATGACCAAGTTTCCTGTTGTATCATCCCAGGAAAGTGGGTTGTAGCTGATGTAGAAATCCCATCCCTGCATAAACTTATCATCTATGGTGTCTTGGAGCTGAGAAATCTCACCAACAACTCAACAGCCCAAGGTGCGCCCACCTACACAAGAACTGTATTCAATGCTACATACATTTCTATCCAGGTGAGGAACACAATATTCATATGTGGTCAAAAATTTATTTTGGAAAATATCTATGATATACCTACTTTCTGTTTATTGGTTTTGGGTAGGGTGGGAGATTGATAGGAGGAACAAAGGATAATCCATTCCAAGGAGAATTACATATTATACTAAGAGGAAATCATTCAACTCCAGAGTTGCCATTGCCTTATGGACCAAACCAAGGCTCAAAGGTTTTAGGTAAGTTTAGATATGTAATATTGTGGACATATGAAGTCAACATGGACATTACATATTTACGGATTCCCTAATTTTTTCTGTGTAGGAGTATTCGGTCAACTGGACCTACATGGACTTCCTCGTTCTGTGTATAGGACAAAACTGGCAAACACAGTATTAGCAGGATCCCTATCCATCACCCTCACAGATCCAGTAGACTGGCAGGTGAGCTTAATAATTTCTGCTTCACTCTGGAGAGCAGAAAAGTTGGGGCAAAAGGAAAATGTAAAGAGTTACTCAAGTTCTGAATATAATGCTGGGGTTGAATTGGTTGTGGTGGCCAACTTACTCTTCAAGAAGTTCTGGAGAACTTTTCCAATTAGACTTGAACTTGTGAAGTGCAGTTTGGGGCTCCACTCGAAGGACATCAGACATGACTCCATTTTATGAAAGACTTTTATAAACTGCTTCTTATAGCTTAAATTTCACCACATTTTCATTTACAAGGTGGGAGAAGACATTCTGATCACAACTACTAGTTATAATGCCTGGCAGACTGAAACCAGAAATATTGTTAATGTTTCTTCTGACCGGAAGACCCTCACTCTAAATGCTTCCCTCAGCTACAACCACTCTGGTAAGTGACAGGCACTTTCTAGTTTAAATTACCGTTTTTTATTTTTTTTGTAACATTCTTTTATTAAAAGGGTTGTCCAGGCAAAAATTGACAACCCATATAGGTTTTAAATAGGCTGGGGGCAGTGAAAATAATAAAAAAAATTACATACTCACCTTTCCATGGTGCTCTGGTGTCTTCGTGCGCAGTCCGGTCTTCTCTGTCCCGCGCTGATGTGTGGTTGAAGGTGACAGGTGAGTATCTTTTTTTTTTTTTCACCTGCCCTGGTCAACCTCATTAAGGATTCTAGAGTATCCCGTTACACTCAACCAGGCTCATGGTCCCCATTTTTGTCCTCCTCCACCCCAACATTGCTTCCCTGGGTATTTTACTTCAGTCATGCACACAGACTCATGGTTTGTAAAGGGACAATGCATGCTGCTGCATTCTAACATTCTAGCATTTTTGCTGTGACCGACTCAGCTTGTTTATTTGACCATGTATTTCTTTGTATTTCTGTCTGCCACCTTTTGTAACCTATGCCTGACTACTGTTGTAACCTTCTCTATCTGCCTCAACCAGTGCACCATCTGACCACAAATTCTGCTTTCCATCTTTTGCCATCCTGGGGTCTGCTCCAGCCATTGGTATTGGAGATTACTCCAGGAGTAAGTAGTGACCTGAAGATTCACCATGGAAAAGTCCATACCTCCTTACAGACATTAAGGGGAAGAACTCACAATACTTTAGACTTCACTGCCCGGTTTACCATATGCCAAATATGTTAGCAAACCAGATTGTTGTGTCAGCTCCTATAGGTCTTGCTACTGTACATGCAAGCTAAAAAAAACACATATATTATATGTATGTATATATATATATATATATATATATCTATATAAACATAGGTACCACCATTCACAATACTTGATGTAACTGATGCACACTGCAGCCTGGCCACTTGCAACAGTGGGACAATGTGCAACATGGCGCTCACCTAGCCACATCCAATGCCACAGTCCTCAGCGGCTGATGTACCATTTGTCTTCCCAGCCACACTTCCCCCTTCTCATGCAGGTGGTCTTTCAGAGCTCTTCTTGGGTAGAGGGATTGAGATGCACACACCGCAAGGTGATGGATTGTTCACTGGGCCCTCGGCAACGGACACCACACTTCTGCTTGCATGAGGTATGTGACACCTGCCTCCTGAAACCTGTGTCACTGCTTGTAAAGTCAAGCTGGTGTCCCAGTTCTGTCAACTGGCTACTGAATTAGGGGTTTCCAGTGTACCTGTCCTTCTCAAATTGTAAAAGTCGTACGAACCCCCCACGAGCAGTAAGGCGCTCCTAACTGCTGCACAAATTCCTCCCAGCGTGGGAATGAACCTTTAAATAGTATCCCCTTTTCCCACCAGGGATATCCCAGGCAACCTATGATGTTAGTGTGTGGCAGTGCAGACAAGTTCTCCAGGGTGCAATTCCGTTCCACCTTGTAAGAGACAATGGGCCTGTGTAACAATGGCTAGAGAAAGCCAAGCAATGTCACATGCCATGCCTCGGTCAAACCACAAGTGCAGTGTGAATAGCAGCTGAATTCCTTCTCACCTATCTATGTGACTAGGTAAGTCACATAGCTTGGTCACACTACCTTACAAATGTCACAGCTTATCTACTCCTCTTCAATGCACAACGACCCCTTCACAGGTCACGGGACATGTCTAGAAATCTCCCCAATAGACTTCAGTGTACATCTCTAGACTGTTGTGTCTATGGCCTAGGTTGCTGCTATAGAGCATATCTCTAAATTGTGTTAATAGCAGCTCAGGCAAGATCACTGTCCTCATAATATTGTACAGAAAATACAATAAACAGATGATAAAATAATAGTATATTTCACTTTCTCATTTTAATAATAATATTTTTTCTTTATTTATATTTGATGAGTTTTTTTAATTCTATTTTTCTTCCAGCTAATACCTATCAAGTACCAAACACGACCCTGAATTACACCCTGGCAGCTGACGTGGCTTTACTTAGTAGAAATATTAAGATCATTGGTCAGGACTATCCTGGTTGGTACAGTGAATCATTTGGAGCCCGAGTTCTTGTCAGTACATTTTCAGTCAACAATATAGAATATCGAGGTAATGTAGATTTTACCAATTATTTCTATAATAATGGAGCATTTCTAAATAGCTCAGGGAGTCCTCCCACATCATGACTGGTGCCATTGGACACCATACTGACCCCATAGGAAACTATGGATTCAGTTTCCATTTTTGTAACAGAAAAGAGACCTGAGAGTCGGATACATGTGAAGGAGCCATTACTAACCATTGAATTATTGTGTTTTTGAAGGTAGTGCAAGAATTAAAAACGTGGAATTTTACCACTCAGGACAGGAAGGTTACAGAGACCCCACAGACCCGCGGTATTCATTGGCTTTCCTCAATCTTGGAGAGGTATACGTTCAAGAATTTGTTTCTTTTTTTATTCTTGGAAAAAATGTGGGTAAATAGATTATTATTCTGGATATCATGTCCATTGTAGCTCAGGAATAGAGCACAAATTTCATATTCTGTGTACTCTTTGGGAGGAATATTACTAGATTGTAAGCCCTTGCGGGCAGGACTCTCTATCCCACTGTGCCAGTTGGTCACTGTTAGTATTATATTTGTTTTGAATATTTTGTGTACCGTATGTAAACCCTCAAATGTAAAGTACCATGGAATTAAAGATGACCTTTTATGTCCTCTGACATATGTGGTTTTATATACCACTAGAAAGCCGACAGCGTTCTGAATTCAGCGCGCTGTCGGCTTTCCCGTTATATGCCCCGGGGCTGGAGATATCGATGAGTTACAGATCTCAGCGCACTGTCAGAAGGGTGTTCCTGGCAGTCTAGCCGGGCTGTGAGGAACGCCCCCCAAGTATGGACGAGTACAGAGGGGGCGTTCCTCACAGTTTAGCGTCATCGCTGGGCGGTAACGAACGCCCCCTCACACAGTACAAGGCTATGGACAAGTACAGTCAGAGGAGGCATTCCTCACAGCCCGGCTAGACTGTCAGGAACACCCTTCTGACAGTGGGTTGAGATCGGTAACTCACCGATATCTCCAGCCCCGGGGCATTTAACGGGAAAGCCAACAGCGCGCTGAATTCAGCGCGCTGTCGGCTTTCTAGCGGTATATAAAACCGCATATGCCAGAGGACATGAAAGGTCCTCTTTAATGGTGCTATATAAATAAACAATAATAATAATAATAATATTGCTGTGTTCACAGTCACTTCCTGCTGAGTGATGATTTGCCAAGAGAAATGTGGAACGAAAAAAAACAAACACTTTTTCTGGTATCTGGAGCCACAAAAGTGATTAACATATATATATTTTGCTATTTAAAGGTATTATCAAATGAATCCTATGTTAAGGGATGCGCCTTCCACAATGGATTCTCCCCGGCTATTGGTGTGTTTTTCACTAATGGACTCGACATTGATGACAACGTTATTTTCTTCACTGTAGGAGAAGGTAAGCAAAATGCACAGGGTTGACATACAGAAAAAGGAACCCAATAGTAGTTAAAAATGGGGACCCTGTACGGTGCTGGGTAATGCCAACTAGTAAAGAAGGACCTGTTACTTTCTTCTTTTTCCCTCCATTTCTTGACTCTTGCACTGATTACCTCCTTCCTTTTTTGCCCAAAATACAGTGCGTATAGACAAAAGATTCCTTCATAGGATCTTAACACACAGGTACAAAGGGGATGGGACCTGTCTTGACTATGCCCTCTCTCTACCCATGTCCCATAGAAGCCTTTATGATGTATGCCCATGCATATATGATGGATGTAAAAAGGTGGCAATTTAAAGGGATGGTAGATTGTGAAAGGGGTTTTCCCATGATCATAACCTTGTCTAAATGTCTAGATTATTTAAAGTTAAATATTTTTTGCAAATATAAATAATTGCAAATTTTGTAGCATTTTTGCAAAACATCTTAGTGGCTACAGTCTTCTGTCTTGATCAGTTGGCAATAGATACGCACATGAATGCAGGAACTTTCTAAGGTCTAGAGTTTGCCAGAAATCCAGCCAAGATTTCCTCATTGTGGCCACAATAATTAAATCATGGCTGGGTTTCTGACAAATCCTAAACCATAGAAAGATGCTGCCTTCATGGCCGTATCCATTGGCAACTGATCAAGACAACAGACTATCACCACTAAGATGGTTAGAAAAAAACTTTAATACTCTGCAACACTTTTAGTTACTTATATTTGCAAAAATGTTTAACTTTTAATTGTCTACAAATTTAAATATGGCTATATTCATGGAAAAAAAAACATTTAAGGGCCTTTCCTGTGAATATACTGTAAGTTATGTAATGTTCTTCCTATTAAAAAAGAATTACATGTCTTTAATTGAAAAAAAATAAAAGTTATACGAAGTTTACATAAAAATCCAAATTAAAAATCAGAATTTTTTTTTTGCTTACAAAATACTGTATTGAGGTATCATGTATAAATTGTATAAATCCCTGCAACTGTAAGAACCCTTAATATTAAAATTAACATGTTGTTTATTTTTTACATTGACCATTGTAAAAAGGTCCCAAATTGTTATTTTGTTTATCTGATTTCCCAAAAAAGGAATAAAAATGTAAATCAAAAATCTTATATATCTCTGAATGGTACCAATGAAAACTATAACATCTCCTGTAAAAAACAATCCCTCATAAAGCTCAGTTGTTGGTAAAAATAAAATGTCATGTTGTGACATCAAAAATATTTTTTTATGTGTTTTTATTGTGCAAAAGTAGTAAAACACAAAAATATATAAATTTGGTTTTGACATAATTATACATGTCATTTATACTGCACAGTGAAGACCATACAAACAAATCACAAAAACAATGATGGAATTGCTGTTTTTCTTTTATGACCCCCCCAAAAAAAACATTACATGCACCTCAAAAATAAGACATTAAAAATTATACTCATCTCACAAAAAACAGTCCCTCATATCATTACACAAAAAAACCCACAACTTTAGGTTCTTGGAATGTGAGGATGAGCTAATCAAAAAAATTCCTGTATCTATGTCTCAAGTTGTAGCAAAAATTCAATTGCCCTCGAGCAACTGCTGTAGAGATTTTTCTTAATATGATTCTCCAATACAATGTTATTATGCCTTTGATGTCTTCTGTTTGTTTTGTGTTCTTTTTAATGCTGAAATTCTAAATGTGTAAATTCTGTCTTATTTTATAGGAATCAGAGTTTGGGGAGAACGTGTAAATGTGAGGGGAAATCTTGTTGCCCTTGCCATTTGGCCTGGTACATACCAAGGTCGCCAAAAATTAACCAATATCCTATGGCATGCTGGAATAGAGGTTAGTTATTAATTTTACTACATGAACTGGGCTCTAAATCTGCCGACTACAGATGAATTTAAAGGGAATCTCTACTTTTTATCACCATGTTGTGTTGAGTTCAAAATTCTGTTCATAGTTCTGTATTTTAGGACCATTGTTTTTCTGATACAGGGCTCTATAAGTCCCAGCATAGATATAAATCTGAAAGACAACCTTTTTGAGTTCCTACAACCACCACTATAGGGACTGTAAAACTTACTGTATACAGTATTTAATTTAATGTATTATGCAGTATGCCCCATCTAATAATGGGTTCTAGCAATAGGCAACCTGTGTAGCTTGCAAGAACTCTAAACATATTACAATTTTTGGGTTTGTTAAGCAACTTTTTCTTCCATAGGGTAACATGAAGGTATGGGGCCTTAGCCATATAAACTATTTCTTAGGCTGTATTGTTTCATTTGTAGATCAGTAATGGCGCTGACATTGTGCTGCAGAATAATGTGGTTGCTGGGTTCGAGAGAGCCGGATATCGCATTAATGGAGAATCTTGCCAAAGTGAGTCAATGAATATACGGAAACATAGAAACGAAAATAATACTATGAAGCACATATTGTGCCATTTTCTTTTTTTTTATAAGCTGTAAGTTATAAGGTATTACAGAAATGGGGACTGGGTTCAAAAGTCAAATCAATGGCCTATCCTAGAATAAGTCAATAATATTACATTTCTAAGGCAGGGTTCACACTACCGTTGGCTTCCGTTATGAAGGTGTCCGTTAACCAAAAAAAACCGGACACCTATCATAACAGACTTTTTAAAAGTTTTTTTAAGTGATCCAATTAATGGATCAGTTAAAAAAATGGACACATTAGCATCAGTTAGCATCAGTTAGTGTTCGTTTTTTAACACGGTCCGTTTTTTTTTTTTTCTGCTTTCTGAGCATGTGCAGAAAAAAACGGACATAAAATAACGTTATAAGTCCGTTATCCATAGACTTCAATGTTAAAAAAATAACGTACACTTGCTGTACGTCAAGAATCCATTTTTCCAAATGGACAAAAAAGTCCTGCATGTAGGATTTTTTGTCTGCGGAAAAAAAACAGACTTCTGACGGATTGGGTGTAAATGGACACAAATAGACACTAACGGACACAATATAAAAACCCATTGAAATGAATGGAAATGAAAGTGCTGCACCTCTTCATTGTTTCTATTGGACCATACTGCAGAACACCGCACTTTTCAAAGCAGCTGTTCTTGGTATTCCAGCTTATTCCCATCCAAGAGATGATTTTTCACATCTGAGATCCCCTTGGCTAGCCCATATATTGAATCCCCTACTCCTCTTACCTTGATTCATGGCCTGTGCTAGTAATAGATGAAATGGACATGTGTCAAGGATATCACAGTTTTTCATACAGTGTTATTTTTATAGTTATGTTTATTACTACTTGGTTCTGTGGTATTGGCTTTTGCAGTCAAGGCAGTAGGAGAACTGTGCAAACAGTGGGGATACCTCTCTCTCTCTCTCTCTCTCTCTCTCTCTCTCTCTCATATATATATATATATATATACTGTATATATAGTGGTTGCCCTGGGACTTAAATTTACCTTGATTTATCCCCCTTCCTCCTCTTGTGATCTCATTGGTAATTTATCTGTGCTATATGGGGGCTGGCTGACTATAGGGTGTCCACGTGGAAGAATGCTCCAGATAAATCAAGGTAAATTTAAGTCCCTGGTCAACCCCTTTAACTGTCAGCCTCTTCTTCTACCAGGTCTCAGATTTAAAGGAAATATGTTATGAGGAAATGATCTATTGTTTAAATCAGATTTTTATATTTAGGAAATTTTTAAGAATATTTGGAGATTTTTTTTTTTTTTATGTCACTATCAAATATTTAAGAATTAACATAGATTCCTGCTATTTTTACTCTGGCTACTAAACCTAAAGCATACACCATACACATTAAATGTATGATGGAAATTGGTGGATTTGGCTAACCATCTAAATTGTATGGGGTCCTCTTGAGATAAGGATTGGGCAGTTGGATTTCCACTACCCAATCCTTTTGTTCATAGAGAGATCTGGAGGCAGTTTTGCCCCCTCTTCTATTAAATTCACATGCACTACTTAGCCAAGCCAAGCATGCAAATAGAATCTACCTTCCTTATACCTCACTTTACAAGGAGCAGTTACTTTATCACACTAGATGTCACTACAGCACATATAAAGACACAATATATTGTGTTACAGATGTCGCTGGTCCCAGTCAGCAGTGGTTTAACAATGAAGCCTATGGCGGGTTATATGGCATCTATATGAATGAGGACGGACTACCCGGTTGTACACGTATAAGGAAATTTAAAGTATGGAAATGCTGGGATTATGGCATCTACATTCAGGTAATGTGTGACTAATATTAATATTTGTCTGGTTTCTTTGAACTATGGATGCATTTGCTCTATTAGGTTTTGTACACACGTAGGAGCTTGGTGCTGATTTTCAAGAATATTCCGCCTCAAAATCAGAGCCAAATTCCTCGTTGAATCTGCCGTCTATTTTATTCAATGGGAGGCAGAGATTGAAGCAGAACGCTGAAAAAATAAGTGTCGTGCTCAATCTTGCCTTGGATTCTGCGCGAGACACAGAACCCGCAAGACGACCTCAATTCCTCTTCATTTTCTGGAGAGCCCTTAACGTCTTACTACAGATTCTGACTTCTCTTGTGTCTTTATCTTTGCAGGCTGCTTCCTCAGTGCAGATCTCTGAAGTAGTTCTAGCAGATAATGGGATGGGTATACTTACCATCATATACACACCACCATCAGTCTCTCACTTGATATCTGATAAAACAGCCCAGATCTCAGTAAGTATGTAGTACATATATAAGAATATGTGTGAGTCTGTCTGCTCATAACTTCTACTGTAAACTACTGGATAGAACCATCCAAAAGACTACTAAAAAGATCTACAACAGGGAGAAACACTGAATGAATAAATTTCTACCCCCCCCCCCCAAAGAAAAAATATATCACGCTACTCAGCTCCTCCTGCTCTATTACATGGCTAAAATGTTATAGAAACCCAGTCATGCAGTCTTCAGGTGAATCTATCACCACCTACTCAACCAACTCCAGTTCTTTGTACCCTTCAATAGATGATATTCCACTTATTTCAGTTCTTTTGGAATTTTTTTCTTTAGCCCCCCACCATTTCTGAGCAATCTGTGCTGCTAGTTTCAGCACCTACTATGTCATTTAGGCTCTCTACTGTCACCTGGGCAGTGCCTGATTGTTTGCTCCTGCCACCAACCTGACATTAAAGAGTCTATTTGACTTATTGGATGCTAAAACGGTGAGGAGTAGAGAACTCCAACTATGCTGGAAGTAGTGGATCTGACTTATTACATAGTTGGTTTGACCCTGGAGGAGTCTCTGAGCCGTCTCCCTCTCACTGCTCTCCCATGGCTTCATAAGCGATTATGGTCAGACAGTAAGACTCATATGCTCCCTTAATCACCCACCAGATACTCAGGTCTTGCCGACTCTATGGTGCTGTGCGGAGACTTTTCTGTAATGATGGCCCTATGACCCCAATCTCGATCAACCCAGACTTCTATGCCGCTCTTCACTCCTCTTTCCTCTTCCATTCCGTGGGTCAACCCACCCTTAAATTCCATCAGGTTATGTCAGCCTCCTCCCCCGTTCTGAGTTACTCGCTCTGACCCCAAATCTTGACTCCATTGCCTCTCACTGGCAGTATGCTCAGCTTTCCCATTTCTATACTACTGTTAAGACGTCTCATAACCTTCATAGGACATTATTGCCTTTTGAATGTTTGTGCCTCTCATCTAGTGCTCGAACTCATACTGTCTCCTTTATCTATGGAATGCTCATGGAGGATTCTGCCAACAGTCTACCAGCATTCACGGGTAGTTGGGAAAGGGAATTGGGGGTCTCTTTCCTGCCAGATGCGTGGTCCTTGGCTTTCCAGGGATGTCACAAGTTCTCTATATCTTGCAAAGCGCAGGAGACGAACTACAAGATCCACTCTAGATGGTACAGAGTCCCCTCTGTCCTTCATGAGATTTACCCCTCTATTTCGGATCAATGCTGGAAATGTAACATTGACCGGGGCACAATGGCGCACGTCTGGTGGGGATGTACACTCCTACACCCCTTTTGGTTGGGTGTCCGTTATATTATTCAGACGGTCACTGGTATTGCCTTGGAAGATGACCCTGCTCCCCTGTCTCCGAGATCCGTTAGACTGTGGAAATCCCCCGACACCCCCCCCCCCTCTATACTGTCTTGACTCCAGGAGATCCTAAGCATACGCAGCATGGAGAATCTGCTCACAGAGCTGAAACATGACGATACAGCCCATCAGCAAATGTGGCTCCTGTGGAACCATTTCTACTACTCCACTGAATTTCAGTCTGCCTTCCCCTTTGTGTCCTCTTGATTTCTCCTTTCTCCCTCCTCCTTTTGTTACCTTTCTTTCTTCCCTTCCAACATGACATTAGGTATGTTTACCATGGTTTTTGTTCCTGAATTAAGTAATGCATATGGTGTGTAAAAGGAAGGCAGATTTTTTTGTATATTTAAAGGGAATCTATTACCAGGGCTGGGGCACCTAAACCACCAGCATGTCCTTATACTGCTGGAGTTTAGGAACCCCTAACCTGGAAATATTATTCCAGGATATTTTATGAATTTTAGGGTATGTTCTCAAACGCTTGTTCAATTACAATTATTTCTCTTCACCCCTCCCCCGCGTTTCAATAAGCATGCTTTACACTTTCAGTACTGTTGAAAAAAAGTACCCTGGTACATATTCCTATAACATATGTCAATAGGACAATCTATTGGTATATGGTATTGTGCAAAAGGTTTAGGCAGGTGTGAAAAAAGCTCTGCAAACTAAGAGTGCTTTCAGAAATAGAACTATTAATGTATGTGAATGAAGAAAAGAGAAATGTAAATCCCATCAATATTTGGTATGACCTTTGCCCTTTGGAGGAGGAGTCCTGGAAGTGATGATCCGGCCCCCACAGATATAGCCCTGATCTCATCATCATCCAGTCTGTCTGGGATGACATGAAGAGACAAGGATTGGAGCAAGCCTACATCCACAGAAGATCTGTGCTTAGTTCTCCAAGATGGCGGGAACAACCTCCCTGCCGAGTTCTGCCAAACACTGTCTGCAAGTACCGAGAAGAACTGATGGAAGGCAAAGTGCAAAGGTCACATGAAATATTGATGGGATTTAGATTTCTCTTTTTCTTCATACATTTAATTTTGTTCATCGACAAAAATAAACTATTAACCCTTCTATTTCTGAATGCATTCCAGCATCCCCACCACACATCTGCCTAAAACTTTTGTACCTTTTGAATGAAAACTGTACCTTGATTGGTTGGTTGTTATGGACAGCAAAGACTCTTTAAGTAAGTTTCATATAAAAATAATTGATAAAAATATAAAATTAATTTATACATTTATCATGTTTTTTAGAAATCCTTGCTGGTGGGATCTAGTCCATACTTTGACTGCAGCGATGTCTTGACAGATAGTGATCCCAATGTCAGGCTTTCTGCTCAACACCGCAGTGCCAGACCCCCGACAGGTAATCCCTGAACACAATATCAAGAACATTTTCATCAATATAATCAGTAAAATTTACAGAAAACATCCAAGATAAGTAAAGGTCTCATTGTTCACATTTCTTGGTACAGTTCCACCAGTTCAACAATTGCAAGAATTTTGGTAGAGTTGTAATAACTGAGACTGTTGTAAGTTCCCGCAACTATGAGGTTGATTCCAGCTATGTTACCACGTCTTATTGGTGACCAAAGTTTATCATGGATCCTTAGCCTCATTCACATGTCAGTGACTTCTGTCCTTGTGCCTCCCATTCTTATACAGGTGGCAGAAGTGGTATTTGCTGGCCCACCTTTGCCTCTGACCATAATGGAGCGCCTGAACACCCAATGGCAGGAATAACGAACTATAATGCAATTGGTGGCCTCATGACCGTGGAAGGTAAAGTATTTTTATGTTTTTTGTTTTTTTTTATAATCCTACTTGTATTTTGTTAAGTGACTACAATAACATGTTGTTCTTGTTTGTTTTAAGATACAACATTTGTGGGATACAAGTCTGTGTGTTCTGGACAATCCAATGTGATGTTCATGACAAACCCAGCAAATGAAGATTTGCAGCACCCGGTGAAAGTCTCCAGAATAACTACTTCGGACAGTTCCGAGGATGACAAAGTCTTTATCCATCGACCAGATGTAACGTAAGTCACTGTGCTACAAGAAACAAGTGTATTTGCAATGATAAATTGGACTAAATGTGTATCCTTGCCTCCTTCTCAACAAACAGATAGTATACAGTTGCCCAAATAACCATAAGCAGGGCAAAGATGGATGCATTACAGCCAAAAACGCACAGTTGACAAATACAGTTCTAAGCATGACATGACTGGGAGAATAGCCCCTATAAACAATATATTCTCTACACCTATATTAGACATATCAAAATAAAGAGAAAAACACTTTAATATCAGATAGATAATGTAATATAAAATAAGCAAAGTTCAATGAATGTGCAGACAAATACCAATAATACAATATGTAATGGTTACTGTTAGAAGAAACTTGCAATATGGTGAGAAAACCTGGTCCAAACAGAAGTTTTAGCTCCACCCCATTGGCTGTAGACTTACCAGCTCCCTTAAGGGTCCTAAAGATAAAAATCAAGTGAATGCTAGGTAACATGGAATATCACAACTGGCAGAATACACTAAAACTTGTGTAATAGCGCAGATGTGGCATTTTTAAAATATATTTTTTACTTGTTGCTACAGAAAAGCCAACCCATCTGACTGTGTAGATATGACTTGTGATGCTAAGAGGAAGACATTGTTGAAAGATCTTGATGGCTCTTTCCTGGGTAACATTGGGGCTGTAGTTCCACAATCAGAATACCAGTGGAATGGAGACACAAGATATGGGCTTGGAGACTACAGGATTCCAAAAGTCATGCTGACTGCGTTGAATGGAAGTCGAATCCCCGTATCACAGGTGGCGCCAAACCAAGGTAAACACCCTAAGACTAGGGAAACTGTACAATATAAGTGCTTAAGGCATACCTAAAGTTTTTTGTTACATTTCATAAGTCAATAGTTCAGGTTATCATAGTGAACTTTGGAATATATTTTATAAAAGAAACATGCTTCTTATTCTCCCCCTTACCCTGCACTGATCGTTGTTACTGAATGCCCTGATGCAGTCTATACACAGCTTATAGCACAGATCATTGAAGTCTATGGAGAAGGGAAGGGCTAGGAAGAGAATGGACAAACAGAGAGCAGAGTGTAAGAGAGACTGTAAGCTGTGTGTGGATCTGACCAGTGGATTCAGAAACAGTGATCAGTACAGGGAAAGAGGAAGGGGAATAACAGGAGAAGGCGGCATTTTTATGTAATAAAATATGTTACAATTTTTATTATCCGCACTATAGATTTGTAAAATTCAACATAAATGTTTAGGTAACATACACTTTAAGATTTTCATCCCTTATCAATTTATGGTAAATGCTCATTGATCTCTTTTCCGTCCATTCATAATTATTGTTACTCCAGCAATACCTATCAATATGGGTATTATTATAACATTCTTTAATATCATGTTCTATCAAAGAAATACAATAAAACTCAGGGCAGAGAACCTGCAGGACAGCCCAAAAGAATACATATAATATAACACACAATTTATTAATATATCTTTATGTTGAGGCTTTATTTTCCCTGCATAGATGCTATGTTGAGATCCCTTCCTGTCTCAGACATTTATGGTATATCCACAGAATATGCCATAAATATCTTATAGATGCGGGTCCCATCTCTAGAACGTATCAGGAGGGCAGAGGTGGGGAACCCCCACCCCATAAATGCAATGAAAGGACGGTTGGCTGCCTAGGCTTGGCACTCTTCATTCACTTCTATGGAAGCTCTGAAAAAAGCGAAGCACTCCTACTTGGCTGTTTTGGGAATCCCACATAACTTAATTGAAAGAGCTACACATGTATGGCCACCTCTATTTTCATAGCAACCACACAGTGATCAGTCCCTGAGAGCAGACCTCCGGACCTCAGTTACACAGATTGTCCTGTACTATGGAATATGTAGACAGATCTCTATAGTAACATCCACATTTACAAACCATTTCCATACTTTTGTGTTTGCTTCTCTCAGGGATTATCAGGGATAACACATGTGTATACATGCCGGCCTGGGAGAGCTACAAATGCTTTGGCCTGAACTACGAGATGCTTGTCATTGAGAGTCTTGATGTTGACACTGAGACGAGACGCCTGTCACCTGTGGCTGTGCTGGAGGACGGCTATGTGGACCTTATCAATGGTACATGTGACATAATATTTCCATACACATATTTCCATGGATTTATTTTGAAGGTTATACTATACAGTTCTATATTTCAATTTTAGGACCCCAAGACCACGGCTGGTGCTCTGGATACACGTGTCAGAGGAGGGTCTCCTTGTTTCACTCTATAGTGGCTACAAACAAGTCATTTGATGTTTATTTTACCAGCACGAGCCCCCAGAATCTGCGACTGAAAATGCTCAACACAGACAACACCAAAGTAAGATATTCCATTAACCAGATGGTGACTTGGGGGTTAACAATGTATCATGTTTTAATATACTTTGGAGTAATTTCTTTAGTGTATTAAAGGGATTATCTCATAAAGAGACAAGCTGAAGTTGCAGCCAACAGGATAATGTAGTATTGCATGGTGACTATTCAGGTGAATAACTTATCATGTAATACAGATGTGTCTACCCTGTGCTTACCTCAAATTTTGTTAAAGGTAGTCTACCACCTCTCCCCAAGCTTAATGAACGGTTCCCCAGTGCACCAACTGCCTTATTGCATGTCAAAAGGAAGGGAAATAAAGGAAACATGTATATGTGGAAACATTGAGTATACCATAAACACCTTGCAAAGTGGTATGCCTGAGGGGGCCCCCTTCTATGACGTCCTTATTGTTCTAAAATGGCATCTAGAAGATGGTTGTCTTAGTGCTACACAACCATATTAGGCTGTGTTCACACGGAGGAATTTGCTGTGTATTTGGGAGCGGATTTTACCCTCGAATATGGAGCAGATTCCTCCTGGAATCCGCCTCCCATTGTTTTCAATGGGAGGCAGAGATCAAAGCAGGATGCGGAAAAAAGAAGCGTCCTGCTCGATCTTGCCGCGGATCAGCCGCAGGTCCACCGCTCAAGACTCCCTGCTCATCAGGCCCATTCATCCAAGCCTAATCAACAGCGGGATGCCGCGACGGAATGTTGATGCACTGCATCGGCATCCCATCTAATTTTCCGCCGTGTGAACATACCTCTACAGATCTATGTTTTAACTGCTGTGGACTGATAACATACCTTCTCCTGCCTCTGACGTTATATGGCACCATGCCTATGGGTCTTTAATACAGACTTAGAGTTATCAGGTAATGCTTTATGATGGACACCCATATAACGGCATATGATGTCGGCATTGATTGTTCTAACATTTTTGGCCTGGTTTCATTCTGTTCCATAGCATCACACAACTGACAACATTACATTTCTTTTATTGTAGTCTGTCCTTGTGGGGATCTACTTCTCAAATCCTCAGCGACTGGATGTCTATGTTAATAGTGTGTATATAAACCCTACAAATATACAGTGGCAGGGATCGGACTATACACTGAATGCCCCTACTTATCAGGGTAAGTTATTGCATCTATCACTACATCTGTATAGGAAAAAATTAGGTATTTTGTTAACCCTTTCCCGACATCCACCGTACTATTATTATATAGGGCATTTAAATATGGCAGCTGCATTGTAATGCATTGTATTAGTGAAACGACTCCCTGCGGTTCAAGACCCTTAGGGGTCTAATAAATGCAATATAAAAAAAAAGTAAAAAAAAATAAAAATAAAGAAAATAAAAAGTAAAAGTTCAAAGCACCCCCCTTTCCCTAGAATATATATAAAAATTCAAAATAACTGTGAAACATACACATTAGGTATCCCTGTGTCTGAAAACACCCGGTCTACAATCTTATAAAAATATTTTTCCCGAACGGTGAACGCTGTAGTGGGAAAAAAAAAAGCAAAAGTGCTGTTTCGCCTCTGATAAAAATTTGGATAAAAAGTGATTCAAGCGATAGACATTCCCCAAAATGATATAACTAAAAAGTACACCTAGCTCCGCAAAAAATACTCCGTATGAATCCCCATACATGGAAATAGAAAAAAGTTACGAGTGTTAGAATATGGCGACTTTTTGAAAATATTTTTTTTATAGATTTAGATTTTTAAGGGGTTAAATGTAAATAAAACTGTATAAATTTGGTATCCCCAGAATCATACTGAAACATAGCATACAGGTGACATGTCATTTTGGCTGCAGAGTGAAGGCCGTAAAAACGTAGCCTGTGAGAAAGTCGCACAAATGTACTTTTTCTCCTTCTGAATTCTGAATTTTTTTCCAGCTTCCCAGTACATTGTACAGAATAATAAATGATACCATTATGAAGAACAATTTGTCCTGCAAACATAAAGCCCTCATATGGCTCTGTGAACAGAAAAATAAAAAAGTCATGGGGTTTGGAAGGCAGAAAAATGAAAATTGAAAAATGTCACCGTCAGGAAGGGGTTAATATTGATCTGACATTAGAGGGAATCTGTCTGTAATGTTCAATACAATGACAGAATAAAATTGGATCAATTTACAGATAGTTAGAAAGGTAGAGTCCACCCAACCCAGATGGAACTACCATGTTCTACCTCTAAAGGTGGGCATATACATTTGGTAAACTTTGGCTGAACCTACCAATTATGGCAGGATCAGCTGACCATCTAATGTGCATTGGAATCAACACATTACCTCCTGACGGCAGTTGTTCCGGCAAAGAAGGATCAGACATGTTGGAATTCAACATGCCCAATCCTTTATTTCAGTGGGTTTAAAGGAGAGGTGTCCGTCAACTGCTTATTTCCTTCTCCCTACTGAAAACACATGCAAGTTCGACCAAGCCTGGACTGGATGAAGACATGTCCATTTCATGGTGAACAAGGTTAGATATGAAAGATAACACTATGTGGCCAATATATTAAGATTGGATTGCCAATGTTAATCAACAGTTATTCTGCCTTGAGATGTACCAAAAGGCTTGCACAAAAATGTTTTCTACAACAGAAAACTGATATACAATTGATAATAAATTCCCTTAATTGACTGATCACTGCTGTAATCCACAGACCAGGACATCCAGGGCTACAACAAGTATCTCTGGCTAATTCCATGACATATTTTTGTCCTTGGCTATGAAATTAACCCTGTTGTTGCCAATTACAGTCATTATCTCTTTCATTACAAATACATTATTGGTAGGTTCTGTAAATGTCTCTTCTTCTGACAGGGCAATACATGCCTCAGCTCAGCTCTACAGTTTTGGGAGAAAACTTCTTTGACAGGGACTATAATATGCTGTATGTGCTGGTCAGAGGATCCACTCCTGTAGAAATACATACGTCTCCTCTCATTGTTGTCTCATTTAATCTGCCGGCGATGACTGTGGATCAGTTTTACGGTGACAATCTTATCAGGAACCTCGCACTTTTCTTGAAGATCCCAGCGAGCAAAATTCGTATTACAAAGATAATCCAAGAAGGTTCCAGACGCAGAAAGAGAGCCGCAGGAGGACTCAGTGTATCAGTGGAAATTTCCGATCCACCAACCCAACAATTGAACTCTACTACTAACTCTACAGGTAAGTAGGAAAGCATTGGCATGAGTGAAAACTACCTAAGGCCCCACGTGGCATCTCGCAGCAAAATAGCGGCGGCAACGCATCATAATTCTTCCCGCAGCGTTTTAGACATAAAGTTTACAGAGGTTTCCTCTGCGGACTTTCTGTTTCAATTATACCTATGGAGAAACCGCCGGCATTTCCGTAGGTATAATTGACATGCTGCGGTTTCCAAAACAGTGCCGGTTTTGGAAATCGCCGCGTGTCCACAGCGTGGTTTTTACTGCAAAGTGGGCATGGGATTTGCTGGAATCCCATCCACTTTGCTCTGACTGTAAAATAACATGATTTTTTCCACGGCGTTGACACCACGGGAAAATCGTGGCGTGTACGCCACATGGGGCCCCGGCCTAAAACACTCTTTAAAGGGGTTGTCCAGCCGGTAACATTTAACACATGACTAATTACACAGTATCATTATTTATTCAACAAAAGCTTGGCAAAAATTTAGAAGTAGTGTGTGAAAAATTAATTACACCCTTACTGCTCCCATAGGAAGTAAAAGGTAAGTACCAGCCAGGTGCTGCTAATCAAATGTCTTGAATAATTGATCTGCAGCAAGTGTGATGCCACAAGGAGATCCAAAAGAGGTGAGTATAAATGTTTTTTATTTTTTACAACTCCCTTAGGCCTCCAACTATTACAGTGGGGAAAAAAAGTATTTAGTCAGCCACCAATTGTGCAAGTTCTCCCACTTAAAAAGATGAGGCCAGCCTGTAATTGTCATCATAGGTAGACCTCAACTATGAGAGACAAAATGAGAAAACAAATCCAGAAAATCACATTGTCTGATTTTTTTAAGAATTTATTTGCAAATTATGGTGGAAAATAAGTATTTGGTCACCTACAAACAAGCAAGATTTCTGGCTCTCACAGACCTGTAACTTCTTCTGTAAGAGGCTCCTCTGTCCTCCACTCATTACCTGTAGTAATGGCTCCTGTATGACATTATTATCAGTATAAAAGACACCTGTCCACAACCTCAAACAATCACACTCCAAACTCCACTATGGTGAAGACCAAAGAGCTGTGGAAGGACACCAGAAACAAAATTGTAGACCTGCACCAGGCTGGGAAGACTAAATCTGCAATAGGCACGCAGCTAGGTGTGAAGAAATCAACTGTGGGAGCAATAATTAGAAAATGGAAGACATACAAGACCACTGATAATCTCCCTCCATCAGGGGCTCCACGCAAGATCTCACCCCGTGGGGTCAAAATGATCACAAGAACGGTGAGCAAAAATCCCAGAACCACACGGGGGGGACCTAGTGAATGACCTACAGAAAGCTGGGACTAACGTAACAAAGGCTACCGTCAGTAACACACTACGCCGCCAGGGACTCAGATCCTGCAGTGCCAGATGTGTCCCCCTGCTTAAGCCAGTACATATCCAGGGCCATCTGAAGTTTGCTAGAGAGCATTTGGATGTTCCAGAAGAGTATTGGGAGAATGTTATATGGTCAGATGAAACCAAAGTAGAACTGTTTGGTAGAAACACAACTCATCGTGTTTGGAGGAGAGTGAATGTTGAGTTGCATCCGAAGAATACCATACCTACTGTGAAGCATGGGGGTGGCAACATCATGCTTTGGGGCTGTTTCTCTGCAAAGAGACCAGGACGACTGATCCGTGTATATAAAAGAATGAATGGGGCCATGTATGGTGAGATTTTGAGTGCAAAACTCCTTCCATCAGCAAGGGCATTGAAGATGAAATGTGGCTGAGTCTTTCAGTATGACAATGATCCCAAGCACACCTCCAGGGCAACGAAGGAGCGGCTTCGTAAGAAGCATTTCAAGGTCCTGGAGTGGCCTAGCCAGTCTCCAGATCTCAACCCCATAGAAAACCTTTGGAGGGAGTTGAAAGTCCGTGTTGCCCAGCGACAGCCCCAAAACATCACTACTCTAGAGGAGATCTGCATGGAGGAATGGGCCAACATACCAGCAACAGTGTGTGCCAACCTTGTGAAGACTTACAGAAAACGTCTGACCTCTGTCATTGCCAACAAAGGATATATAACAAAGTTTTGAGATGAACTTTTGTTATTGACCAAATACTTATTTTCCACCATAATTTGCAAATAAATTCTTTAAAACTCAGACAATGTGATTTTCTGGATTGGTTTTCTCATTTTGTCTCTCATAGTTGAGGTCTACCTATGATGTCAATTACAGGACGGCCTCATCTTTTTAAGTGGGAGAACTTGCACAATTGGTGGCTGACTAAATACTTTTTTTCCCCACTGTATACTCTGTTGTTTGAAGTGACTCCAGAGTATAATAATTTCACTCCTGGTCTATACAAATTTCTTTAACCTGAAATGAATCAGGGTCCAAACCATCTAAACCACCTAAACCTGAAATGAATATTGGGAGGTTTGGCCATCTCTAGTACTTTCCACAGTGTCGAGGATTTACTGCAGGGCCTGTATTGTATCCATCCTGACTGCTGACAGGTATTCTTTTCTGCTTGTTTGGCTTATATTATCTGTGGCCTCTCCATTTGTATTACTGTAGCAAACTCTCAATTCTGAGGCCTAAAATCTGGTTCATGGGGAGCTTAACTCCTTCCCTTCTGGTGCCAGACTAGAGACCCCGTCTCTCTCCTTTTATCAGTTTTTCGGGGCATCTCAGACTCAAAAGACCAGCTCTAGTGCCACGTACAGAGCCACATTTGATGAAAACTAAACACGTAATACCAACTGTCACAGGACCTGGGCACTTTGCAGTAATTGAATCGACCATGAACTCCTCTGTATACCAAAATAGTTTAGAATCAAATGGGAGACCATCTATCCAACAGCCTAAGTTTGACTGAAACTGGGTCATGCAACAGGATAATGATCCCGAGCACGCCAGTAAGTCTACAGCTGTGGTGGGACCTTAAGAGAACTGTACATAAAGTAATGCCCACAAACTTCAATGCAATAAAGCCAGGTTGTAAAGAAGAGTCTGACAAAATTCCTCCAAATTGTAAAGAGATGTACAAGACTTATAATGTCATAGAGAAAACCGTTACTTCAAGTTATTGCTGCTAAAGGCTCTATGAGCTTTTGGTTCATGGGATGGATTTCATTTTTCACACATGGTTTTTTCGGAACCATTTCAACTCCATTTTTGTTAAACAACTAAGACTGTGGAATCTGTTGCGTGTTGCTGTTCATGTGAGGTTTCATTACCCTACTTTAAGATTATGTAAGAACCAACATTTTTTTTAATTATGTCCTGATACGTAAAAGCCTAGAAAGAGGATGTAGCTTTTTTTTTCTCATGACTGTATGAATGTGAGATTTTAAGCCCACATTCTGATCATATTGTGAGAGCCCATCTGCCAGAAGTCTTAGCAAAGGGGAGTGGTTTATCCTTCCTTAGGCCCTTTGTGCACGACCGTGGGCTAGGTCAGTGTACTATCTGGGTTTTTCCCAGATAGAACACTGACCCATTCATTTCTGTTGGCCCATGCACATGACTGTGGACATGGATCTGTGTGCGGGCTGACAGTCCAGCCACAAAACTCAGAACAGGTCTTATTCCTGTCCAGTTTTACGGCCGTGCTTCCACGGCCCCCAATCATTGAATTAATAGGGCTGTGGAAGCATGGCTGGTGTATGGGTGGCACACAAATGACATCCGTATGTCGCCCGTGCACTGGCTGTGCCATTCAATCATGGCCAGCGGCCCGCACACGACAGTGTGCAACGGGCCTTATAGTAATGGGGGAGAGCTCCTGCAGCAGCCAGTTGCCTTACAGGTATATGAGAATTAGGGGGTATTAAATAGCTATTCTCTAGTGACACCTATATATACATACTGTAGAATTATTTATTTTTTCTCATATGAAAATCAAAGCAGAGAAATATATGTCACAGGAGAGGAGATTATCAGGGGAAATCCTTGTATTTTTTCCATTTAATGTTTCCCAAATTCAAGATTTATTTTTTGTAAAATTACAAATACATGTTTGTCGTTTTCCATATTCCTACCAGTTTACAACACAAGAGCCACAAAGCTATCCAGGCTCTTCCTCTTTCCGTTCCTGGAGTTTATTTTAGCCCATTGCGTATTCCCAGTAATAATCTTCTGCTTCTGATCTTGTTCTTTAGGTGACCTGTCATACACAGATTTCCAGTCTATGAGTAAGGACCTGGCATCTGCCGCTATTAATGGAAGTCTCAGCTCTCAGTTGAACGTCACAGTGTCATCATTGTCCATTTCTGACCCAGTTCCACCTCCTAGTGATCCTGCCTGGAGTCAGGTGATTTCTCCCCCACTCCTATTCTGTTACCAGATCATTGCCACCCACAAAGGTGTCAGTATGTATAACATCACATACATCTTAGGAGACTGCTATAATGGTATAGTGGAATATGTGTCTAGTGTGAGGGGAACATTCAGTATGTGTGCAGTGTGTGAATGGTGTGTGTGATATGTGTACAGTGTGTGAGTGGCACATGCAATACAAATGAAGCCAAGTTTAACATGAATTTTAATACATTAAGTAAACAGTTGCCAATCCCTCCAACTTGACTTTTTTCCATTGCTTTCAATGGCGATTTATCGAAGATGGCTACAAGTGTATATGTAATTTGTGAGTGACGAGTGCAGTATGTGTATAGTGTGAATGGTACATGTAATATGTCTCCAGTGTGTGAGTGGCGCATGTGCTATGTGCCTACTCTGTACTGTCTAATGTGACTTTGAGTTACCCCATTGAGGCTCAGTCAACCAAGGGCCAACATAGACCTGAAGCCGACCACAGGTAATGGAATTGCAGTATAGACTGAAGAAATTAGGAGCCATGCCACCAAAGAACTACCCAAGACACAGTGACATAGATAATGTGATGTTTTACAGGTGGCAACTGAGTCTGAAAACAAAACCCAGTCATCTACTGGAAACTATTTGGCTGCTGTATCTGCACTCAAAGTCGTCCAAGAACCAGTGGCTGGAGTTCCTGGAGAGAGGCTTTACCAGCAGCCATGTGTAATGGCTCAAGACTCCAATGTAAGTAGTGTACATGTATGTAATAGAGAATCGACACATTATAATTCAACCTGATCCTTGGATCTACTCGGTGCAAGGGCACATGACCCCTGTGGTGATCTCTCATCACTCCTTACATATACTGTACATGTTTGAAAATTTAAAGCAGTAAATATATTGATTGCTAAGGACACTGACACTTTTTCTTGTTAGAACTGATTGTACAGTGGTTGTCTAATAGTGGATATTATTGACCTATCCTTAGAATATGTCAAAAATAGATTGCTGGGGGTCTGACACCAATCAGATGTTCAGTGTACAGAGTTGGAAGCAGGACTTTTTGGTCCAAGATTTCTGTCAGACACTGCGTCGGAGATTCCCCCCTGCCCCAACCCCGGGCAGCTTCCAGTTAACTCATCCCATCCTCTAGAAACCACAAACCACAGTGCAATAAGCATTGTAAACAGTATGAAACATGGAAAACATTGGTGCAACAATTAGATATAACATTTTACCACAAGGAGCATCCTTGTGCAACACTATAGTAAGTTCTAAATGGGATGTGAACAGAGGCTAAACCACTCACATACATTTTTTCCAGTTGATAAATCAGGGCCTCCACCATCTTTTTCCAGCCCTCTTTACATCAATGAGACTAAACTTCAATACCATACACAGCTATGGACAGGGGTAATGCGCGACCATATTTTTCAAATTTTTACATCCCTTTTGATGGAATTATGAAAAAAGCATGTTCAGATGTGCCAATTCCTTATAGTCATAGTCACCATAACAAGTATATTCTCTTATGTGCTAATTTTAGTGTATTATCTCACTTTTTTCTAGGGAAACTGTGTCTCTGTAAGCACAAGCTCGCTGACATTGACGGCCACCCTGAAAGACTCCAACAACGCTATCGTCAGCAATGGACTGGATGGAAATGTGACCATCTTATTTGACAGCTGTTGGGCGAACTACACCAACCTTGTTCTCAAAGTACCAGGTAGAGTGTAAACTCCATATTACATATGAGAATGTAGACACGTGGACAAAATTGTTGGTACCCCTCGTTTAATGAAAGAAAAACCCACAATGGTCACAGAAATAACTTGAAACTGACAAAAGTAATAATATATAAAAATTCTATGAAAATGAACAAATGAAAGTCGGGCATTGCTTTTCAACCAGGCTTCAACAGAATTTTTATAAAAAGAAAACTCATGAAACAGGCCTGGACAGAAATGATGGTACCCCTGAAAATAATGTGACCAAAGGGACTTGTTAAATCAAGGTGTGTCCACTAATTAGCATCACAGGTGTCTACAATCTTGTAATCAGTCAGTGGGCCTGTATATAGGGCTACAGATACTCACTGTGCTGTTTGGTGACATGGTGAGTACCACACTCAACATGGACCAGAGGAAGCGAAGGAAAGAGTTGTCTCAGGACCATCTCCAAGCAGCTTGATGTTCCTGTGAATACAGTTGCACATATTATTCAGAAATTTAAGATCCATGGGACTATAGCCAACCTCCCTGGACATGGCCGCAGGAGGAAAATTGATGACAAATCAAAGAGAAGGATAATATGAATGGTAACAAAAGAACCCAGAAAAACTTCTAAAGAGATTAAAGGTGAACTTCAAGCTCAAGGAACATCAGTGTCAGATCGCACCATCCGTCGTTGTTTGAGCCAAAGTGGACTTCATGGGAGACAACCAAGGAGGACACCATTGTTGAAAACAAATCATAAAAAAGCCAGACTGGAATTTGCCAAACTACATGTTGACAAGCCACAAAACTTCTGGGAGAATGTCCTATGGACAGATGAGACAAAAATTGAAATTTTTGGCAAGGCACATCAGCTCTATGTTCACAGACGGAAAAATTAAGCATATCTTGAAAAGAACACTGTCCCTACTGTGAAACATGGAGGAGGCTCTGTTATGTTCTGGGACTGCTTTGCTGCATCTGGCACAGGGTGTCTTGAATCTGTGCAGGGTACAATGAAATCTCAAGACTATCAAGGGATTCTAAAGAGAAATGTGCTGCCCAGTGTCAGAAAGCTTGGTCTCAGTCGCAGGTCATGGGTCTTGCAACAGGATAATGACCCAAAACACACAGCTAAAAACACCCAAGAATGGCTAAGAGGAAAACATTGGACTATTCTGAAGTGGCCTTCTATGAGCCCTGACCTAAATCCTATTGAGCATCTTTGGAAGGAGCTGAAACATGCCGTCTGGAAAAGGCACCCTTCACACCCGAGACAACTGGAGCAGTTTGCTCATGAGGAGCGGCCAAAATACCTGCTGAGAGGTGCAGAAGTCTCATTGACAGTTACAGGAATTGTTTGATTGCATTGATTGCCTCAAAAGGTTGTGCAACAAAATATTAAGTTAAGGGAACCATCATTTCTGTCCAGGCATGTTTCATGAGTTTTCGTTTTTTAAAAATTCTGTTGAAGCATGGATGAAAAGCAATGTCTGACTTTCATTTGTTCCTTTTCATAGAATTTTTATATATTATTACTTTTGTCAGATTCAAGTTACAGTATTTCTGTGACCATTGTGGATTTTTCTTTCATTAAACAAGGGGTACCAACAATTTTGTCCACGTGTGTATGTGCTACTCCTTTCATCCTGCACCCTCTTGATTGGAAATCCTGCTGATGTATGTAGCAAAATAGTTCTATCTACAGTACAGACCAAAAGTTTGGACACACCTTCTCATTCCAAGAGTTTTCTATATTTTCATAACTATAAAAATTGTAGATTCACACTGAAGGCATCAAAACTATGAATTAACACATGTGGAATTATATACTTAACAAAAAAGTGTGAAACAACTGAAAATATGTCTTATATTCTAGGTTCTTCAAAGTAGCCACCTTTTACTTTGATTACTGCTTTGCACACTCTTGGCATTCTCCTGATGAGCTTCAAGAGGTAGTCACCTGAAATGGTCTTCCAACAGTCTTGAAGGAGTTCCCAGAGATGCTTAGCACTTGTTGGCCCTTTTGCCTTCACTCTGCGGTCCAGCTCACCCCAAACCATCTCGATTGGGTTCAGGTCTGGTGACTATGGAGGCCAGGTTATCTGGTGTAGCACCCCATCACTCTCCTTCTCGGTCAAATAGCCCTTACACAGTCTGGAGGTGTGTTTGGGGTCATTGTCCTGTTGAAAAATAAATGATGGTCCAACTAAACGCCAAAACGGATGGAATAGCATGCCGCTGCAAGATGCTGTGGTAACCATGCTGGTTCAGTATTACTTCAATTTTGAATAAAGCCCCAACAGTGTCACCAGCAAAGCACCCCCACACCATCACACCTCCTCCTCCATGCTTCACGGTGGGAACCAGGCATGTAGAGTCCATTCGTTCACCTTTTCTGCGTCGCACACAGACAGGGTGGTTGGAACCAAAGATCTCAAATTTGGACTCATCAGACCAAAGCCCAGATTTCCACAGGTCTAATGTCCATTCCTTGTGTTCTTTAGCCCAAACAAGTCTCTTCTGCTTGTTGCCTGTCCTTAGCAGTGGTTTCCTAGCAGCTATTTTACCATGAAGGCCTGCTGCACACAGTCTCCTCTTAACAGTTGTTGTAGAGATGTGTCTGCTGCTAGAACTCTGTGTGGCATTGACCTGGTCTCTAATCTGAGCTGCTGTTAACCTGCGATTTCTGAGGCTGGTGCCTCGGATGAACTTATCCTCCACAGCAGAGGTGACTCTTGGTCTTCCTTTCTTGGGGCGGTCCTCATGTGAGCCAGTTTCTTTGTAGCGCTTGATGGTTTTGGCCACTGCACTTGGGGACACTTTCAAAGTTTTCCCAATTTTTCGGACTGACTGACCTTCATTTCTTAGTAATGATGGCCACTCGTTTTTCTTTACTTAGCTGCTTTTTTCTTGCCATAATACAAATTCTAACACTCCATTCAGTAGGACAATCAGCTATGTATCCACCTGACTTCTGAACAACACAACTGATGGTCCCAACCCCATTTATAAGGCAAGAAATCCCACTTATTAAACCTGACAGGGCACACCTGTGAAGTGAAAACCATTTCAGGTGACTACCTCTTGAAGCTCATCAAGAGAATGCCAAGAGTGTGCAAAGCAGTAATCAAAGCAAAAGGTGGCTACTTTGAAGAACCTAGAATATAAGACATATTTTCAGCTGTTCCACACTTTTTTGTTAAGTATATAATTCCACATGTGTTAATTCATAGTTTTGATGCCTTCAGTGTGAATCTACAATTTTTATAGTCATGAAAATACAGAAAACTCTTGGAATGAGAAGGTGTGTCCAAACTTTTGGTCTGTGCTGTATATGTATGTCTGGATTTTTGAGTTTACAATAATCTAGTTCCTCGGTGATCTGAGAATTGTGAATGATTGGAATTTTTATTATACAGTAAAATAGTCAGAGACATTAAAACGGGCATGTGCACCCTTAAACACATCTAACACATTATTTAGGTAATTTTGTATTAGTAGATGGGTGTCCCCTATTTAGGGCCCTTATCTGTCAGCCAGAATGGAAAGCAAGCAAAACTGGAGGACTGAACATGTCCGTGGATTAAAGGGGTTATGCCACAAACAATATTTGTACTCCACCCATAGGATAAATTGCTGATTGGTGAGTCCCCTACTGATCCTGAGAACGAGGTTGTTTTACCCCCCCGTTGTGAATGCAACCGCAGCGAAAGCAGTCCAACCCCCACTCCATGCCAAAGTACAGCACTCAACTGTCTCCGGCACTATCACTGAAATTAATTGGAGTGGGTCCCATCTACTTTCATCGTGGCTGCATTCTCAGGATCGGTGGGAGTGTCAGCAGTCAGACCCCACCCATCAGCAATTTATCCTCTATCATAAGGATAAGCCATCAATATCTCATTCTGGGTGGCTGACATCCCATCAGCTGCTTGGGACTGCTATTGGACTCAGTACCGTAGAGTGCACAGAGCAGGTGGCTCCCTACATTGTATAGGGGCTTTTATAGCTCAGCTCCCATTCACTTAAATGGGACAGAACTGTAGTAATACCGAATGACTACTATAAAATATATGCCTGCTTCTAGTGCTATACACTGCATAGTACAGAGCTCGACTGCAGTTGCAAACAGCTAATCGGTGTAGGGGCTGGGTGTCAGATCCCATGATCAGGTATTAGGCCCTGAAAAAAATCAAGGAAACCCCTTCCATTTTAATGGAAATTGTCTACCTTGAACACTTATCCACAAACAGCTGGTCCCTATGAGCCAAGACCCATAATGACCAGTAAAGGCCTTTGGTTGGTCCCTGACTTCTGACTATCTATATTACTTTTTTGACAATAACAGTAACATTAAAATGAAAAAAAGGAAAAACTTTATTTTGTTATCTTTATTGCAGGAAACAGATACAAGCTTGAGTTTGTGCTAAATAATGTCTATGCTCAGACAAGGTCGTTTGATGCCCAAAATGTAACAACCACAACAACAACAACAACCACAAGCACAACAGCAATAACAACCAAAACAACAAGTACAACAAAAACATCATCAACAACAACAAGCACTACCACTACAACTACTGATGGCAATGATGGTGATGATGGAGACGCTGCTGTGGCCATATATAGTCCATTCCAGACATTGTTGACTTTGGCCATTACCTTGATAACTGTGAATCTATTAATGGAGATGTTATAAGGACTGGTAAACTGGTAAGAAATCTAAAATATAATTATCATTATATAGAATTATCATTAGGAGAATGTTTATAGCAGTGTTGCAGTGCATATAATTTCTACCAATTTTGTCAATTTTCCTTCAATGTTTGATAAATGTAAGTCTATCAGTTCTGTCCTAATAAGTTACTCCACTTACTATGTCACCTGACTACTGGGCTAAGGTTGCAACATTTCTTTTTTACTTTTTAAAAAGTTGCATTTGATAAATCTGGTGTACATTATCCTGATATGCTATTCACGCTCACTTTCCCACCCTCTTTTCAAAAGTGGAGTAAGCAGTGTAAGGCTGAGGCCCCATATTGCAGAAAAGCAGTTTTTTGTTTTTGTTGCAGATTTTGCTGTCGTTTTTTGAGTTAAAGCCAAGAGTGGCTTCTACAGTAATGGGAAATATATAGGAAGTTCTTATACTTCCACTCCTGGTTTGGCTCAAAATAATGCAGCAAAATCAGTAGTAGTCAGTTACGGATGGGCTCATGGTGACTGTAGGTGGCTTGACCAACCCAAAGTGTCCAACCTGGCCGATGGCTCATAGGTTCAATCACAGTTATGAAGTCCATCAGAAATTACCCTCACAGTCATTGCCCTCATGCACAAAGTCCATAAGCAGGACTATGGCTCATCTGACTGCGTATTGGCATGTGAACTGATTGTTAACCTGCCTTAGCTCATTCCAGCTTATACTACCTGTAACATCCTTGCCCGTCTGGGCTTTGGCGCCATCCTCCGGCTGCTTGCTGAGGCGCAGGAGGCGGGTCCGGCTGTGATTCCTTCCTTTGGTTTCTTCTTGTATTGTCTGAACACTGTCCTATTCCCTCACCTCTGTAATTGATTTTCCACTACACCCATCTCCTTCACCTTGCTTTCCTTCTGCTCCTCTAATAGTTAATTTTAGCCTTACCTGTGTGATTGACAGCCTATCTTCCTATCAAGTCTGTGGCGGGTTCTTCATTCCTATTTATTGTATGCTCACATTCACATTGGCGCTTGCTATTTCCTTGTGCATGCTGGCTATTTACTCTTTGCTGTTTCGTTACCTGTATTCTTATTCCTGACCTCTGGCTTTACCTTTGACTACTCTCTCAGATTTTGATTCAGTACTGCATTGCTCGACTGTTACCGACCCTTGGCTAGCTGACCTCCCTTTTGTTGTTGTCGGCATTCTGTGTCTTCACTTATCTATAAGAAGGGATTGCCGCCCAGTTGCTGGCTGTCACCTATGACAGTTCAGTTCAAGTAGGCAGGGACAGGGGAGGGTTCAGCTTAGGGCTCACTGTCTTGTCGTGCCCCTCCCCTCAGGATTCACCAGCAGCGACTGGGGAATTGCTCATCTAGTAATTCTCTTACACCGCCATTATCTTCTACTAAGGAAGACAGAGCTCACCCCCCCCCCCCAAACTAGGACAGAAGAGAATTTACCAGTGTCTTCCCCCCTCATTAGAATGTCCGAGGGCTGTACCATCTTTTCAAGTTAGCCAAGTGGTTTGTCTCTCTTAAACCTACTGTATATAGTGGAAATAATGCCACAGTTGCAAGACCCCGTTTTTCGACACCAGAATTCCAAGGTGCAGAGCTTGGTAAATCCCCCTTCTTAGTCTTCATTCATATTTTTGTAAGTAGCAAAGCAAACTTTAGTTTAGGATCTGCAAGAGAGACAGCTCAGAGATGATTAACCCTGAATACACTTTGTTCAACCAGTTCTTGACCACCCATAGACTATATACGGCTGGGCGGTCCACTCTTAACTCTGCAAGGACCTACCTGTACATCCTTGCAGTGTTAAGCAGCTGCAAAACTGGGGAGCCGGCTGTGGCCACAGCCAGAGCGTTTTATTACTGGCCATGCCTTCCCGATCTTTGTGTACACAGCTATGGGAGCTGCCATGATGCGTCTCCCCTCTTACCCAGTCACATGACTGCTAGTGGTTGGGAACTATAGAGCTGCTGGGTGCTAGAGGACCCAGATCAGCTCTGAAGTGCTGAATGGGAGGCTGCATTCATCATGTAACTGGGGCTAAATGTACCAACCTCAGTTACAGAAGTCAGCCAAAAAAAAGAACAGTTAAGATGCCCCCCAAAGGTCTATTATGACCGTATGGGGAGCACAATGTAAAAAATAAATAAATAAAAAGGCCAAATGAATAAATAGATAAAAAATTAATGTAAAATAATTTAAAAAAAAGTAAGTTAAAATCACACCCACATCACAGGTTCTATCACCACCCCCAGCAACACAGCACTACATAAAAATTACCATAACGGCGAGGGGAAACTATTATAGACTAAGTCCCCACGTTGCAGAAATATAGTGTTTTTTTATGAGTCAAAATTTGGAATGTATTTAGCAGAAGGTTTCCTTTATATTTTCCATTCCTTTTCAATACACTCCTGGTTTGCAGCAAAATCTGTAACAAAAAACGCTGTGTTTCGGCAAAGTGGGGCCTTAGCCTTAAAAAGTTTTTTAGTAGCACTTTGTGTCATCAAAAAAAGACGTAAAAGTGATTTGAATAACCTGAACAAAAAAACATTTTGTAGCCCTCAAACCAGCATGTACGAAAACGTGTCCAGTCCTGAGTCAGAGAAATTGGCCCGATACAGAAGTGGTTAAAGAGGATTTAGGTAGTACAGCTGTTCCAAGGAAAGCTGGGTTGGTAAGAACAAACATGGTAATCAATAAAGATGTAGCAGGGCCTGTGACCCAGCTTTACTGGAATACTGAATGACATAGTATATTGCATAAGTAGAATAAGTTACTATATAGAAGCCTAAGGCTGTGTTCGCTTTGCATTTTGTGCCTGGTCGCTGAGGGTCCCACTGACCACGTGAATGGGGATGTGATGGTTGTGCAGCTGCTCCATTCAGAGTTATGGAACTGATAGCGATAGATAGCTGAGCACTGAGGATTTCTCCAATAGTCCTATGCAGAGTGAATGGAGGACATGGAGGAGCAATGGAGCACATGGGACATCGCTTGGCGGGAGTCCCATCTCTAACGATCACTTATTACCTGTCTTGTGCATAGGTGATGATGTATTATTTTGTGAAAACCCCTTGAATGTATGCGTTTGCCCTTTTTTTAAACCAAGGCTGAATCTGATTCAGACACTACAAATCCATCAATAACCTCAGAAATGTCTATTATGGAAATCACTGGAGCAATAGAGACTTGGTAATAGAGAAGGTCAGCAGCATGGAAATAACATTCTCCCCAATACTCTGTAAATCCATCAGTAGAATACAGACTACTGCCTGTGACAACCTGTATTCTGCATATGATACACTAAAGATACTGTGTATGTAAATTGGAAATAAATTAGGGTACTGCAGTGTATACAGGTCGCCTACATCATCGATCCTTCCCATATACATGGTGGTGGTGCAGCATCCAGAGAGCAGTGTTTGTAACATTAATCTACATCTTTCTATTTCCACAGAACATTTCCTGAAGACTGGATTTTATGGTCAATCAAATCAAATCAAAAGTGGCCCTAAAATTATAAATTATAATCCTCTTCTTAATACTGTGTAGGATTGGGACTAGAGATGGGAGAGCTGCTGAAGATTCATTTTGTCTCGGGTTCGGACGAGCTGACCCTCCGGCTTTTTTCAGTCCAACTTTGTTCAGATAGAATCGGAATTGAAATTAATATACTCTGGGGTCTCTTAAAAGATGGGGAGATGTAAAAAATAACAAACATTTATACTCACCTTCCCTCACCTCTTCTGGGATACTTGTGGTGTCCGTCTCTCTCTTTCTGTCCTCTTCTGGCCTGCTCGATGATGCCAATGTACCGGGGTCACTGCATGACGTCCTGAAGCTCGGCACACGCCATGTGCCCACTGTGACCCCATCACAGGCCTCACCAGTGACCCTGAGCATATGATGTCACCGAATAGGCTATAGAAAGATTGAAAGTTCCAGACTCCGCGATTAGGACCAGAAGAGGTGAGGGAAGGAGTGTATGAATGTTTGTTATTTTTTACACCTCCCCTGGGCCTCCACTTATTACACTCTGGGGTCTGAAGAGACCCCCACAGTATAATAATTCCACTTCTGCTTCATGGGTGACAAATTCCAAAAGTTTCATGTTCAACAAACACAAAACGTTTGGAAAATTCAGCTCGAATTCTGTTCGTTCCAAACAGATTTGCTCATCTCTATTTGGGACTTGATAATCATTCTGTAAAATTTTGGAAAAACTGTAGCAATAAAATTCTATGGATAAAAAGAGTTATTATTGTCTGTCTCTAGAAATGATGGATTACCTTGTGAGTTTTAGAGTAATAAATAAGTATTGATAGGGTGATGCCATACACGGGAAGACTGAAGCAAGTAATGAAGGTGTAGCAGAGTTCAGGTTGTCAGATGCAGCAGAGAGTTCTTTGGTACCGCTCACATACTATTACAATGTATCTGCAGTGTTACATAGGGCTGCATGTTAAAGGGGTATTATTTACTAGTACAGCTGAGAGGGCCATAAGCATAAAAAATTATGTCACCATTGATATCCTATTCATACTAGGTAATTGCTGCAGTAATTGCTGCAGGCCTCAGTGGTGACCTCTTCATAAATGGCACATGACTGCTATGACATGCCGTTTGCAAAGATCTTTTAGAGGGATAGTCCTTACTTTTGACCCAAGTCCCTCTGTCCCTCTTTGCTCCATAAAGGGGCTGTCCAGAATATTGTATTTTATGGCCTATCCCCAGAATAAATATCAGCTGCTGGCACCAATCAGCTGTAAAGGGCTCCCTTCTGCGATTTTGTTTTTTTCATGACACTTTGTACTTCATCTTAGCAGCAAATTTTGGTTGATATGTTTTGTGTTTAATTATGAAAAAATAGCAAATTTGGTGGAAAAGTTTTTAAAAATATCCAATTTAAAAAGTTTGAAATTATCTGCTTTTCATACAGATAGTCATACCACCAAAATTAGTTCATAAATCTGATTTACCTTATCTATGCTTTTTATTGGCATCAAACTTTAATCACCCTTTAATTTTTTACGGACGTTATAAGGCTTACAATTCAAAGTCATTTTTTCAAGAACATTTCCATAACCCATTTTTAAAGAGACTAATTCAGTTCTGAAGAGGTTTTGAAAGGCCTCTAGATTAGAAACCCCCATAAATTACCCCGTTTTGTAAACTGCATCCTTTAAATAAGTCCAAACAGCTTATACAAAGTATCTTAACCCTATGAGTGTTTAACCAAGAATTAAGTGGTGTTGAAATTTGCACATTTCAATGTCTTTTACTAATGTGTTCACTCAGCCCTAGAATTTACACATTCACAAGGGGTTAAAGGGAAAAATGCATCACGCAATTTGTTATGTAAGTTCTCCCGACTACCATAATATCCCACATGTGAATGTAAACTGATATATGGGCACACAGCTAGACGCAGAAGGGAAGGAGTGCCAATGAGCTTTTGGAGGACAGATTTTGCTGTAATCAGTTTCAGGCACCATCTCGCATTTGCAGAGGTCCTGAGGTACGAAAACAGTGGAAACCCTCAGAAAGTGACCCCATTTAGGAAACTAGACCCCTCAAAGAATTTAAGAAGGGGTATAGTGAGCATTTTGACCTTACAGGTGTTTCACTGAATTTATGATCATTGGGATGTGAAAATGAAAAATTACTTTTTTACCAATAAAATGTTGCTTTATCCCCAAATTTTTTATCTTCATAAAGGGTTAAAGGAGAATAACTAACATTTTTTCCTGAACATGACAATACCCTATATGTGCTGGTACACTGATGTATGGGCACTTGGCAGTGGTTGGAACGGAGAGAACGCTAATTGGCTTTTGGAGGACAGATTTTACTGGAATAGTTTTCAGGTACCATGTCCCATTTGCAGAGCCCCTGAGGTACGAAAACAATGGAAACCCCCCAAAATATTTAATTTTTACAAGGGGTTAAAGAAGAAAATGCATCCCACAATTTGTTAAGCAATTTCTTCCGACTATGAAAATGCCCCACATGTGGATATACATTTCTGTATTGGCACTCAGCAGGGAAGGAGCACCATTGAGCACCATTGAGGGCAGATTTTGCTGGAATTGGTTTCAGGCTCCATGTCACATTGGCAGAGCCCCTGAGGTACCAGAGCAGTTGGAAGCCCCAACAAATGACCTCAGTTTGGAAACTAGACCCCTCAAGAAATGATTTAGAGATAAAGTCAGCATTTTGAATCCATAGTTGTTACACTGAATTTACTACCAATGGGATATGAAAATGAAAAATTTTTTTTTTTTTTCAAAAAAAGGTCACAATTTTCACAAAAGGTTAAAGGGAAAAAAAAAAGCATCCGACACTTTGTTACACAATTTCATCTGAACATGGCAAAACCCCTTATGTGGTTGTAAACTGCTGTATGGGTACATGGCGGAGCTTGGAACAGGAAGAGCTCTGTTTGGCTCTCAATGGGCAAATTTTGCTGGAATAGTTTTTGAGTGCCAGGTCTCATTTGCAGACTCCTAAAGTACCAGACAACAGAAAACCCCAAAACATGACCCCATTTTGGAAACTACACCTCTCAAGGAATTTATCAAGGGCTATACTGAGCATTTTCATAGATTTATTAACATTGGAGAGTGAAATTAAATTATAATGAGTAATAATGAATTATAATTTCTGCAATAAAATGTTGCTTTAGCCACAAATTTTTCATTTTTACAAGAAGTTAAAGGAGAAAATGTATCCCATAATTTGTTATGCAATTTCTCCTGACTACGGCATTACCCCACATGTGGAGGAAAACTGCTGTATTGGCACATGGCAGGGCACAGAAGGCAGGGAGCGCCATTAAGCTTTTGAAGGGCAGAATCCTTTTCAGGTGCCATGCCACAAGACACATACCCTAAGGTGCTAATGCAGTGGAGAGCACCAAGAAGTGACTTCATTTGGAAACTGCACCCCTCAAAGGGTAAAGTGATAATTTTGACCCCAGAGATGCTTTCCAAAAAGAAATATGCAAAAGATGGTGCAAAATGAAAATTGACATTTTCCCAGATAGGCCATTTCAGTGCCCAATATGTCATACCCATCTCTGTGAAAAGTCAGTTCTCCAGTTATTATGCTCTGTTTCCTGATTTAGTAAACATCCTACACGCGGCCCTAATCTTTTGCCATAAATATCTCAGAAATGAAGAAGCACCATGCACATTTGCGGCCTAATTTTGTTATTTACACTGCATTGGTGAGCAATCCTTTGAATAAAAACTAATACAAAGCAATAGACTTTCTCCAAAATGGTATAACTAAAAACTACATCTGGCCCTGCAATGAATCTCCGTACATGGAAATATAAAAAAATTATGGGTATCTGAATATGGTAACTGTAATCAAATTAATTTTATTACAAAGTTTTGGATTTTTTTTTAAGGAGTTAAAACGTAAATAAAACTATATAAATTTAGTATCCCCGGAATTGAACCCATAGTATACAGGTGACATGTCATTTTGGCTGCACAGTGAACGCCATGAAAGTAAAGCCCATAAATGTCGCACAAATGTACTTTTTTTCCAATTCCACCCAATTCTGATTTTTTTTCTAGCTTCACAGTACATTGTATAGAATATTAAATGGCACCATTATGAAGAACAATTTTTCCCACAAACATTAAGTCCTCGTATGGCTCTGTGAACGGAATAATAAAAAAGTTATGGGATTTGGAAGGCGGGGAGTCAAAAATAAAAATTGAAAAATGCCTGTGGCGGGAAGGGGTTATAGGCCTGTATATTAGAAGACCCCATAAATGACACTATTTTCAAAACTGTTACCCTTTAAGCATTTCACAGGAATTAAAACAATATGGAGGTTAAATTTAGACATTTCATTTTTTTTCCATATGTTCATTTAGCCCTAAAAGTTCACAATGGGTTAAAGGATAAAATGCAGTACCTTTGTAATAAGACGCTACCCAAGTATACCCTGGCGCTCCACCTTCTTCTCCAGGCTTATTGGACCAAGCCAACCCAGCTTTCCCAGAGCCTTCTATCTTTGGCATTTATTTGCTTTACTCTTACAGTCAAGCATTCTGAGTCTGATGAAGGCCGTATAGGCCAAAACGTCATATAATATACTGCTCTACTTGTCCAAACACGTGTGTTAAATAAACATAAATTATTCTCATGAACATCCGCTGAAGTGTGAGATCCATTATTTTACTTGAATGTAAGGGGTGGGACCCTATCTTCCAAGTAGTGCAGTCTACACCATATATTATCTAGTATAATGGAAACTACACCCCTCACAGAATTTATAAAGGGGTTATAATGAGCATTTTGACTCAAGAGATGGTTTCCAAAAAGAAATGTGCAGTGGATGATGCAAAATGAAAATTTAAATTTTCCAAAATATCTGCTACTTCAGTGCCCAATAAGTCATGTCCAGCTTGTGGCACTGTGAAAAGTCAGCTCTCCAGTTACCGTGTTTCTCCTAAAATAAGACCTACCCCGAAAATAATCCCTAGTTACAATTCATAAAAAAAAAAAAAAAATGTGTCCACAGCTATACATGTAAAAAAGTAAATAGAATACAGCAGGACTGATACAATAGACCCTTCATCAAGGAAAGCAGACACCCCCAAAAGAATCAATCCCCCACTGTATACAGTGTTCCCTTCACTATTCCCCCATACAGTGGCCCCTTCACTGGTCCCCTATACTGTATTGGGACCATTGATAGGGCCATTATATTGTGGGGGGGGTGCAGTGATGGAGGCCAATAGCCTTTTTTTTTTTTTTTTTTTTTAATTACGTAGGGCAGGTGAAAAAAACAACACAAAAAACCTTTTTCTCCTGTCCTCAGTGTCTCCCAGTGCGGTTTGGTCCTGCAGTTCTGTTGTTTTTTTCCAGTGGAAGTTCCCTCTGCACGTGACTATCTGTGACGTCACGTGACCCCTGAGGCCAAACAGCGGCCTAAGGGAAGGGACCTGGGACGTCACAGTCAGTGGCAGGACCAGACCGCGCTGGGATACACCAGAGCACCGGGGACAGGTGAGTATGTTTTTTTTGGTTTTTTTTTTTGTTTTTTTAGGTGGGGTAGGGGGGGTTCACCTCCCCCAAACTAATTATGAAAAAGAAAAAATTATACTGGACAACCTCTTTAAAGTGTGGCGCTTTAGGGTGTATATTAAAGGGGTTGTCCAGGCATAATTTGTTATGGTTTATCCTCAGGATAGGCCATAAATACCTGATCTGTAAGGGGCCGACCTCATTCATTCTCTCAACCCTAGCATTCCTTCCCATTGCTGGCATTGCCAGGCAGGGGTGGGTACACTGTACCATGTTTTCTGGGAGTGCCCACAGATTGGTCCTTTTTGGATTGAGGTCGAACGCCTCACTGATGCGCTATTTGTAGAAGGTGTGCCCTTAGATCCCCTAATTTACTTGCTTAACCTTCCTCCCAGTCATTTAGGCAAGCTGACCTCCAAATTATTTCTGTTCCTCTGCACTGCCGCTAAAATATTAATTGGACTCCATTGGAGGAAATCCTCCCCTCCTACTGTTCCTGAACTTATAGCTCATATGAAGGACGTCCGTAGCATGGAGTCCCTGACTGCCTCTCTTAATCATACGATGGAGGTTTTTCATGCTCTGTGGTCATTTTGGGATGCGTATTGTATTCTGCAAGGTCTCTCTCCCCTTCTCCTTTGTCTTGTCCCCCCCCCCCTCTCGCTTTCTTGGTGTTGCCCGTTATTTTTTTGTTTTGTTTTTTTTCTTTTATGTATTTCCTTTCTTCTGATTTTTGTTTTACTGATTTGGTGCAATGTTCCTATTCTGTTTAAAAAAATTTTTTAATAAAAATTGCAGTTTAAAAAAAAAAAAAGAATGGAAGGTACAGTGTTATACAGAGGGATATAAAAGGGAAAAATAAGGGGAATAGAATGAAGTGGCATCCCGTGCCCAGAAGGTCCGGACCGGAAGACAGGTAAGTATGATGGAGTGGGGGGGGCTAACTAGGGAAACAGGGAGAGGGAGGGAGTGAAAAAGGGAGGGGGAATGAAGAGTGAAGTGGTGTGAGTCAGCTCTGAGTGAAGCCTAAGACATCATGGTAGTTGTAGGAAAACACATAACAGGAAGATGCCCATATAAACAAATGCAGAAAATACCAGGAGCTCACAGAGAAACCCAGAAATCACTCAATACACCGCTAAAGGTATTTGCTTGAACTTATTAACATATTAATGGCACTAACAGACCTTTTTTTAAAAATTTTTTGCTTTTGATATTTGCATGGAAAACCCCTTTAAGTATATACATATATACCCCTACTATCCTTCCAGGGTAACAAGCATTAGGATAGGTTAGACTAAGTTAGACTATCTATATATTGCTATATGATATCACCAAGCTGACCTGCAGGTATGTGAGGCAGGAGGCCGGGAACACATATTGACCAGCACACAGAGTGCCTCTATTGAATAACAATAGCCGCACTCGCCTTCCCTAGCTAGTCCCCTGTTTGCTTAAAGGGAGTCTATCATTCGCAAAAACACTTTTAAGCTAATGGCACATTGGAATGGCCTTTAAAAAGGCCATTCTTCTCCTACCTTTCCTTGTTTTCTTCTCCCAGCTGATTCCAAGATAATTTGTTTCTTCATGTGGGATATATTTTCTCCTTTAATCCCTTGTGAATGTGTAAATTCTACAGCTAAATGAATATATTAGTAACAGAAATTGAAATGTGTAAATTTTACCTTCATTTTGTTTTAATTCCTGTGAAACGATGAAAGGGATAAGAAACTTGCTATATGCTATTTTGAATATTTCAGGAGTGCAGTTTTTAGAATGAGGTGATTTATGACTTGTAAGCCTTATAATATCTGAACAAATTAAGTGTGATTAAAGTTAGGTACCAACAAAAAGCAGAGATATGGTAAATTATATTAATGAAGTAATTTGGGTAGTATGACTATCTATATGAAAGGTATGTCATTTGAAAGTTTGAAATCTGCATTTTTCCCAAATTTATAAAAATATTCTATTTTTTCATAATTAAACCCAAAATTTATCACTGACATGAAATACAAGATGTCGTGAAAAAACATTCTCAGAATCACTCAAGTTAAAGTATCATAAAGTTATTGCCATATAAAGTGACACGTCAGATTTGTGTCCTTAAGGGGTGAACACCCTTCTTTTCGTCCGAAACAGAAATTTGTAGAAGGGTAAATACTAGACAATTACAATACAGAATGGCATCTAGTGAACTCAAATTCTTCTTTTATTTCCTTGTCACATTCGAGAAATCTATGGAACTCATCTAACTGGTATAATATGTTTACAACCTTTATAATTTCCCTCTAACTCACTTACAAGTCCGGGTTTCTACAGGCCATACAAATAGCGTATTAGCTGCTGTGGACGTGCCAGTGGCTACTAACCCACTGCAATGTACAATAGCAGCTAAATGGATAAGATTTGGTTATGTGCTACAAAAAAAAAAAAACAAAAAACAAAAAAACTGCTGTGCAAATTAAAGGGGTTAAAGGGTTTTTAGCATTGATGGCCTATCCTTAGAATAAGCCATCAATATTAGATCAGATCACCCGTACCGAGACAGCGTGGCTTTCAGTAATGTTTACATAGTGCGAGCCACGGTGCTTGCTTGCTATACAAACTGTACTGGCGAGTATAAGTACTTCAGAGCCATCCCATTGAAGACCTAATATTGATGGTCTATCCTAAGGATAACCAAATAACCCCTTCAATCTGTGCTGCTGGTTTTCGGCTGAAGCATGGCAATTTACGCTGCGGGTTTTCACTGTGGCTTTTATGTTTATTTAGATTCTATTGAGCTAAAGAATATTTCGCTATAAATAAGCAAACAAGAAGAAATAAGGAAACAAAGGGTCACGCTGTACCCATGGGATCCCAACACAATGCACATGGGAGGGAATGCAATGTGTACAGTACAGATTGCAATAAAAAGTCATCAACTCATGACTGAATTCTCACAATTATTTTTATTTCTCAAAGATTAAAAAATGCAGAATAGTTCATGGCAACATATTCCAATATAAACCCCTAACACCAGAAAGCTAAAATACACAGTACATTTCTGTTATATTCAGTAAAACTGTACTTTCTACTGTCAGGTGGGCAGTTCTACTCCAGCCCAAGATCGCCCACCTGACAACAGAGAGCATAACTGTGCTGAAACTAACAGAAATGGTTTCTCAGGAATGGTGGGGGTCAGAGAAAAAATTCCAACTGCACCAGAATCAGTGAATTGGTGCCTATTGAATAATGTAAAGAGTTATTGGTGAGGTGTTAAAGGTCCTCTTTAAAGATTGGTGAACTATCCAATTAAGGTCTGCAAAATTAGATGGAAGGCTTGTTTTCTTAACTATTGGACTACCATACATGGATCTGTTGGACTACTATACAGTTATGTTTTTGATAGTATAAAGCACTAATAAACTAATAAAGCTTTGTTCTTCCAGTTATCTAAGACTAACATTCTCTGTAATCCAAACCTCGCACTCCTGTCTCCAAGACTTTACTCGAGCTACACCAGTTCTCTAAAATGTGCTACCCCTGGCAATCAGATTAATACCCAATTTCCACAGTATAAAACGTGCCCTCAATAACATATGTTTTGGATAGGCTTATTACATTCTTTAATCTAAAGCAGCTCATACTTATGTATTTATTTTGTTTTCTCTTCTGTGATGTCATGCTCCTGGGGTCACTGCTGAGGCCATGGGTCTCTTCAAATCCCAGAGACAATAGGTGGAGGTCCAGGGGAGGTGTAAGAAATAAAAAAAAAACATTCATACTCACCTTCAGTTACTTCTGTTAGGCCTCCTTGTGGCATCTGCCTCATTGGTGATGTCTGGTGCTTCCCTGAGACATCATGTGGCCGGGGTCACCGCTGAGGACTTTGATTGGGCCTCAGCGGTGATATGGGCACGCCAAGCGTCATGACACTCAATGTGGCCATGTGACCGCTGGTGGCCCAACCACAGGCTAAGCAATGATCCTAGGTGCATGACATCACAGGATAACGCCAGATGAAATCTCATTGGCTGGATTACATCAATTGATATGAGTTACTTGAGTTCATGGTGAAATGAACTCTAGTAATAGTAACCCCCTTTTTGGAGTCCTGGGATGTGTGCCACAGTGCAGGGACTCCTTCTGGGCTAACCTCTCATGATTTATTTCAGGATCGGGTGGTTCAGGACCAAGATTAGTTTCAGGTCAAACAAGTTTAAAACATAGTGTAGAACACTGTCAGGGCTCCTAGGAACCTATCTATAAAACATAGTGTAGAACACTGTCAGGGATCCTAGGAACCTATCTATAAAACAGTGTAGAACACTGTCAGGGCTCCTAGGTACCTATCTATAAAACATAGTGTAGAATAGTCTACAGGACTCCTAGGAACCTGGTGGTAGCTGTGGCAATATTTGTGGCAGTGGAGCAGGGCATAATGTGATGAACCAGCCTGCAGGACATGTGAGTCTGAGTGGTGGCAGCAGTGGTAGGTACTGTATTTAGGAGTAGCAGCAACAGCAGTACAGTAAATGGAAGATGATGGATGGGTCCTCATAGTGTTGGAACTGAGTCAGTACCTGGTTTTGATACATTTCTAGATTGTGGCAATGCTGCCACAAAAAAGTGGGTGATGAAAGCCATGTATTGTCCTTGTCAATAATTGCTTCTCCACGTGTCGAAGGTGGAGTGCACCTTTCCCCAGAGTGATGTCTCCACAAGGAGACATTATACTGTGTGCAGGACATAAGGGTATGTTATACTGTGTGGGGTCACAAGGGGACATTATACTATGTGTTCGGGCCACTAGGGGATGTTATACTGTGCAGGGTCACAAGGAGCCATGAATGATACTGTATGGGGGCACAAATTACCTGGGTGGGGTCAAAGGGAGCATGGGCGGGTGTAGAGGAGTGGCATTTTATACAAAAATTTGCCACAGTGCATTGCAAGTCATCTGAAAATTGGAAGGTATGGCATTAACTAATAGCTATCTTCAAAAAGGCAGCTAGAAAAACTAGAGGAACAGTTTTCCTTTTTCCATCAAGGAAAACCTATTTGCATATCCTTCCCAGCTTCTTATGTTGGTCATTTTAGTTTATAAGGTTCTATGTCTCAGTGTAATATTTATGTGAATTTTATAAAAGACACATGAATATAAAACAGGATTACAGAAATAAAGCAAACTCAATTGTGCAAACGCACTCATGACACTAGGAAATCAAACAGAGTGTGGTAAGGTGTACGGCAGAATAGTGGACGGGGTGTATATCTCGCCTGGTTTTCTCAGACAGGTGAGATGAAGGAAAACCGGGTTTTGGATTTCTTAGCAGACCATAGTCTTCTAGGGTTTTGTTTATTGTTACATGGGCTGGTTTTTTTGGACTGGAGGGCAGGTTTGGTAGTGGGTGCTCTCCAGTCCACACCCCTAGTCCGCTATGGGTTTTTCTCCCTAACCCCAGGCACTCCCAGGTGCGCCTTCCTGTGTTGTGTTTATTGGGAAGGAAGCCTGATAAAAGGGACCTCTGAGATGCTGGAAGTGGTGAGGACAACACCACTCGTAATGTGTGAAGTTGGCACTAAGCCAGTGTGTTTTGCTACTATTTCCACTTGTACCTGCACGAGACTAGACAGGTATGTGGAGTGTTGGCCAGCGGCCGGACAGGCCTAGGTATTTTTTTTTTGTTTGAACACCGTTTGTTTTGTGTTTATTTTGCTAAATAAAGCACCATCACCGTTTGAGGAAAAACCTGCTGTGTGTGAACATGGTCATTGCCGCCCCCACCGTATGAGTTGATCCCTACAGTTGGCGGAGGATGCGGGCCATAGTGTGTTGCTAGGGGCAACGGCATGACGCAAAACTGAATTTTTGCGGACTTTTAATAGACCAGAAGTGTATGTCTTGGGTAAAAGTGGCGGCCGCTTTGCAAAGCCCATCCAGCGAAATGGACGAGGTAATCAAGCAGCTGGTGCAGGCTAACCTGAGACATGAGCGGTCTATGGAGCAGCAACAGAAGGCCCTGGAACTGCAGCTGCAATCCAACATGCAGCAACAGGAAACTAATCGCTTGTTAATGGAGCAGATTGCTGCACTCCGAGAGTCCATCAGGGCTCCGCCCCAACGAGTGGAGGTAAGCCCACCTGAGACCCCCAACATGAGAAAGGCCGTTCAGTGGGCCTTACAAAAGATGACACCCGGTGACGACATCGAGGCTTACCTCACGGTGTTTGAGAGAGTCGCAGAGAGGGAGAGACTGCCGACTGCAGAGTGGGCAGAAGTGATTGCACCTTTTCTGTCGGGCGAACCTCAAAAGGCCTATTATGATCTCAGGGAGCAGGACTATAACAAACTGAAAATGGAGATTCTTGCTCGCCTGGGTGTTACGCCAGCTATCCGCGCCAGGAGAGTCCACAGTTGGAGCTACACCATGGACGAGCCTGCCCGGTCCCAGATGTATGACCTGATCCATCTGGTGCGAAAATGGTTGGAACCAGAGACCTCCACACCAGCCCAAATCGTGGAAAAGGTGGTGGTTGATCACTTCTTTAGAACCCTCCTAGCCGAGCTGCAACGATGGGTTGGTCATGGGGATCCCAAGACGGTTGCGCAGCTGGTTGACCTGGTGGAAAGGTTCCTAGCGACCGAGGACTACCTCCGTGACGTCCCTGCAGCACCGACACCTCCCAGGATGGCCAGACCCCTGACGTCTGTGGGTAAGAGAATTCCAGCTGGAGGTGGGTGGAAAAGTGCAAGAGGGAGCAGAGCTCTGGAGCCTGGGCAAGGGCAAAAGGCTAATTCTGAACTCCAGGGACCCTCTGGTCCTAGAAATGACTCCCTGCTAAGGAGGTCTGGCACCCGCCAGTGTTGGAGGTGCCATGAATGGGGACATATAGCCGCCAATTGCCCTCTTGTCACAGAGCCCATGGAGTGTGACGCTAGTCGGCGACAGTCTCTGTTCGCAGAGTCGGTGTGTGCCGCCCTCCCGGCGCAGGAACCGAGCCCCAAGTTTGCCAGATAAAGGTGAACAACCGCCCTGTGAAGGCCCTTCTAGACTCTGGTAGCCTGGTGACCCTAGTTCGGGCCAGCCTTGTGGCTAGAGACTACCTGCCAGGCAAGCAGGTTAAGGTACTTTGTGTTCATGGGGATATCGTCCCTTACCCTGTAGCCTTGGTCTGTTTGGAAACCCCGTCAGGAACTGTGACTTATGAAGTCGGAGTTGTAAAAAGACTTATGCACGATGTGATTTTAGGCCGTAACTTCCCGTTGTTCTGGAAGTTGTGGGAAACGGGTGACACTTCTGCTGCCGGTGATAACACCCCAGCCGAAATGGTACCTTCATCAAAAATAAATGAGTCATGTGAAGGACAAAGGGAAACTGATGATGATGATGATAAATTATTTCCCTTGTAGATGTTGGTTGGGGAAGAGGAAGAAACTTCCCTGCCTGAACCACAGGTATTAGATTTAGAGGTGTCTCGGGGGTAACTTTGGGACCGAGCAAGTAAGAGATCTCACCCTGAGTACTGCTCGGGCCAACGTGACCGTAATAAATGGAGCACCACAAGAATCAGAAACTGATAAGAGATTTCCACATTTTGCAATGATTGAGGATCTGGTGTACCGTGTCACCATGGTAAATAGTGAAATTGTGGAACAGCTCCTGGTGCCAAAACCATATCGCCATATTGTACTGGACAAGGCCCATAGCCATGTGCTTGGGGGTCATTTAGGGACCAGGAAAACACAGGAAAGGGTCCTCAAAAGGTTTTTCTGGCCTGGGGTATATGAAGAAGTGAGAAGATACTGTGAGTCATGTCCCACATGCCAGATAAGTGCCCCAACATCACACTTCTGCAGCCCCTTGGTGCCTCTTCCCATTATTGAAGTGCCATTTAAGAGAATTGCCATGGACCTGGTAGGCTCCATTGTCAAATCTTCTAGGGGACATCAATACATTCTTGTTGTCGTGGATTATGCCACCAGGTGCCCAGAGGCAGTGCCCTTAAGAAATATGGCATCTAAGAATATTGCTCGGGAGTTGTTTCACATGTTCTCTCGCACAGGGATCCCGAAGGAGATCCTTACTGACCAAGGTACGCCCTTTATGTCAAAGGTTATGAAAGAACTGTGCAAGTTGTTTAAAATTAAGCACCTCCGGACGTCAGTGTACCACCCCCAAACTGATGGGTTAGTGGAGCGGTTTAATAAAACCCTGAAGCATATGCTGAAAAAGGTTGTGGAAAGGGATGGTTGGGACTGTCTGTTGCCCTACCTCATGTTTTCTATCAGAGAGGTACCCCAGGCATCTACAGGGTTTTCACCCTTTGAGTTAGTTTATGGCCGGCATCCAAGGGGTTTGTTAGATGTGGCCAAGGAAACCTGGGAGACAGAGGCCACCCCTTATAAAAGTGTGGTGGAACATGTGGCCCAAATGCAGGACAGAATAGTAACGGTGATGCCTATTGTCAAAGAGCATATTCAAAGAGCTTAGGAGGCCCAGAGCCGAATTTATAACAGGTCTGCCAGGATGAGGAACTTTACTCCTAGGGACAGGGTCCTGGTGCTAGTACCCACCATTGAAAGTAAGTTTCTGGCAAAATGGTAGGGTCCCTATGAGATTGTAGAAAAAGTGAATGAGGTGAACTACAAGGTGCATCAGCCAGGTAGGAGAAAACCCTTCCAGGTTTACCATATAAACCTGATCAAGCCATGGAAAGAACGGGAGTCGTTGGTAGCCTTTCAGCCTGTAGTTAGAGGTGATACACCCAATTCCCCCGGTACGGATAGGTGAGGCACTGTCAGTGCCCCAGAAACAGGAAGCAAAAGCGTTTCTACAGGAAAACAGACGCAAGTTTTCTGACTTACCAGGCCGTACTCACCTGATCAAACACCATATTACGACTGAGCCCAACCATAAAGTAAACCTAAAGCCATACCGCATACCAGAAGCCCGCAGGCAGGCGGTATCCTCTGAGGTCAAACATATGCTTGAACTAGGGGTCATTGAGGAGTCTGTCAGTGAATGGTCGAGCCCCATTGTATTAATCCCAAAGCCCAACGGGACCTGGAGGTTCTGTAACGACTTCAGGAAATTAAATGAAGTCTCAAAGTTTGATGCGTACCCTATGCCCAGGGTAGATGAACTGATTGAGAGACTAGGGAGGGCAAGGTATATCACAACGCTTGATCTGACAAAAGGTTATTGGCAGATACCGTTGTCTGATGAGGCTAAAAAGAAGACGGCATTCTCCACTCCAGAAGGCCTATTCCAGTGGGTAGTGATGCCGTTCGGGTTACATGGGGTCCCTGCTACGTTTCAGAGGCTGATGGATCTAATCTTGAGACCACGTCGGGATTATGCCGCGGCTTACCTGGACGATGTGGTCATATTTTCAGCTGACTGGAGAAGTCACCTCTGCAAGGTACAGGCAGTATTAGACTCCATCAGTGATGCAGACCTAACTATAAACCCTGAGAAATGTGCACTGGGTCTAGAGGAGGCAAAATACTTGGGTTACATCATTGGAAAGGGCTTGGTAAAACCCCAGATCAACATGATTGAGACAATACAGAACTGGCCTAGGCCCCTAACAAAAAAACAGGTTAGAGCCTTCCTTGGCATAACTGGATATTATCGTCGGTTCGTGCCCAACTTTGCCTCCATTGCATCACCATTAACAGACTTAACAAAAGGAGTATAATGTTGTACCGTGTTAGCCATTGAAAGTAGTGGAAGAGTGAAGAAATCAGGCGATACCTTTTAGAGGCTAACTGAGTATATTTATAAGTAAGCTTTCAGGAGTACTCGCTCCCTTCATCATGAAGGGAGCGAGTACTCCTGAAAGCTTACTTATAAATATACTCAGTTAGCCTCTAAAAGGTATCGCCTGATAACAAAAGGAGGTAAGTCTATAATGATAAAGTGGACTCCAGAAGCAGAAAAGGCTTTTCAGAGCCTAAAATCTGCCCTGTGTGAACAGCCGGTACTTGTCTCCCCAGATTTTAGGAAGCAATTTTTGGTCCAGACGGATGCGTCTGATACAGGTTTGGGAGCCGTCCTGTCACAGGTGGTAAATGGGGAAGAACACCCAGTGATGTACCTGAGCAGGAAACTGACCCCAGCAGAAAAAAATTATGCCATAGTAGAAAGAGAGTGTTTGGCTGTCAAGTGGGCGTTAGAATCCCTAAAATATTATCTGCTGGGTAGGGAATTTGTGTTAGTGACAGACCATGCTCCACTAACCTGGATGAAGCAAAATAAGGAGAGAAATGCAAGAGTGACCCGGTGGTTTCTCTTCTTACAAAACTTCAGTTATAAGGTGGAACATAGACCTGGAAAATTGCAAGGAAATGCAGATGCGTTGTCCAGGGTGTACTGTTTATTCAGTAAAAGTGCCCAGACCTCTGGTCTGGAGAAGAGGGGGGGATATGTGGTAAGGTGTACGGCAGAATAGTGGACGGGGTGTATATCTCGCCTGGTTTTCTCAGACAGGTGAGATGAAGGAAAACCGTGTTTTGGATTTCTTAGCAGACCATAGTCTGCTAGGGTTTTTGTTTATTGTTACATGGGCTGGGTTTTTTTTGGACTGGAGGGCAGGTTTGGTAGTGGGTGCTCTCCAGTCCACACCCCTAGTCCGCTACGGAATTTTCTCCCTAACCCCAGGCACTCCCAGGTGCGCCTTCCTGTGTTGTGTTTATTGGGAAGGAAGTCTGATAAAAGGGAGCTCTGAGATGCTGGAAGTGGTGAGGACAACACCACTCGTAATGTGTGAAGTTGGCACTAAGCCAGTGTGTTTTGCTGCTATTTCCACTTGTACCTGCACGAGACTAGACAGGTATGTGGAGTGTTGGCCAGCGGCCGGACAGGCCTAGGTATTTTTCTTTTGTTTGGACACCGTTTGTTTTGTGTTTATTTTGCTAAATAAAGCACCATCACCGTTTGAGAAAAACCTGCTGTGTGTGAACATGGTCATTGCCGCCCGTATGAGTTGATCCCTACAAGAGTAAATGAGCAAGTGCAAACATGGTAACACTAGGTTCACATCTGCGCTCAGGAACCCGGAATACGGAAACCCAATCCGCTTAAAAAGCGGTTACCCGCAGAAACCCAAGGACCCCATAGACTATAATGGGGTCTCCCGAAAATGGAGCAACATCTTGAAGTGATACATTGAGAACTTGCTGCTCGTCTCCAAATGATGGTCCAGGACAAGTCCGACAGGGTTTCGCCCAAATAAGTCTCCCACCTCTACATATATGTGTTTCAGGGAAATTTTTCCAGAGTAGGATAGATATTTGAAATAAGGCCGGCCATGGAGGATTCGGATTTGCATAGCTCAAAAAAGGCTGCAACGTTTCTTCAACATGGGGCCTCAGACTAACCGTAAATTGTTCTGACAAGAATAGCAGGAGGTAGATGTCAATCACATTATGACAATGACAAATTCTTCAAGTAATATAAACCGGTTGAACACATAGTTGCCACAAAAATATGCAATATAAATACAAATAGGTAAGAGCAGTCTGCCCGCAGAGCAAGACGTACACCTGTCATCTCCGAAAATCTCAAAGTCTGGTCACCAACATAGCGTCACATTCAGGTAAGTGGAAGAGACAGCTAAGACAATATACATAGACATGTATACAGTATGTAATGTGAATTATTACAGAATATTGCAGATAGATAGATAGATCTGGATAGATAGATAGATATGAGATAGATAGATAGATAGATATAGTTCATTACAGATATATTAATACAGTAGATAGATAAAGATAGATAAATATATAGACATATAAAACTCATTATAAATAGATAGATAGTTACATATCTCTTCCGCCCTGAATGTTTGCTACAATGTATCATTGCAGTTAAAATGCATCAGCCTGGATCAGACTACATGCTCATAGACCACAAATGCAATATATAGAGAAGTGTAATTTCTTTACAAATGAAAAGTTCTAGAACTTTCTAATATACCAAGGGTAGTTTTATGAAGCACCTGCCTCAGGTTTGCAGCTTTTAAAAAATTGCTAAATTGTTGGCACAATTTCTGCTGGCACAGGGGTTATCAAGAGTCCCCTATGGGATTTTTGCTACTTATTTTGTAAGTAATGTATGTACATTTCTGTAAATTTTTTACATTGTAGATATTGGAAATACAAGTATTAATAATTGTTTACTTATTATATGATAGCAAGATGTGTTATAATGGGTATGACTGCTGCCACATATCAGTGTTTAACCCTTTAAGGATGCAGGGTACTTTGTATGTTAATATATGTCAACTTTTTTCATATTTTCCTTTCCCGCCTTCCAAAATTCATAACTTTTTTATTTTTTGTCGACATAGCTGTGTGAGGACTTATTCTTTGTGTGACAAGTTGTTCTTTCATTTGCCACCATTTTGGGGTACATGTAATGTTTTTATTAGTTTTTTGGGGGGTCCACGTGAAATAGCACACAAATCTATCCTCATTTTTAGCATTTTGTTTTTATGGCGTACACTGCATTAAAAATGGCATAACACCTTTGTCCGGCAGGTCATTACAATTACGGCGATACCATATTTACATGAGTTTTTATTACGTTTTACCGCTTTTACAAATAAAACGTCACTTTTTGAAAATGAATGCTTTTCCTGACGCCTATAAGTTTTAAAAGTTGTACTTTTTGTTGGTAACAATGTTTGGTATGTATGACTTTTTGATCACTTTTATTGTTATTTTTGGGGAAAGCAAAATGACCAAAATACATAAATTTGTGCATTGCGGTGTGTGTATATATATATATAAATTATTTTTTACACCATTCATCATAAGGGATTAATAGCGATATTTTTGGGTAGTGGGGACTTTGTTTATGTTATGTATTTTTTAAATATAAAGTTGTTGTTTTTTTTTACTTTTTATTGTTTGTTTATTATTGTGTATTTGTTTTTACTTTTTACATGTCCCACAAGGGGACTTGAAGCTGGAATCTCAGATGGGAACTGTGCATACACAGTCAGAAGGCCATTGCCCGGCCTTTTGGCTGCCATGTCAACCTCTTGAAACCAGCGACCATATCCAAGGGGCGACGAGGGTCCAAGGGTTGATGAGGGGCAATCCTGCCCCTGAATGCCGTGATCGCTATTGATCTCGGCATCCAAGGGTTAATCCGCTGGAGTCAGAGTATCTTCTGACTCTGCCAGCTGGTCCCGGCCCTCGGCTGTGTAACACAGCCGAGTACCGGAAGTAATGCCGCAGGCACAGCTTCTGTGCCTGCAGCATTACAGCGCTGTACTATTACGACACTGTGCATTAACTATTTGTTGAAGATCTGTGGTGGCCCTACACCCGTGACCCTCATGGATCAGCTGTGGGATGTGGCTTTACATGACATGTGATGTCACGTTGATCGGTCACCATGGAGTGATTGCAGCTCAGTTCCATTCAAGCACAGCCACTATACAAATGTATAACCCTGTGTCGGGTAAGTGCCGAAGAGGCGACAGTGCTCATCCGAACAATGCTGCCTCTTCAAGCAGCTGACCGGCCGGGGCCTGGGTGTTTGATCTTTAATTACCGATCTATCCTAAGAATAGGTCGTCAAATAAAAAGTCCAGTAAAACCCCTTTAAGGATATCCTTGTCTGTAGTTTTACTGTATAGAAATTTAGTAATGATAAATGTTACCTGAATCTATCTGTAACTCATATCCTGGGAGCAGCATGTGAGCTGAGGTTTCACTGCTCTTCCACTGCTGAATGGACTAGAGTGTACAAAGAGCTTGTATCGTCAATCCGACAGATGCTGTGGACATGCATATACACACGTGGACAAAATTGTCGGTACCCCTCGTTTAATGAAAGAAAAACCCACAATGGTCACAGAAATAACTTGAATCTGACAAAAGTAATAATATAAATTCTATGAGCCACAAGCCACAAAGCTTCTGGGAGAATGTCCTATGGAAAGATGGGACAAAAATCGAAACTTTTGGCACATCAGCTCTATGTTCACAGACGGAAAAATGAAGCATATCTTGAAAAGAACACTGTCCCTACTGTGAAACATGGAGGAGGCTCTGTTATGTTCTGGAGCTGCTTTGCTGCATCTGGCACAGGGTGTCTTGAATCTGTGCAGGGTACAATGAAATCTCCAGACTATCAAGGGATTCTAGAGAGAAATGTGCTGCCCAGTGTCAGAAAGCTTGGTCTCAGTCACAGGTCATGGGTCTTGCAACAGGATAATGACCCAAAACACACAGCTAAAAACACCCAAGAATGGCTAAGAGGAAAACATTGGACTATTCTGAAGTGGCCTTCTATGAGCCCTGACCTAAATCCTATTGAGCATCTTTGGAGGGAGCTGAAACATGCCGTCTGGAAAAGGCACCCTTCAAACCCGAGACAACTGGAGCAGTTTGCTCATGAGGAGTGGCCAAAATACCTGCTGATGCTTGGTTCACACCTGCGTTCCAGTCCGTCCATTGCCAATCCGAGTGAAAATCTCGGCGAACGGGATTGGCATCGGATACAGACTGGTCAGCGACGCATTGGTTAAAAACCCATTCATTTGAATGGGTTTTTAAAGCAATGCGAGGGTGTCCGATTGCACCATCTGCGCTGCGAATCCTTTTTTTTTCGTCGGAAACAAAGTCGGACACGCAGGACTTTGTGTCCGAGGAAAAAAATCGCCTGGAAAAGGCGTTTAATATTGTTAACTGACAAAAATAAACTATTAACCCTTCTATTTCTGAAAGTATTCTTACTTTGCAGCATTTTTTTCTACACTGGCCTAAAACAGTACTGTAAATGTTTGTAGATGCCAGATTTATACATGGCTACCTATATACTTGCATTATTGACGGTATATTTACACACAGCAGATTTGTTGCAGAAATATCTGCAATTTAACCGGTTGACGACCACCGGCCGTAAATTTACGGCCAGCGGTCCTGGTCTCTGAAGTCCGGCCAATAGTAAATTTACGGCCGGCACTTCAGAGACACTGTGAGCGGGATCGGGAGCGGGTGTTAGTTCTAACTGACAGCTAACACCCTGCTCCATAACCCCCGGTTGGAATTTAGTTCCAATCAAGGTTTTAACCCCTTGGATGCCGCAGTCAAACATGACCAATGCGTCTACATCGGCTGACATTCTTGTATAGACTGCAATACAAGAGTATGCTCATGTATTGCAGGCTCAGGTGTCCTTATAGGACAGGTAAAAAATGTAAAAAAAAAAAAAGTTAAAAAAATAAAGTGTGAAAAAAAAAAAAAAATTTTATAAAGTTATAAAGCCCCCCAAAATCCCTTTTCCTATATAAAATGAATTATATATAAAAAAAAAAAATTAATAAAAACAACACATATTCGATATCGCCGCGTCCGGAACAACCTGTACAATAAAACTGAAACAATATTTAATATACACAGTGGACGTCGAAAAAAAAAACCCGGAAAAAAAACGCTGGAAGTAATGATTTTTGACTATCTCGCTTACAAAAAAATGCTATAAAAAGTGATCAAAAACTCATATGTACCTCAAAACAATACCAATAAAAAGCGCATGTCCTCCCGCAAAACATAAGCTCTAAACCAAGTCTGTCAACCGAAAAATAAAAATGTTACGCATCTCAGAAGATGGTGATGCAAAAACAATTGATTTATGTCCACAAATGGGTTTTTGTTCTGCAGAATTAGTAACGCATAAAAAAACCATATAAATGAGGCATCGCCGTAATTGTACCGACCTGCAGAATAAAGGTAACATGTTACTTATGCTGTACGCCACACGGCAAAAAAATTAAAAGGTATAAACCAATTCCAGAATTGATATTTTTTTTTAATCCACCCAGAAAGAGTTAATATAATTTATTCAATAAGTTATAGACACCCAAAAAAATGGTGTCTTTAAAAAATGCATATCATACCACAAAAAATCAGCACTCATATGGCTACATCATCAGAAAAATAAAGAATATAGCTTGTACAATGTGAAGACAAAAACCCCAAAAATCACCAAATCATTAGAACACAACTGGCTGCGGCAGGAAGGGAATGTATAAGCTGTGCGAGCGTATATCAGTGTACAAACCATATTTAGAGCTTACAAGGGATAATAAACCAGAAGTGACCCCCAGAGTGACCCCCCAATCACAGGAGCTACTGGGGATATAGTATGGAATTTCGTGTTCCCCATTTACTCCACACAGCTTACATATTCACTCTTCACTATCCGCTGTGCATTCACGTCTGGGATACTAATGCTTATTACACGCCCTGATAAATTCTTTGAGGGGTGCAGTTTTCAAAATGGGGTCACTACCTAGGAGATTCCACTTTTCTGGTACATTAGAGGCTCTGCAAACATGACATGGCGTCCAGATACCAAACATCTGAATCTGCACTCCAAAAGCCACATAGCGCTTTTTTTCCTTTTGCGCCCTGCTGTGTTCCCAAACTCTGCAGATTATACCCACATGTATGACACTGGTGTACCCGGGATAACGTACATAATGTCATATGTGGGTATAAACTGCTGTTAGGGCACAGCCGAGCACAGAAGGGAAGGAGCGCTATTTTGGTTTTTGGAGCACAGATTTAGACAGTTTAGCTTTTGGACGCCATGACACTTTTGCAGAGCTCCTGAAATGCCAGTAAAGCAGAATCCCCTGACATGTGACGCTATTTTGGAAACTGTACCCCTGAAGGAATTTATCCAGGGGTACAGTGTTGCTATAGCACGTGTTGCTATAATTTATTTTCCAGAAATGAATACGCAGCTGATGGTGAAATGTGAAAATTACAATTTTTCCAGGAATATGTAATTTCAATGCACAATACTTTGCGCCCGGCTTGTATCAGATATGAACACTCCAAAAGATGTTGTGCCCGGGATACCCACTTAACAGTTTTTAGAGTGTTTGTGCCTGCTGACATAAGCTGGGCACAAAATATTGGGCACTGAAATGGCGTATCTCTGGAAAAATTGCAATTTTCCCTTTTCATTATCAGCTGCGCAATCATTTATTGAAATTAAATGAATGCAACACTTAAGGGTTAAGAATGCTCGCTACCCCACTTGATAAATCCCTTCAGGGGTGTAGTACCCAAAATGGGGTCACAAGTCTGCGGATTCCACTTTACTGGTGTAGGGAACTGCCATTTCTACTAGTATATAATGTATCTGGCTTCTTTGCCCCTGCAGTTTGGCTTCAGAGACCCCAGGCATTTAGTGCAAGTTTTGTTTTGTAAATACAGTGAGTCAGACACATGTGAGGCAGAGCTGCTGGGGGGAGAGATGTGAGCAGAGCTGCTGAGACAGACATGTTATGTCTGGGGGAGTCTAAGAGCCACTTGTTCCTCTTTACTTCACAGTATATAGTTAGGTATGTGTTACCCCCTATATACTCACAGGACCTAGCTAGTAACCGTAGTTAGGGATCCATATATATATATACAGTTCAGGGCAGTGATAGGTTAGGCTTCCGAAGGCCAACTAGCTAGTTAGAGGCCCGGTGGCACTAGTAGTTTAGCTGGCAGGTTAAGGACTCAGTGTTAGGGTAGTCAGGCCTGCATCTACTGCCGTCACCGTCGCCCTGTTTGCTGCCTGTGAAGAATCTCACCATCATCATCATCTCCTGATCGGCTGTCTGTCATCTCCTGGAAGAATCCGAGGATCCACAGTCATCCACAGGGGCCCCTGCATCTCTTCTGTTGCCTGGAGGTATTGTGCACTGGACTCTTGCTATATATCTATATATATACCCGGGTATATAACCTAAGACGGTTGAGGACTTGCTGGTTGTTGTAGTACTGCTGTGTTCTGAGTATATTTTATGTATGTACTATTACCCTGTTGATTCTTATAAAGCTACTGTTATAACCTTATGTGGTATATGTATGTATTCTTCAGACTGTGAGATTAGTACAGTGATCCTTGTTAAGGCTACTAACTGTACTTCATGGGTAAGTCCCAGGAAGAGATCCTCCCTGTAATACAGAGGCTCTATCCTGGGTGGAGGCACTGATATATTTCATATATGTTCCCACTCTTCCCTTCAGCGAAGGCTTCAGGTCCCATTATACACACAGGTCAGCGCCAGAGTCTGTTGCGGGAGGGATAATACTCATACCCCCCCCAAATAGGGCTACATTTGGAGGCACTGCTGAGATTTAGAAGTGGGAATAGTCATTGATATGGAGAAGCGATATAGCTCAGAGGGGAACCTCCCACTAGCTACTACATGGGATTACCGACCTCCTGTTCCTCCCCTGGTTCAGGTAAAGGAAGAACCCCGCTCAGCCAGTTACCCCCCCAGTATGGCCGTCGCTAGCAGTTCCTCTAGTGACAGTGCTATTAGCACTTTAGCCAGGCTGACTGAAATGTTAGCTCAGGGCCTGCAGGCCACTCACTACAAGAAACTAAAAGTATTCTCTGGTAATGTCCCAGTACCACAAGGGGAGGAAAACTTTGAGATATGGAAAGAACATACTCTCCAATGCCTGAAGGAATGGTCTTGCTCTGAAGAAGGCAAGCGGCAGCGTATCAGTGAAAGTTTGCGGTCTCCTGCTGCAGAATTGATCCGCTTGTACAGAGACTCTCATGAAGGAGTGAGTGCATTGGACTATATACAAGTACTGTCTGATCACTTTGAGCCATACTATGACCTTGCCCAGATGGTTGCTGATTACCGAATGGTTCGTCAAAAAGAAGGGGAAAATGTCTCTACTTTTATTAACCGTTTACAGCTACTTCTTTCACGTCTGGTGTACCACGCAGCTATATCTACTTCAGAGGTAGACGCTCTGAGAACCAGTCAGTTGGTGAGAGGGTTACAACCTCATCATCCTCTTGCTCAAGTACTCAAGGTCTTACTATCTGATAGAGTCCTTCCATTTCCTGACTTAATGAAGTTAGTGAAGAAACAAGAAGCTGACATTAGTTTTAGTACCCCTAAGAAAGCGAAAAGCATCTCTAAAGAAGATGTTGTTCCTAATTCAAACAAGGACAAACCAGCGGAGCGGTCAGAACTTAGACAGTCCGCCACTCCACCCACTGCCACTCAATGGAGGAAGGATGCTAGAACCTGTTATAAATGTGGTCAGACGGGCCATAGTGCCAGACAGTGTACGGAGGACAGTGAGGGATTGAGACACAGTGCTGTCTTCTCTATTCAGAATCAAAGACACCGAAGGAAGGCGGGCCGAGTAAATACCAGAGGCGCTATCGCGGGCTCCAGGTCCGTTGTCAAAGTCACTGTCAATGGTCATGCCGCTCCTGCCCTGTTTGATACAGGATCTCAAGTGACCCTGATTTATCGCTCGTTCTACCAAAAGTATCTGAGGGATATACCTCTTCAGTCTACAGGACAAATGAAATTGTGGGGGCTTAATTCAGGATCATATCCTGTAGATGGCAGCCTACAAGTAGTTATAGCTGTCCCTGAATTAGAAGATCAGAGTGTCGCTCCCATGAAGATTACGGCTCTTGTCTGTCCTGATACAGGGGATTCTTGTGCAGCTCCTGTGATACTTGGCACTAATTGTCCCGCAGTGCATTATGCTTTTCAGAAGTTTCTTGGAAGAGATTGGAACCCTGCAGCTCAGCCGGTGAATATATCTTCTGATCTTAGAGAACTCTGTGATGCCCTGTCTACTGGCTATCGACATGGAATGGTATATCTTATCGGTGAGAGAACCGTGGAAGTTCCTGCCGGCGGGGAGAGAATTCTGAGAGTAGCCTCCAGCATTGCTCCCGATTTGCTTGAAGGGGGGAGTTATGTCCTTATGGAAACCCCTGAAGAAATGATTAACCAGAATGGCTGGATGGTGATCCCAGAGAGAAAGGACTGGAGAAATAAAGTGGAGTTATCTACCTGTGTGACAGTGAGGAACTGTTCACCGCATCCGATTGTAATTGGACCATACCAGAATGTGGCCCACTGCTACCCTGTGCTTGGAGTAAATCCATACGCTGAAGTGTGCAGGATTCAAATCCGAGATGCAATCCCTAATCTCAATCTTGACTTGAGTGATCCACATTTACCAGAGGCCTGGAATCAGCGACTGACACAGAAGTTGTCTGAATTATCGGAAGTGTTCTCCATGGATGATATGGATGTAGGTTGTGCTAAAAGTGCTCAACACACTTTCCGATTGACCGATTCTACTCCCTTCCGGGAGCGACCACGGAGAGTTGCTCCAAAGGATGTTGATGAGTTAAGACAGACTCTACAGCAAATGAAAGGTCAGGGGATCATTGTGGACAGTAAGAGCCCCTATGCCTCACCTATTATGGTGGTAAGAAAAAAATCTGGAGCAATTCGCCTATGTGTGGATTACAGAACTCTGAACCGGAGAACCTTACCTGATCAGTATACACTGCCGAGAATTGAAGAAGCTCTGGAAGCTCTGAATGGAAACTGTTGGTTCACAGTGCTGGACCTAAGATCGGGATACTATCAAGTCCCAATGGCACCTGAGGATCAGGAAAAGACAGCCTTCATATGCCCCTTGGGTTTCTTTCAGTTCACTCGTATGCCGCAAGGTACAAAAGGTGCGCCAGCAACGTTCCAAAGGTTGATGGAAAGAGTGTTAGGTGATTTAGTGCCCCGGGAATGCCTTGTATATCTTGATGACATTATTGTGTTTGGAAAGACGCTGGAAGAACATGAAGAACGACTCATGAGAGTACTCCATCGCTTAAAAGAAGAGGGGCTGAAGTTGTCGGCTGACAAATGCAAATTTTGTAGATCTTCGGTCACTTATGTAGGTCATATTGTTTCTGCTGAAGGAGTTGCTACCGATCCTGGTAAGATTGAAGCTGTGGTGAATTGGCCCCGACCGCAAAATATTACGGAGTTGCAATCTTTCTTGGGGTTTTGTGGATTCTATCGACGATTTGTGGAAGGATATTCAAAAATTGCTCGAGCCCTCCTCGACCTGTTGAAGAGTGATGCAGGAGATCCGGGAAAGAAGAAAGGGTCTTCCAAAAGCCTTTTTGGCGATAGGTGGACTGCGGATTGTGAAGAAGCATTTAAGTTGTTGAAGAAGAAATTGACAGAAGCTCCCGTTCTGGCTTATGCTGATGCACAGAAGCCATATGTGCTACATGTAGATGCCAGCTTTGAAGGATTAGGTGGCGTGCTGCACCAAGAATACCCGGCCGGGTTACGGCCCATAGCTTTCATAAGTCGAAGTCTTTCTCCCAGCGAGAAAAATTATCCAGTACATAAATTGGAGTTTTTGGCGCTCAAGTGGGCCATTGTTGATAAATTACATGACTATTTATATGGAGCCACGTTTGAAGTAAGAACAGACAACAATCCACTGACATACGTTTTGTCAACCGCTAAACTCGATGCTACAGGACATCGCTGGTTGGCAGCTTTATCCAACTACCAATTCACACTCAAGTATAAATCGGGGCCTAAGAACATTGGGGCAGATGCTCTATCAAGACGGCCTGGATTACCTAGTCCGGAAGTAGTGGATGAATGGGAAGAAGTGCCAAGTCCTGGAGTAGGAGCTTTGTGTGCCATGGCTGCTGTAGTTGAAGACCGAGTAGCCTTTTCTGAAACTCGGCTTATTGACTCTATTGGGGGAGGTCCCGAAGCTGTACCAGACATGTTTGCCTACCCTGCCGCTTTAGGATCCTTTGAGAGTTGTTCTATATCTTCAAAGCGAATGATCTGGAGTCAAAAGACTGATCCTTTAATTGGACCTCTTTATCAAGCAGTGAGTTCTCAAGACAGAGAAATGTTAAAGACATCCCTACCCTCTGAATGCAGTCAACTTCTACGAGATTGGGAGAAGTTTGAAATAGACAATGGCCTACTTTATCGTGTGGTGCTGTATCATGATCACCCTGGAAGGCGCCAACTAGTTATTCCAAGCTGCTTTCAGAAGATGATTTTCCGAAGTCTGCATGATTATCATGGTCATTTGGGACCTGAGAAGACTTATGGCCTAATACAAGACCGATTCTACTGGCCCAAAATGAGAGATACCGTGACTCGTCTGTGTAGGTGCTGTCGCAGATGTTTGCAGAGGAAGACTGTCCCGGTTCGAGCGGCCTTCATGGGACACTTGAAGAGTTCGGGCCCCATGGATCTTGTCTGCATAGACTTCCTTTGTATTGACAACGACTCCAGAGGATTTGGAAATGTATTGGTGGTGACTGATCACTTCACACGATATGCTCAAGCCTTTCCGACTAAGGATCAAAAAGCAGTCACTGTTGCAAGAGTGCTTTGGGAAAAGTATTTTATCCATTATGGCTTACCACACCGGTTGCATTCTGATCAAGGCCGGGATTTTGAGAGTAACCTGATCAAAGAGTTACTTCAGTTGTTGAACATCCGCAAAAGTCGGACGACGCCTTACCATCCAGAGGGAGATGCCCTTCCTGAAAGATTTAACAGGACTTTACTTGATATGCTTGGTACCTTACGAATTGAGGATAAGCGATCCTGGAGTAGAAAAATGGAGGCTATGGTGCATGCCTATAATAGTACAAGGCACGAGAGCACAGGATATTCACCATACTTTCTGATGTTTGGAAGAGAGCCTAGGCTACCTATTGACATCTTGTTGGGAGTCTCTACCGATGGTATCAGTCATCGAGATCATTACCGATACGTGGCACGTTTGAAAGAAACGCTTAAGAGTGCTTATCAGCTGGCTGAGGAAAATGCAGCCAAAGTGAATGAAGGAAATAAAAGGAGATTTGATCTTCGAGTAAGATACCGAGAATTGAACCCTGGGGACCATGTTCTGCTACGGAATTTGGGAGCATCTGCAAAACATAAGCTGGCTGATCGATGGCGGAGTGAACTCTTTACAGTGGTAGATCGGTTGCCTGGAATACCAGTCTACAAGATAAAAGGACGGGACGGGAGGATCAGGACTTGGCATAGAAATCATTTGTTGCCTGTACCTCAGATTGATGGTATGGATATCTCCAATGATGGCTTGGCCTGCGATTCTCCACAGTCCTTAGCCGATATTCCACCTGACCTTCCTGAAACTCCTGAGAGTGATTGGACTGTGGCTCCTGAAGTTCCTAGATCACCAGTATCTTCTCCTTCAGGGAGACCTATGAACCCTCAAACTCCAGAATTCGTACCTAGATCTGTGTCTACAGATGAGCAGGGATCTAGCTCTCCTACGCCACCAGCACCATCCCCTCCTATGGCAGACAACCCTAGTTTAGGGCCTGGACATGCTAGTTTACCTCAGAGAGAGGTACGGAGAGGAGAGAGAATTAGACACCCTCCACCTATGCTGACATATGATAGTTTGGGGGACCCCAGATTTACTACTCAGCCTCATTTATACCATGCTTGGGTGGGTGCAGTGTCCACTTTGGTCAATATGTTACCAATTTTCGCTCCTGCTGGCATGTATACCTATTAACCTGTTGTGACTCTGTAAAGGCAAAAGCAACCATATTGATATTGTCATTGGTAATGTTGACTGTATACTATGACTTTGTATGTCTTTGACGTGACGTAAAGATTTCACCAGAGGGAGAGTGTAGGGAACTGCCATTTCTACTAGTATATAATGTATCTGGCTTCTTTGCCCCTGCAGTTTGGCTTCAGAGACCCCAGGCATTTAGTGCAAGTTTTGTTTTGTAAATACAGTGAGTCAGACACATGTGAGGCAGAGCTGCTGGGGGGAGAGATGTGAGCAGAGCTGCTGGGACAGACATGTTATGTCTGGGGGAGTCTAAGAGCCACTTGTTCCTCTTTACTTCACAGTATATAGTTAGGTATGTGTTACCCCCTATATACTCACAGGACCTAGCTAGTAACCGTAGTTAGGGATCCATATATATATATATAGTTCAGGGCAGTGATAGGTTAGGCTTCCGAAGGCCAACTAGCTAGTTAGAGGCCCGGTGGCACTAGTAGTTTAGCTGGCAGGTTAAGGACTCAGTGTTAGGGTAGTCAGGCCTGCATCTACTGCCGTCACCGTCGCCCTGTTTGCTGCCTGTGAAGAATCTCACCATCATCATCATCTCCTGATCGGCTGTCTGTCATCTCCTGGAAGAATCCGAGGATCCACAGTCATCCACAGGGGCCCCTGCATCTCTTCTGTTGCCTGGAGGTATTGTGCACTGGACTCTTGCTATATATCTATATATATACCCGGGTATATAACCTAAGACGGTTGAGGACTTGCTGGTTGTTGTAGTATTGCTGTGTTCTGAGTATATTTTATGTATGTATTATTACCCTGTTGATTCTTATAAAGCTACTGTTATAACCTTATGTGGTATCTGTATGTATTCTTCAGACTGTGAGATTAGTACAGTGATCCTTGTTAAGGCTACTAACTGTACTTCATGGGTAAGTCCCAGGAAGAGATCCTCCCTGTAATACAGAGGCTCTATCCTGGGTGGAGGCACTGATATATTTCATATATGTTCCCACTCTTCCCTTCAGCGAAGGCTTCAGGTCCCATTATACACACAGGTCAGCGCCAGAGTCTGTTGCGGGAGGGATAATACTCATACCCCCCCCAAATAGGGCTACACTGGCAATTCAGGGGCTCTGCAATAGTGGCATCGTGTCCAAAAACCAAACTGTGCTTCAAAAACCAAAATAGCGCTCCTTCCTTTCTGTGCCGGATGTGCCCAAACAGCAGTTTATACCCACATATGACATTAAGTATGTTATCCTGGGTACACCAGTGTCATACATGTGGGCATAAACTGCTGTTTGGGTACACAGCAGGGGGCAGATGTGAAGGAGCGCTATGTACTTTTGGAGCATAGATTTAGATTGTTCGATTTTGGACACCATGTCAAATTGGCAAAGACCCTAAAATTTCCCCTACAAATTGGGGTCACTTCTTGGGGAATTCCAATTTACTGGCACCTCTGCAAAAACAACATGGCGTCCAGAAAGTCCCTCTATATCTGTACTTCAAAAGCTAAAAAGTGCAGTGCTTCTTCCCTTCTGAGCCCTGCTGTGTGCCTAAGCAGCAGGTTACACCCACATATATAATTTTTTTCCCCCGGGATAGCCCACTTAATAGTTTTAGGAGTGCATGTCTCTGATGCCACAAAGTGGGTACAACGTATTGGGCACCAAAATGGCATATTTATTTAAAATTGTCAATTTTCACTTTGTACATTGATTTTTGGGAAGCATTTTTAGGCTCAAAATTATAATACCCCTTGATACATTCCTTGAGGGGTGTAGTTTCTAAAATGGGGTCACTTTTGAGGGGTTTACATTGTATTGGTACTTTAGGGGCTCTGCAAATGCGACATGGCACCTGAAAACTATTCCAGCAAAATCTGCCATCCAAAAGCCAAATAGCGCTCTTTCCATTCTGAGCCCCACCATGTACCCATACAGCAGTTTACGACCACATATGGGGCATTTCTGTGTTCAGGAGAAATTGTGTAACAAACTGTGGGGGGTTTTCTTCTTTATCCCCTTGTAAAAATTTAAAATATGTCGCTAAATGGACGGTTTATTGGGAAAAAAAAGTAATTTTTAATTTTTACATTCCAATGTTAATAGAATCTGTGAAACAACTGTAGGGTCAAAATGCTCACCATACCCCTTGAGAAATTCCTTGAGGGGTGTAGTTTCCAAAATGGGGTCACTTTTTGGGGGTTTCTATTGTACTGGTACTTTAGGGGCTCTGCAAATGCGACATGGCACCCGAAAACTATTCCAGCAAAATCTGCCCTTCAAAAGCCAAATAGCGCTCTTTCCATTCCGAGCCCTGCCATGTACCCATGCAGCAAATTACGACCACATTTGGGGTATTGCCGTGTTCAGGAGCAATTGTGTAACAAACTGTGGGTGGCTTTTTCTCCTTTAACCCCTTGTGAAAATGAAAACTTTGGGGATAAAGTCATGTTTTAGTAATTTTTCATTTACACATCCCAATGTTAATAAAATCTGTGAAACGGCTGTGAGGTCAAAATGTTCAGTATACCCCTTGATAAATTCTGTGAGGGGTGTAGTTTCCAAAATGGGGTCACTTTTAGGTGATTTCCAATGTATTGGTACTCTAGGGGCTCTGCAAATGAGACATGACACCTGAAAACTATTCCAGCAAAATCTGCTTTTCAAATGCCAAGTGTCGCTCTTTCTTTTCCGTGCGCTGCTGTGTGCCCAAAAATCATTTTACACCCACATGTGGGGTATTTCTGTGTTCAGGAGAAATTGCACAACAAACTGTGAGATGCATTTTCTCCTTTAACCCTTTGTGAATGTGTTAATTTTAGGAATAAATGAATGTATTATTGGATAAAAATTAAATGTCTAAATTTCACCTCCATATTCTTTTAATTCTTGTGAAATGCTTAAAGGGTTAACAAACTTCCCAAATGCAGTTTTGAATTATTTGAGGGGTGCAGTTTTGAAAATGGGGTGATTTATGGGGGTTTCTAATATACAGGCCTTTATAATCCCCTTCAGAACTGAAGTGGTCCCTAAAAAATGAGTTTGGGAAATTTTCTTGTAAATCTGGAAAATCGCTGTTACACTTGTAAACCTTCTAACATCCAAAATAAATTAAAGGATGATTAAAAGATGATGCTGATATAAAGCACAGATATGGTAGATAATATGTATTTATGTATTTGGGTGGTATGACTATCTGTCTGAAAAGCAGAGCATTTCACATTTTGAAAATTGCAATTTTTTTCCAAATTTCCCTCAAATTTCCTAATTTTTTTTATAAATAAATACAAAAATATTGATCAGTGTTTACCCCTAACATAAAGTACAATGTGTCATGAAAAAACAATCTCAAAATCACTTTTGTAAGTTATAGCATCTCAAAGTTATTGCCATATAAAGTGACACATGTCAGTTTTGAAAAATGAGGCCTGGTCCTTAACCGGTTAAAGGGGTTGTCCCGGAATTTCACAGTTCTGAGATGAAGCCGGTAAAGGTGAAACCGGTGCTCTGGTGTCACATATGTCACCGGTCACCCTTAACATTATTGCGAGCGTGTATCTAGCCTTTGAATAGCAATTTGTAAGTAACGCTGCCATGTTTCCATCTGTTCTATCTGCAGCTACGGCTGGAGGCAGACACCAACTGCAGCACCATGTCCCCAGCGGTGATTCTCCTTCTCTGTGTCTCCATTCACATTACATGTAAGTAGTTATACATAACTTGCAATACATTTATCTTACATAACAGGATTTTTTGGAAAACACAGATGACTCCATTTTGTAAAACTGGTCATGTTTTTCATAAATTTCTCAGAGGATCCCCCCTACCCCAGGATCTGATTTGAACATATTGCGGGAGATAAGCAGCATCAGCTTTGCCTGGCAGTCGCTTATCACCTGTCTCTATTGAAATAAATATGCACATTATCCGAGAGTGCATATATGTTAGATCATTGGAGAATATAGCTAGCAATGAAAGATCAGACTGACGGCTATTGTATGTCTATCAGAAGCTTAAAGCAACCCTCACTCCCCCATTTTTATGGTCCATTGCCAGTGTTGGACTGCCCTACCAAAGTACCAGAAGATGCTGCAGAGAACCCAGACTCTAAGTCAATAACAGTCAAGCAAAAGATACCCAAATTTGAAGAGTACTATGGTCTATTTCCAAGGGTGGACCCTCAGAATAATTTTATCTGTCAGGTCCAAAAACCTTAGTCTGACACTATTCATTACTAATAATTTATCTGAAAATTATCTCTATTGGTGCTTTATTAGTCTGCACTTTATGATGATTCTAGCTTTGTTAGTAATAGAAATCTGTTCTCCATACACTGACTTTTTGTTGAGCCTTTGATAGACTAACAACCAATCAGAAGAGGCAGAACTGCAGTGGGCGGGCAGAACAGCAAGCTCAACCAATGACGAGTCAGGAGGTGTGTCTCAGACTACCTCAGTCTCCCTGTAGGCACTGTAGCTGAACTGTGGTCACAGATTACAACTCTGATCTAATAGATTAATAGATTAGAGCTAAAAATCAGCCAAAAAGCAAGATCTGAAGAAAATAAATAGCAGGTATACTTTCCCTAGTTGTACTGACTTACATAGAATTTTGTAGCCACTGACTGGACAGTCACTTTAAGTATGGCAACATTCAGAAAAGCAGTGTGTAACAATATAGCATTAAAGTGGTTTTCCATCCCCAAATAGGGTCTTCATACTGATGACCTATCTTCAGGTCACCAGTATGTAATCTGTAGGGATCCAACACTCAAACCCCACACAGATCAGCTATTCCGACAGCTTTCAAGTAATAGGAGCAGAGCTGCAAACCTTTGCACTGTATAGTGGTGGTTCCGGGGAATTGCAACACCATTCCTATTACTTGAATAAGAGCTTCCTGCACATGCTCCTCGTCCTCTACCGCAACTTACATCTCCAGGAGACTGTCGGAACAGATGATCTGTGTGGGCGCCAAGTGTCAGATGCTACGGAAAACTATGTACTCCTCTGGCTTCAGTGAAGAACTGTGCCGGCGCAGGGAGTACAGCCACAGGGTGAGTATAAAGATTTTTTTATTTTTATTGTGGGCACAGATAGCTTTAGTACAGGGCGATTTGGGACACTAGACTCCCAGTCTATAAGGACCTGTGGGTGGTTTAGTGTCCCAAATTGCCCTGACAGATTCCCTTTAAGGATGTCTTTACACTAATGTCAGAGACAGTCCTGTATTTGACAATAAGAATAGTTCTAATATATGTACATACAGTCATGGCCAAAAGTTTTGAGAATGATACAAATATTAATTTTTACAAAGTCTACTGCTTCAGTTTTTCTAATGGCAATTTGCATATACTCCAGAATGTTATAAACAGTGATCAGCTTAACAGCAATTACTTGCAAAGTCAATATTTGCCTAGAAAATGAACTTTATCCCCCAAAACACATTTCAACATCATTGCAGCCCTGCCTTAAAGGACCACCTAACATCGTTTCAGTGATTGCTCCATTAACACAGGTGTGGGTGTTGATGAGGACAGGGCTGGAGATCAATCTGTCATGATTAAGTAAGAATGACACCACTGGACACTTTAAAAGGAGGCTGGTGCTTGCCATCATTGTTTCTCTTCTGTTAACCATGGTTATCTCTAAAGAAACACGTGTAGTCATCATTGCACTGCACAAAAATGGCCTAACTGTGAAGAGTATTGCAGCTAGAAAGATTGCACCTCAGTCAACAATCTATCGCATCATCAAGAACTTCAAGGAGAGAGGTTCCATTGGTGCCAAAAAGGCTCCAGGGCGCCCAAGAAAGACCAGCAAGCGGCAGGACCGTCTCTTAAAAGTGTTTCAGCTGCGGGATCGGGCTACCAGCAGTGCAGAGCTTGCTGAGGAATGGCAGCAGGCAGGTGTGAGTGCATCTGCACGCACTGTGAGGCGGAGACTCTTGGAGCAAGGCCTGGTCTCAAGGAGGGCAGCAAAGAAGCCACTTCTCTCCAGAAAAAACATCAGGGACAGACTGATATTCTGCAAAAGGTACAGGGAGTGGACTGCTGAGGACTGGGGGAAAGTCATTTTCTCTGATGAATCCCCTTTTCGATTGTTTGGAACATCTGGAAAACAGCTTATTCGGAGAAGAAGAGGTGAGCGCTACCACCAGTCTTGTCTCATGCCAACTGTAAAGCATCCTGAAACCATTCATGTGTGGGGTTGCTTCTCAGCCAAGGAAATCGGCTCTCTCACAGTCTTGCCTAAAAACACAGCCATGAATAAAGAATGGTACCAGAATGTCCTCCAAGAGCAACTTCTCCCAACCGTCCAAGAGCAGTTTGGCGCTCAACAATGCCTTTTCCAGCATGATGGAGCACCTTGCCATAAAGCAAAGGTGATAACTAAATGGCTCAGGGAACAAAACATAGAGATTTTGGGTCCATGGCCTGGAAACTCCCCAGATCTTAATCCCATTGAGAACTTGTGGTCAATCATCAAGAGCGGGTGGACAAACAAAAACCAACAAATTCAGACAAAATGAAAGCATTGATTCTGCAAGAATGGACTGCTATCAGTCAGGATTCGGTCCAGAAGTTGATTGAGAGCATGCCAGGGAGAATTGCAGAGGTCCTGAAGAAGAAGGGTCAACACTGCAAATATTGACTTGCTGCATTAACTCATTCTAACTGTCAATATAAGCTTCTGTTACTCATAATATGAATGCAATTCTATTTCTGTATGTGATAAAAACATCTGACAAACACACATAAAAACCAGAGGGCAGCAGATCATGTGAAAATAGAATATTTGTGTCATTCTCAAAACTTTTGGCCATGACTGTAGGTATACACATCAACCTGAAAGTTACGATGGAGCCAGAGAGAGGTGAGGGGCGCTCTGCCCTTATGAATATGACAGATTGATAACTATTTTTTCATCCTGTTAGCCAAATGGTACAATATTTTTCGGTGCATTTTGGCTAATAGCAGTACAGACCTATTTCTGTAATATACTGTCCTTACATACATCATTGTATTTAGCAGATAGATCTGCTGTCGCTTCTGTGTAACCCCCAATGTTATAAGCATTTGCCTTATACCTGCAGGGAGATTTTCTTACGAAACATCCTTGATGACTACAATATGCAAAAAATGTGCTGACCTATGTGGTAAGGTGTACGGGAAAGTTGTTGAAGGGGTGTATATCTCACCTGGTTACCTCAGCCAGGTGAGATAAAAAAGAAAACCAGGTTTTTTCTGACCTTAGCAGACCTTAGTTTGCTAGGGTTTTATTTCTGCTGCATAACATGCGCTGGTTTTTTTTGGACTGGAGGGCAGCTTTGGTAGAGGGTGCCTTCCAGTCCACATCCCTAGTCCACTACGGGACTTCCCAGAGGCTCCCCGGTCAGGCTTCCTGTTTGTTTGAGTCAATTGGGAAGGAAGGCTGACAAAAAAGGGAGCTCTGTCTGTGTCATGGGGAGAGAGAGAAAGACCCCTCCTGTGTGAGGAGTGCTTTGCATTGGAACCCTGAATTTCCTACTTCGTGTTACCTGTAAGGATAGGATAGTAAGTATGTATGGATAGGCGTAGGAACTGCATTTTTTGTTTGGACATTTGTTTTGTTTGTGCTTATGCCGCTACAATAAAGCACCACCAACATTTAACCAGAGACCTGCAGTGTATATGTGGTCATTGCCGCCTCACCGTACGAGCTAATCCCTCACACCATTTCCAACAAGTTTTCAGTGCAGACAAATTTCATCTGTAGAACAATTTCCAGGAAAAGAGTAAATACATAAAATGTAGAATTCTTTTCAGATTAGACAGAATAAAAGAAAAAAAACAAAACAACGCATAAAATACATTGATCTGGTTGTTAACATACTAATCCCTTTTCCTATATCACTGACTTTCTTTGCAGATGGACAAGTCATGGTCTACCGGATTATGCCAAATTATGGCAGCCTGAACGGAGCAACAAGATTTACAATTATAGGACAAGGTAGGTATACAGCGCTTTACCAGTTATCCTTAGCACATTGTGAAAATTTAGATAAAAAAAAAATATAAAAAATATCCTCTTTTCATCCTCTCATTTCCTTTGATCCTATTTAGTCTCACATTACATGCCAAAGATGCGTTACATTTTAGAAAGTGTCTTAAAGGGGTATTCCAGGCTTCAGCTATTCATGAGTTATTCCTAGAGCCGGCCCCCCCACCAGTCAGCTGTATATTACGCTATATAAGGACAGAAGCAGAAATCTCCTCGCTGTACAGCTCCTACTGAATTTGATGAGGGCTGAGCTGCAGTGATGGCTCCCGGCTGCAATACAAGGGGCAGAGCTTACTGCTTCCAGCCCTGTATAGTGTATAGTACGGGTGCTGGATGTGGCTCCTTACAGCTGATTAGCCCGGGGGCCAGCTCTTGGCCCCCAGAAGCTCGGACATCATCATTATGTGTTATACTGCAAAGGGTAAAGCTGTGACAAGAATCCATCAAGTGCCGATGTAGATGGCAGGTTCTCTGTAAGACATCTTTACGGGTACTTCTCAACTTCTCCCCGACTTCTGCTGTTAGGGGTAAAGAAGGACTGGGCACGTTGAATTTCACTTAAAGTGTAACTCCCACTTTTTTTTTTTCGCTATTGACCATTTTTGTAATATACTTTTTTACCCTATTTAAATTACTTTTTGTTATAAAACAGGCTGTAACATTCTCCTTAGCAACCCTCTAACTGAGCTGTTACTAAGGAAAGTCCGTACACAGTTTTTCTAGGTGGAATAAAATCGAAGTTACAGCCATTTGAAGAGACCCATCCCCCTTTGGTAAATGCTTCATCTGTATGTACTACATTGAGTACAGGTGTACGGACAGTCTCTTGCATTGCTTAGTTATTAAATTGCTAAATAGATAAATGAATAAAGTATATGACAAAAATGTTCACCTCCCTCCCTGAACACAATAGCAAAAAAATGTAAAAAAAAAAAGTAAATGAAATGTGAGTTACACATTAAAGATTTCTTACGAAAGCCAAGGGAGCATCTCCATGACAAGAGAGCCTTTGATCTAATTTCACATTTTCAGTCTTTATGTGTTATATGTTGTTTTTATGTCATACAGAATATTGATATCACTTGTACAGTTGTCTCTCTTGACTCTCTGCTTATCTTTCTCTCTTTAGGCTTTGCAGATGCCAACCAGTTCAACTATGGAGATGGCAATACTAATCTGGGGAACAGCGTCCAGCTGGTTTCATCGACTCTTTCAATCCCATGTGATGTAGAGAAAGATTCCAGTCATGCTACACAGATCACCTGCTACACCAGGTACTCGGCCTCTTCATCTAATTCCTGGTGAACCTTTACGTTCATTACTTATTGACAGCACCCAAAATTGTTTGGACCTGTGCCTTGAAAGAGGTGTAGTTAGGATGGGGGTGACATCTGGATCTTTTTAGTCCTGTTCTAGCAGTATTACACCCACCGGCAATTCTGATATCCATTGATTGTAAAGTACATTTGCTGGGGCCGTACCCGTGGTGGTGGTGGGGTCTTTACTGGCAGACAATGGGACCAGTTACAGAATATAAACTGGTATGTAGTAGGCCAGTGTTAACAACTGGTTGCATTCAGAGGCGTAATGTGATGCTCCTGGGTCCTGATGCAAAATCTATAACAAGGCCCCCACTTACTATGTGCTATGTGTAATACTGTCATATTATTATACTGTAGAGGGGCCTTTGGGTCTCCTCAGCCTCTGCACCCTGTATAGCTACGCCTCTGGTTGCATTAACATAGGATGTGCCAAAATTATTAATAAGTGTATAACAGAAAAATAGCATCCAGACCATGATAACTTCCCCCTTATGCAGCTGGGTGCCAGGGGAAGACCACAGGACATGCTATATTGGCCAGGTTATGCAGATACAGTACATGGCAAAAGGCTCAGAATGGATTGAAAAATCAAAGAACTGATCCTCACACACTGATCATCCTGCCCCCAATCTAATGTTCCCTCCATGGGTCTCTACTTTATAGTCCCTCTCATCCCCACAGGAGATGACTGCTTAGCCAATCCCTGGCTGTTGCGGTAACCCACCCCTTTAAAGATGTAACATTTTTGTAACCATAGGAATATTGAGATGTGCAGCTACTAGACCCCCATGGCTCTAACCAACCAATTATCTGACGTACTAAAACTGGCGTAGTAGTATGGCAGTTCTAAAGGGAGTGTGTCAGATCAAAAATGCCTCCTAAACCAATAATATTGCCATGTTGGAGCCTTTCATAGGAGCAAAAACATACCTTTGTGGTCACAAACCAGACCAAACCAGTGACGTAATGCACAGATGATCATCTTTCAGCCCGCAAATGCATCGGGGGGTGGTCCCAATTTTCCTAGTGTCAGGACGCAGACAGGGGCTGCAAATGTCTTTCACAGCTAAAGGGGCGGCAATTACAGAGGAGCAATGGGGCAGTTTCGGCTGTCTGTAGGTAAATTTAGAAAATCGTGGCCGCATAAGTTATGTTCCTGCTCCTATTAAAGGCCTCTTCACTAGATTATGATTTGATGTATTTTGGACCTGACAGACTCCCTTTAATCATCTGTAGCACTCAAGAGAGGGGAATTAAAATTATTAAGGGGTATTTTCTGCTTAATAATTTTGGCCTAATCAAGATGTCCAATGCACCAGACTCTAAAATCTAGCAGCACAAAAATCAGTATAGTTATCTGTGATGCTAGGAGTCCCTGCCTGACAGCGACATACTGTCCCAAATCAATTACAGTACAGGACAGTGTGTCGCTGGGAGGCAGGGACTCCTAGCATCATAGATGACTATACTGCTAGGAGTCCCGATTCCAGCACAAAGTTCAAGCTGGTAAATCTAGCTAACACACGGACCGTGTTTCACGGGTGAAACATGGTCGTGTGCTGCTACCCTTACTCTGTAAATTATAATAATTTTGTCAGTCGACATTTTGCCCACTTTTTCCCAAATTGACATAACAGTCAAAAAGCTCATTATTTGGTGCAAGAGGGCACCTGCCCAAAATTGTGCTATTTCTATGCCAGAAAATTGGTGTAAATTCAATGCTACATTTCCTCAGTGTGTCACGTTCCGGCATGTCATACCAGAAGAAAATAAAAAAACAAACTTGTAATGCATATAAAAATGTGAAAAAAGTTTTTACATCTTATACTTGTAACTTACATTTTACTGTGCATAAATATATACCAGTATGTATATTTAAATGACATCATTGCACCTGACAGTACCCAAGGGGTACACATTGTCATTATAACCCGGCAGTAGTGCAGCCTCATGTTTCAGGCCTGTAAATTCAAGCTGTCATATCATACAGTGCTGGCCAAAAGTATTGGCACCCCTGCAATTCTGTCAGATAATACTCAATTTCTTCCAGAAAATGATTGCAATCACAAATGCTTTGGTAATAATATCTTAATTTAATTTGTCTCTTGCAGCCAGTTGAAATGGATTAAAGTTGACTCAACCTCTGTCCTGTGTCCTTGTGTGTACCACATTGAGCATGGAGAAAAGAAAGAAGACCAAAGAACTGTCTGAGGACTTGAGAAGCAAAATTGTGAGGAAGCATGAGCAATCTCAAGGCTACAAGTCCATCTCCAAAGACCTGAATGTTCCTGTGTCTACCGTGCGCAGTGTCATCAAGAAGTTTAAAGCCCATGGCACTGTGGCTAACCTCCCTAGATGTGGACGGAAAAGAAAAATTGACGAGAGATTTCAACGAAAGATTGTGCGGATGGTGGCTAAAGAACCTCGACTAACATCCAAACAAGTTCTAGCTGCCCTGCAGTCCGAGGGTACAACAGTGTCAACCCGTACTATCCGTCGGCGTCTGAATGAAAAGGGACTCTATGGTAGGATACCCAGGAAGACCCCACTTCTGACCCAGAGACATAAAAAAGCCAGGCTGGAGTTTGCCAAAACTTACCTGAGAAAGCCAAAAACTTTTTGGAAGAATGTTCTCTGGTCAGATGAGACAAAAGTAGAGCTTTTTGGGAAAAGGCATCAACATAGAGTTTACACGAAAAAAAAAAAGGCCTTCAAAGAAAAGAACATGGTCCCTACAGTCAAACATGGCGAAGGTTCCCTGATGTTTTGGGGTTGCTTTGCTGCCTCTGGCACTGGACTGCTTGACCGTGTGCATGGCATTATGAAGTCTGAAGACTACCAACAAATTTTGCAGCATCATGTAGGGCCCAGTGTGAGAAAGCTGGGTCTCCCTCAGAGGTCATGGGTCTTCCAGCAGGACAATGACCCAAAACACACTTCAAAAAGCACTAGAAAATGGTTTGAGAGAAAGCACTGGAGACTTCTAAAGTGGCCAGCAATGAGTCCAGACCTGAATCCCATAGAACACCTGTGGAGAGATCTCAAAATGGCAGTTTGGAGAAGGCACCCTTCAAATCTCAGGGACCTGGAGAAATTTGCCAAAGAAGAATGGTCTAAAATTCCAGCAGAGCATTGTAAGAAACTCATTGATGGTTACCGGAAGCGGTTGTTCGCAGTTATTTTGTCTAAAGGTTGTGCTACTAAGTATTAGGCTGAGGGTGCCAATACTTTTGTCCGGCCCATTTTTGGAGTTTTGTGTAAAATGATCAATGATTTGACTTTTTTTTCATTCTCTTTTGTGTTTTTTCATTGCAAGCAAAATAAATGAAGATCTTATTATCAAAGCATTTGTGATTGCAATCATTTTCTGGAAGAAATTGAGTATTATCTGATAGAATTGCAGGGGTGCCAATACTTTTGGCCAGCACTGTACATTTATCTATATTTTCAATATGAAGACAGCAGCAATCTAGGAACCTTCAGATCCATAGCCAATACTTTCAACTACAATTTTGCTCAGGGAAATAGGTATGATTCTCTGCATCTTCGGCTTATTTTAGAAGTTAAAAAGAAAAAAATATAAATTTATAGGGCCTATGCTGCTGGCATTATTGTTTACATGGGCACTGCAATCGCTCTAATGTAGGAATATAGAGTTCCCTAATATACAGTAAAGTTTGATGCTGCTCCAAGTTACAACCTTACTCTGAATCAACAACAGTTGATTTGCCTTGAGAATGTCGCCCTAGTCATAATAATAATCATTTTATTTATATAGCGCCAACATATTCCGCAGCACTTTACATATCAGAGGGGACATGAACAGACAGTATTAGACATTACAATGTGACAAATTAATGTATCAAACAATAGGAGTGAGGGCCCTGCTTACAAGAGCTTATAATCTATGAGGAAACACAAGAGGTAAGAGGGTTTGTTTGCTACCATGGTCCAGCCATCTATTAATAAATAAGGTTATATAACTGAAGCCGGATGAGCCATCACCAGCCAGTATCTGTAAATATACAGACACTAAGTGCATGGAGAGCAGGGTAAGTTCTAGATGGAGGGGTCAGGTTCTAAGGAATAGAGAAGGAAGGATAGCTTACGCTAGGTTCACACATGTGTTTGGGTTTCCGTTCATGGAGTCCCCAAAACCTAATCCACTTAAAAAAGCGGTTACCCGCGGAAACCTGCTATAATGGGGTCCACCAGGTTTCCGCCCAGTTTTTCGAAAAATGTGGAGAGAAAAGCGAAATTATGAACAGAATGCCTGAATGGGCAACGAGCGCAGGTGTAAATACAGCCTTAGTCATAAACGCTTCTACTGTTGCTAGTTCATTTAGATTGCATTTGTCTATAAATATGATGTGCAGAAATCTGGGTAATTCCAAAAGGTTCACTTACTTTTTCAGGCAACTGTGTATTCCTATATCCTTAGTGCTACTCATATATTATAGTATATAGTGATGATCCTATACATAATCTAACATCTCTTATTTTACAGTTGGACATATACCTGTATAGATTTGTTACAACTTGTTAAAACCAAGTACTCGGGCCGAAATTTCAACGTGGGGTATATCTACATACAGCCAAGCCAAGATTATTATTATATAGACACTTTGTACATTGGGAAGACTGTGACTACAGATAACCTAAATGGTAAGCGACTGAAGAAGTCATGTGCAAAAATGTCATAGAGGGGTTTCCGTGCTTAGGCCTCTGTCTAAAAGCAGTTAACAGGCATTACCATGAATGGCCACCTTGCAATACTACATTTCCCCTACAGTGGGCATTGCTGAGGCATTGCTTAGGATGATGTCAAATTACTAAATAAAATCAGCAGCTTGCCAGGGGTTGTAGAAGCTGTGCAGCTCCTTCCTGCACTGTCTCTTATATTGGCGTTGTCTGATACACCTGGATTGGTATTTATGTTCTTCTGGTCTGTTGGTAGACCAGAAGAACAGAAAAACAGATCCCGAGGGATGCCATTCACTAACTGAATCCATCCTTTTTATCTGAAATCACTAGATGAAAAAGTGCAGAACTTTTTCATCTAATGATTTCTGACGGATATGTGCCAGCGAGACTATGAACATAGCCTGAGATGTGTTTTAGTGCCGTCTGTAGCATTCCCTATTTAGGTCAATTGATTGCTTACTTTGATCACAACAGCCGCCCCCATCCCTAACTCTCCTTTGTGACGGTGTCCATGCTGGACTACAACTATTATGTTAATCAATAGCTGCTTTTTTTGTTGCAGATTTTGCTGTGTTGCCAAAGCTAGGAGTGAATTTAGTAGAAGGGAACGCAATGCTTTGTTCCCCGCAGCTTTTTTCCTTGCGTTTTTGCTGTGTTTTTCTGCTTTTTGCTGCGTTAGAATTGGCATGCTGCATATTCAAAAAACGCAATGCACTTTCCACTGCATTTTTTTCCCACGGTGTGTGGATGGGATTAGCCAGAATCTCATTCACTTTACCGGTACTGTATGTAGCATTTTTCATTTGTTTCCACAACATAGGGACTTAGCCTAAAGATGTTTTCCGGTACTGAAATATTGTTGACCTTTCTCACTCACACCACCTCCCTGTTTTTCTAGCTAGCCCGCCCTCTACTAGGCCTTCTTAACTAACTCAAACTCCCCCCACACACCCCATCATACTTACCTGTCTTCTGGACACGGGACTTCACTTGTTCTGGGAGCCGGCGCTCCAGCTCTATTGTGCAGGCGTGGATGGCTGGCTGACGTCAAGAAGAAGAGGTGCCAGACGCCCAGAACAAGTGATGTCACGTGCCCAGAAGATCCAATTGTAACCTTCTGTTTCCGGAAATGGGGAAACGGAACGTCACCAGAAAATTGAAAAACGTGCACAGAAGGTACCCAGGGGGATGGGGTGGAGGCATAGCTTAGATTAGAAAGATCAGTTTATCCCAGACAACCCTTTTAAAGGTTAGGAAATGTCCTTTTGGATTCAATGAAGTACCCTGGGGCTTTTACCCTTTCAATTGCAATGGGGAACAGTTGCAGTGAAAACCAGTAGTATCAGTTGACATACGGTGAGTTGAAAACCCACAGCACAGGTCAATTTGTGGTGCAGGTTTTAGTGCAGAATGTGGATGAGATTTAGCTAATCTTATCTACTTTGCCTCTGCACTTTAATGTAGATTAGCTACTGGCAAGTCTACTCAAGGGCATAGCTATAGGGGGTGAAGAGGTAGCAATCGCTACCAGAACCTGAAGCCTAAGGGTGCCCACTGACCTCTCTACAGTATAAAAAGACACCAGAATTGCAGATGGTAAGGGGGAGCACCATTACAGATTTTACACCTAGGGACTAGAAGCTTCAAGCTACACCTCTAATTCTAATTGCACCTGCAAATATGTCCAGTGTGGCCCCAGCCTTAAAGCTGGACATACGCATTACATTTTAGACTGCTATTGTTTGTCTGGAACTAATGTTTGTGGATCATTCATACAGACGACTGTTCCAAACACACAAACAGCAATAAATGTTCCAACGAATGTTTGACTACCCCAAACATTTGATCTTTACCAGACTAAACTCTGACAATTTGAAGGAAGTGACACAAAGGAACGGATATCAGCTTTTTAAACGTTTTATGAAAAAGTTATATTCAATAAGTGCTTTTTTTTTTTTTTACAAGAGGTAATATGACACACACATACAGTATATACTGTACTTTTGTGATATAAAATGAACCTTTGTTATTTAAAATGACCATATGTTACCTGAATGTTCTCCCCAACCTACAGGGTTGACCAGCCCATATTTTGAAAAATACATGCCCGTGATACACAAATCACCGACAGGTCTGTCAGTCTAGCCAATACAGAAACAATTACAGCTGACAGACGGATCAAAATATCCAACACAGCCAATTTTGGTTGTGACCAACTTTATTTTATGTGTGGGATGACCAATGGTTTATGTAAAATCATATGCCGAGCTCAGGTTCCTGGGCTCAGAAGTGAATGCTACTGCTGCATCTCTTGTAGCTATGCCCCTGCTGCCAGCAAGAAAAGATCTATATCAATTATATAGGCCAATAATATACTACCAATACTTACTGTACTTATCATTGCCATATATTTTTATAGGACATCAACAGCTCAAATTCTGCAATCTATACATCATCATCTTGGACACAAAATGCATTGATCCAGATAAATCGGACCCAGGCAGCGTCCCCTCCCATTGGAGGAACATTCAGTATTCAAGCTTATGGCGCAAACTTAAGTGGTGCGGTTACATCTCAGTTGGATAGAACTTTCTATGTCTATAATGGGAGAGATGTATTAATTTATCAAGAACAGTTTTCTGGCATGAAACATTGAAAAATATGCTGTATGTGCCCCTACTCCATTATTTCTGACACCTTTCTGACAGGAGAAGCCACAGTCAGTCCACCATATTTAGATATGTTCATAGGAGCCGTTGGCACCGGAAGTGACAAAGAGAGCGGACCCGGAATCACAGCTCTTTTCTCTGTGTAGTGGCCAGGGCAGGTTACAGCAGTTCAGCTCCCATTCAATTGGATTGGTCATCAATATCTTTAATGCGAAAGGAAGTCAGTCACCAGAACCCGCAGATAGGTAGGTTATCTGAATCGCACAATATTTTCCCCTTGGCAATGCCCTCATTTTTCCAAAGAACTCATTTATACATTGACAAAAACAGCGATATCTTGGTAGCTGAGGCAACAATTCACAAGGAGAAGGCACCGTTTGATTCAGGTGACCATAATCTATCTCTTTGCAGGCTGGGTTGATATGCTGGGTTCTATGGCTGTTTTATAACTTTGGTGGACCCAGTGCAAAGGATTCATAAGTGGGGCCCCCCTGTCACCACTGTAAGCCGTGTACCGGGGTGGACTCCCCAGGATACAGCGAAGTTACGAACAAAGGAAGCAACTCCAAATCAATTTAGTAAAAAAAACAAGATTTTACTTTTGTGTAGTAACACCTATTTACCAGAAAAACACTCTCAACTATTTACATACATTCAGCCAGTAAGCTGAGGCCCTGGTGTTGTACAGCACGGTGCCTTCTCATGTGCAGCTACAATAACCTCCAAGCTTTTACCTATCTGCAGGCTGCAACTAACCAGCCGCTTGTTACCTTTTTATCACCCTAGTCACAGGAACAATTCAGTGAGTGTGATAGAGGAACCGGCGGTATAACACAAGAGCTTACAAACTTATCAAAATACCCCTATTCCCCCCAAACAAAGTACAACCGAGTAAATATCATAGTAGATCAGCTTGCAAGCCAAAGAAATATGACAACGTATAAAATGTTGCATCTAGACTTCCTCAGAAGCTCCTCTCTGGGAGTTACAATTCAATAGAATTCTCTGAGTCCTTACTACCGAATAGGTACATAATTCACCAGTAGTGTGGCCTGTGAAGATGAGGATACCTAACTAGTCTAACTACAGGCCCTTATTCAGTCCCAAGCAATTTGCGCTAAAAATCTAATGCGGTGCATGCACGATTACTTCTTTTACTGTTTCAGATTTGTTGGGTACCTTGTAGTTTTTCTCTGGAACTGCTGAAAGCAGGGCTCATCCAAACATGTGGTCTCACTGACAGGGCCACTTCTCAGCTGGTCCTTGATAGCAATCTTCACCTTAGGATGCTGTCTGAGCAAACCCTGGAACAGTCTCTGCTTCAGCACACTCTTGTTATCTGTCTCTAATCCTTTAAGAATGTCTTTTCCTCTCACTTCAGCCCTTCTTCTTCTAAAAGCTCAGAAGCACACACAGCTAAGATGGCTGCCAGACACTCTCTCTTCTTGGTTCCTCCTCTGCAGAACAGGGTCTCCACGTCACTACACCAGGGAATTACAGAATTACAGTCTCTTCTATTTCTGAGGTAACAGTGGCCTCTTGTGGTCAAACAAACAAATGTCAGTTTATAAAAAAAATAAACTTATCTACAGAAACAGTTACATTCATAACATGAGGGCTGTCTCCCCATCTTACACCACCACTTAGACATACCAGACCCATCCAAATTATAATGCCCCCTTAGTGGCCCCCACATATTATAATGCCTCCTTAGTAACTCCATACTATATAATACCCTCAGTGTCCCATCACACAGTCAAAAGCCCCTACAGTGACCCAATATAATAGAATGGCCCATCACACATTAACCTTTCCCCCAAGTAGCCCCACAGACATTAACCTACCCCTCCAAATGCCCCCACAGACACTATTGTGGCATCCCAGAGCTGGCTATGGCTGGGCTGAGGGTGATCTCTGTGCATTGTATTATTTCCTGTTGCTTCATAGCCTGTGTGACATAGCAGGGGGTCCTGAGTCTCACACAACACAGCGCCACCTAGTGAGCCTCACACATGCATTACACCTCCCATAGGATTGAATAGTAACCAAATGTCCAATGGGAGGACATCGCCTGGGAAAAGGGGAGGAGTCAGCTGATCACTGGGTCCCCATGGTATCACCCCTGCAGGAAGGTCCTGCGTGTGAGGAGTTAGAAGTGTGGAGTGTTAGGAGGAGGAGGTGAGGAGATAAGTGTGATGTCCTGTGAAGAAAGCAGTGAGTTTAGTGCAGAAATCTCAAGTCCTAGACAGGCCCAGGAAGGTTGGAGAGCTGACATACTCCAGCTATTCAGAAGATCCTGTCCCCTGTCAGCCTAGCCATCGCCCTGAAGGAAGTCAAGCATCATTATCTTGTCAGCATGAGACTGTGGAGAGAACATTCTGGAACACGTGCTCCATAGCAAGTATCACAGGATCCAGGGGCCAAGGCCAGACCTGTGGAATATCCTGCCACCCTGACTATTGCACCCCGAAACTCTGAGCTATCAGGACCACATAACGTGAGTGGGGAATATTATGTACTAGTATCATGGTGGGCATCCTCCTATGAGCCAAATAGGAGCCCAGACGCACCTTAGGGCTGTAACACTGAAGTATAAGGGGCTAGGAACACCTTTCATCAAGTCTACCCTGCACCCCAGGACTTTGCTGTGTCACCAGGCGTACCCCGTTGTTTTGTATGGAAGAAACTGTTTAAGCATTTGTGCCTCCACACCCATGGAAGTAAAAGTTCAACTTTACAACCGTTTCTGTGTCTGACTCTGCACCGACAACATCAGGGCGCCCCAAACACCACCAGTCGGCACAGTATAGGGGAAGCGCCCCGGGGGGAACAATCACCACCAACATTTGTGCAGCCCCCTCATCACCGGTACCAGTGGTGGTAACGTGGGACAGCACCAGCGCTGCGCCCTCGTGCCCAGAGACCGTGACAAGTCTGCGCTGTTTGCACCCCGCAATCCCAACTGCAGCGTTACCTTCCATCTGGTCACCGCACTATATTATAATGTCCCCCTCCAGTTGCCCCCCACCCCAGTTATCATTCTCCTACATCAACACAGGGTGATGATGGTGACTAAGAGGTGGAAACTGTTCCTCCTCTTCCATCCCTCGTTGCATTAGTGTAAGGGTTTCCTGTAAGATATACAATAGAGGGATCACATTGCTGATGCTGCAGTCATCTCTGCTGACAAATTTGGTGGCTTCTTCAAAAGACTTCCCTCATGAACCTCCAGTGACTTATCTTGAAGTAACACATTGTCCCTGTGGTCTTCTGCTGTATGCAATAATCATTTATCACTTTCTGCCTGATGACTGGGCACATATTGCTGTCTCTTGGCAACATATTCCTTTATGGATGACTGCCGTTGGCATGGAAGAGGAGGAGGAGAAACTGTTGCTGGTGATGATGATAACGACGACCATATGCTAGTGCTATGTGTAGATGTGGCCTGCTTACTAGGAAGATTACATGGGGAAGTAGGAGAACAACTTTGCTCCCTTTCCCTGCCAGTGCCACTGTCAAGTTTATTTTTCCAAATAAGAGAGTGATGCCTTTTCGTGTGAGTACATTGAGATGTCATTCCTTTATTTGTTCCTGCACAATCGCGGCTAAGTTTCTGCTTGCACATCTTGCACATCACCACAAATTTATCGTTTGGCAATGTACAAAAATATTCCCACACAGGAGATGACCGTGTGTAGTTGCTGCCGCCAGCAGCAACGGCAACAAGTTTGCCACTACTACCGCATCCACCCTGGGAGGTTTCCCTAGATCTTCCCCGGGCAGGCTTTTTGGATGTTGGGACTGTGCAATGAATGGAATTACTATCTCTACTGCCAACAACCTCTTCATCTGATGTCACCTTGTCACCCTGACCTGGTTGCCAGGTCTTATCCGCAAGAGAATCATCATTGACAATGTCATCACCATCATCTTTTCTGCTTTTTTTCTAACACATCATCTATCCCATGGACACCCTCAGAAATTCCACCTCCAAATATCTCCTTAGCTCCCCTACCAGAATGACTACTAGTAGTAGTACCACACCACCTACCACCAATACCTCCACCAACAGTCATCATGTCTTCCTCCTCTGCTTGCAAACAATGATGACTGTTCTCATCCAGCTCATCAAAAATAGGAAGACTGCTCTGACTAAGAGAAATAGATTGATCAGCAGGTGCTACATCACTACCAGGGATCTGTGTCAAAGCAGAATGTGAAGGATACACAGTTGACAGTCCAGATACGCCCTATGATAAATAACCTGCTATATATGCAATATCTTCCTGTGACTGAGATGAGCTAGCTTAATAATAAAAAACTTTATCAACATTCTTAGGTAGTACAACAATCCTGCAGCTACTGGCGTGGCCACCAAAACCAGAAGCAGTGTTGCTCTTGCCACCCACATTCTTATTGTTAGTAGTAGTACTTGCACGAGTGTTTGCTCCTAACCCTCCTATTGTCTGCAGCCTGCCCTGTTTGTTTGTTTTTCCACTCATTTCTTAATGCACACTGATATTGCTTAATTATTAATAAAAAAAAAAAAAATGCTGAACTAATGGAGATTCTTTTTTTACATTTGCGAAGAAGGATGCACTACTAGTACCACGGCCACCTCTACTACTGTACTATTGTGTGTGATGTATACTGATGAGCAAAAGGGTAACAATGTTTTGAACTTTTAACTTTCAGGCTCCATGTCTCACCAACCACTACAGCTTCGAGACGATCATCATTTTATAGACAATCATCTTGGCTATCTCATACATAAATGTGACTTAGCATATGATTACTTATGCAGATTATTTTCATGTAACTGCATTGTTATTGTTTTGCTCCTGGTGGTGGAATAATCTTTTTTTTCTTGTATACTATAAATTACAACCTGTTCTCACATTCCTAATGGCTCAGTGTGTTATTAGGTTGATTTCCAAGCAAAAGGTCACTGGTTCAAATTGAGGATCAGCTATGAAGAATATTTCCCAAAAAAAGAGAAACCGCATCATCCAGCTCATTGATAGCGGTCTCTCGGCCAAGAAAATTGCCAAACTGCATCATGTGAGTGCCATGACAGGTGGAAGACTATGAAATGAAGTCCGTTCATTCATTCAAAAGCCAAGAGGTGGAAGTCCAGGCAAAATATCAGGGTCAACAAGTCAGCTCTTCACAATGTCTATCAGTTCTGGCATGAAAAAACATAGCAGTGGAGATAGCTTGTATGCTTCATAATAGTGAGATCACAGATGTCCATGCAAACACCGTGTGACATGCGTTACTCAAGTCTGGAATGGTGCCCTGAAAAAAGGTGAAGAAGCCTCGACTTCAATATTGTCATAAGAAGCGTGAGCTTGAATTTGCAAAAAAGGATGAAAAGTGGACAGTAGAAGATTGGAAACGAGTAATTTTATAGCGATGAGACAAAAGTCAATAGACTAGGCTCTGATGTGTCCAAATGGGTCTGGAAGAAACAAGGGGAAAGGGGCTAACAGATCGAGAAATTGAAGGAACTGGCAAGTTTGGTGGAGGAAGCCTGATGATAAGTGGTTGTTTCACAGCCAAAGGCATTGGATACTTCACCATAATCACTCAAGTACTATGGGTATGAAAAAGCATACGTCAAGATTAGTGAATAAGTGGTTCAATGTTAATGAAGTAGAGGAAATGGATTGGCCCCCACAGTCCCCAAACCTCAACCCAATCGAACACTTGTGGCTAGAGTTGAAGAAAAAGCTGTATTTATACCCAAGTGAGTTGACCAGTATGCACCAATATTGGGAACATGTAGAAGAGACCTGATTGAGAGCATGCCCAGAAGGATTCAGGCAGTGCTGAAAGTCAAAGGTGGATTTACAAAATAAAAATTAAAAATTAGATTTTTAGGAGCAAAACAATAACAATGCAGTTACATGACAAGAATCTTCATTAATAATCATTTGTTAAATAGATGCAAGTCAAATTTATGTGTGAGATAGCCAAGATGATTGTCTATAAAATGATAATAGTCTCACGGTCAAATCTGTAGTGGAATGTGAGATCTGGAGCCTTAAAGTCAAAAGTTCAAAATATTGTTATACTTTTGCTCGTCAGTGTATATCTAGAATTATATACAGTATGCACACTTGTGCATACAGCGAAATGCTTTAAGATTAGCGCAAACTAGACTGTATTGGGTGAGCACAACCAAAAAAACACTGAAATAACACTGAAATAATGGAGATTCTTTTTTTTTTTTTTTTTTTACATTAGCAAGGGATGTACTATTAGTACCATGGCCAACACTATTACATGTGTATGATCTATATCTAGAATTATATATGCACACTAAATGGTTTTAAGATTTTTTTTAAGACTTGCGCATAGCTGTATATTGGGTGAACAAAAAGAAACTGCTTGTATTAAATTAACAGAGTTATTGTTTTAAGATTTGCATAGGCAAAATCAGCAGCACTTTGTTTTTAAAACAGCAGTATGTATTTCAAGAAAAAAATGTTAACTCTTGCCCAAAAAAGTCCTTAACAAAACATTTTTCACTAACAGGATTGTATTCAGAAGTATGTTTAAAGAATGTGTATAGAGATGAAATTGCTCTATTGCCATCCAGTACTGTCAGACAATATTGACTATTGCCTGGAAATTAAAGGGTTAACTGTCTTCAGCTGACTTCCTCACTGAACCTGTCTTATCTATGTCTGTCTATTCAATTCTATTCTAGCACTACTAAACTGCCTGTATATAATTATTGCTTGTTTCTCTAAGTACTCCTATAACTATTGTTCAGTTTTGAGTTGCAGTGAGATAGAACGCAGATGTGTTTTCATTATCAAACATTTACAAGAACTAAAGGCTGAGCAACATGTCCGAGCTATTTACACACCATATGGCATCAGCACTATAAGTAAGGTCCACCTACCACTGTCTATTGGCTGAGAGGGTGTCAGATATTGTTATCACATGCTGTGTTAGTTACTGCAGACATGACATTGTCTGCTCTGTATTTTCTGGTCAAACACGTGGCGGCAGCCATTTTCTCATAGCACGGTCATTTTTGTTCATCTGAAGCAAATCACCATTTGTTTGGTGGTGTTAAAAACCGAACAATTTTGAATATTCGTGACAAACCCAGCTCATTATGAACTCATTACGAACCAATTCGCCCATCGCTAGTTGTAGGTAATAGGTGCAATTTACAGCGCCAGCCTTTCATTGGACTATGCCCTGTGTATCTGTTCTTGGTGCCCACTCCATGATGTGGCACACTGTAATAAATATAATATACAGTGCTCAATTATAATCACCATACATTATGGTGCCCAGATAGAAGTATCTTAATAACAAATGCTATATAGTGACCTCACCCCCATACACAGCAATATGTGGTACAGTGCTATTGTTTACAGTTATCATGCAACACCACCATACAATACTGAAATTATGCCAACACACTTTGTGGTAGTATAAAGCATTAGGTGCCAAGGCTTTAGTGAAGCTCTCATTTAGTTTAATTGACACACCTCTTGTTGTCACACAGGTTGCACACCTTAAGGCCAGCAATAACTGGTAATACCAATGCTTTCCTTTGTTTGTTCTACAGATCTTCGTGTAGACATCTCTGGCACTGATTTTAAATATGCATTACAGACCATTCCTCATGTAGGGCAAATCTCCATTTTCCAGATATGGAAGCTGCAGAGGATACACATGGCACATAAAGTTCTTTACAGCTGCAGGATACCAGCCGCTGTTCCAGGTAAACAGGTTTTTGATCTATTCATATTCAGAGTTCATCCTACCATATCATGGCTCATAAATCTGCTGGATCAGAAGTCTAAGTATATAGTGGTATCTGCAATACTTTTTGTTTTAGCTTGAAGATGTAGCAGAGGTGGGCTTATTAGATGTACAGTAATAGAACTGGGGCTATCATGTGGCACATTGTATCAGTCTTACTGCATAAATCTATATGTATACCTACTGTATAGTCACAGCTGGACTTTTCCTTACCTACGACAAAAGATTGTTTCCTGTGCCTCAACCATGTATTGACCCTGTCCAAGGCAGAGTGGCCTGGTAGCATCTTTACTAGAATTGACTGTACATGCCCTGACAGAACCCTGTAGCTATACCCTTGCCTACTTACTACACAGGGCTGTACAGTCAGATTCAGGACTAGAGATAGGCGAACCCCTCAGGATTTGTTTAGTTTCAGGTTCAGCCGGCTTTCATTTTGGGTCGAACATTTTCAGTACAAACCACACCTTAAATTGGCTTAAAATGGTGTAGAAAACTGTCAGGCTCCTGGAAACCTGTCTATAAAAATAGTGTAGAACACTGTCAGGGCTCCTAGGCACCTATCTATAAAACATAGTGTAGAATACTCTTAGGGCTCCTGGAAACCTGTCTATAAAACATAGTGTAGAACACTGTCAGGGCTCCTAGGAGCCTATCTATAAAACATAGTGTAGAACACTGTCAGGACTCCTAGGAACCTATCTATAAAACATAGTGTAGAACACTGTCAGGATTCCTAGGATCCTATCTATAAAACATAGTGTAGAACACTGTCAGGGCTCCTAGGAACCTATCTATAAAACATAGTGTAGAACACTGACAGGGCTCCTAGGAGCCTATCAATCAAACAGTGTAGTACACTGTCAGGGCTCCAAGGCAAACACAACTGATGTTATAGCAAAGTGAAACTGACATTATTATACTCTGGGCTCTTTCATTCCACCTCCTCGGTGACATCATCTGCCAGGGTCACCGCTAAGGCCTGTGATTGGGCCTCAGTAGTGACATAGGCACACCGAGCATGTTGACGTCATGCCGCTCATCGTGCCCCAGTGACCACTGATGGTCTTATCACAGTCTTCAGCAGTGACCACAGATACATGATGTTACCAGAACAGTGGCAGAAGCTATGAGGAGGCCCAAAAGAGGTTAAGGTAAGGTGAGTATGAATGTTTGTTTTTTTTTCACCTCCACCTGTTATACTATGACGTCTGAAGGGACTCCAGAGTATAATGCAGCGGCCACTTTAGTTAGCCGGAGATTAATTTCGATTTGTTTGGTATCATAAAAAAAAAAAAAAAAAAAACAATTTGGAATAATCGGGTTGAACCAGGCTCAGTACAAGTCAATTTGCCCATCTCTGGTCAGGACCTATGTTGGGTAGAGTTGGAAAAAAGTTACCGACTCTGGCTTCAAAATAAAAAGATTAAGTATTTGAAATTATATTATATATATAATTATAATATATATATATATATATATATATATATATATATATATATTTATATAATTTGTTATTTATTATTGTATAATTAGATGTATAGTTTGTTACATATTTACTTACATAGGAAATCAGTCACTAGATTTTTAATGAATTACAGGATCTTTACTGCTTCTGATTGGTCATGGCTGTTAGAGTTGAAGTTGAACTGAGGAAAAATAGAGGTGTCTGAGTTTTCTGCTTCAAAATCTGCTCCAAAAACATTCCAGCTTGCCTCCCATTGTTTTCTATGGGAGGCAGTGACCAAGGCTTCTTTTTTTCAGCAAGAAGTGAAGGGCAAAATGTCTTTCCCTAACTTGTTGGTATCTCCGCTGAAGCTGGAGATTGTGGCTACACACACGGAACAACCCCATTTGAAGTAGTCAATCAAAGCATACAAACCGGATGCAAACTATGGCAGAAAGCAAAATACACAAGGGATTTTTCCAACAAGTATTTTGCAAAGGCTTGTTTCACAGCCGGTGGTGATATACAGTAACTTCTTCAGTTCTTCTTCTGACTAGTTCATTTTAATCAAGAATAGTCTATAAATTTAGGCTATTATGAAGACGTTAAAATGTGGCCATAATGGCAATGCAGAAAAGTAGCTACATACAGGTAAATGGCAAACAGCTCTGCTATGAATATTTGGGAAGGGTCTCTATTTCAGTGCTGAGCATACTCAAATAAACTATAGTAGTCCGTAATTAATAACAGGCTCGCTGTGGTGTTTTTATGTTTGTATCAAATCAGTAGATTGCTATTATATGTGGAAAACAGAGGTAAATGAAAGAGGTACTGTAAATGAGAACTGAAGCTTTAGTCAATTCCTTGGTGCCTACAGCCTGGTAGAAGAGAAATAAGCTTCTTATAGCTCAGTGCTGTGAAAAGTCCTATTGCAGCCAGAGCCGTGGGGTAGAGCTTCTGCTGCAGCCAGTTGCCTTACAGCCAGAGTGAGGTTTGTGTGAAAAGTTTTTTTTTTTTTAATAAATATCACAGAAATACTCATTTATTTCAATTAACTGTCCTTAAATAGTGATCAGATGGTATAAAAATGACCGCATATAAGTGTAAGCCATGTGTTTTATTCAGATAAACAGTTCCATGGTAACCGGTGTAAATGCTGCAGTGACCGCAGTAAAGGTAACTAATGGAGGCCTGTTTCGTCAGCACCTGCTTGGAGATTTGGTGAGAACACCCAACAAAAAGCCTCAGGTATAACATTTACATTATTTACTTCATCACTAATACTTATAAAGATGTTTATGTAATAGTATTGAATGGGTGAAAGATAAAATCTGGTGGACCCATCTCACCTAAGGGAACAGTGTTTTAAGAACCTGACTTATCAGATGTACATTCATATTGTGTGGATGGTGTGACAGCTCATTATTCTTTGTGCAATCAAAGATTTTGCTAATTTTTAACACACTTTGCACTTCATTTTTCTACTTGTTGTGCCTGAATCACAATATTTTTTATTACATTTTCTATATTGTTTGCAGTTCATATTATAAATAGCAAGAATCCCTAAAATATAACGTTTAATGGATGTACATTAAAACAAATAGATATTCTGTGGTCAATAATCAGGCAAAAAGGTGTATGCTCTAATGTCATATAAATGTGCACATGCTCAAAACTCAGATATAACGTTACTCACACCTTAATGCCGAATAGACACCACTATAATGGTTTCAACGATGTGTGACTGTATAATAATCCATTAGGTGGCAAATACACACAATGAGTGTTTATAACTAATTACTGCACATATTTTAATATCAAATGAAAATACATGTAGTAAACATGATGTGTGCACTCCAAATCTGCCAAAAACCTCAGACTGTAGTTAAATTTACAATTCAACTTATGGCAGAACAGAAATAATTTCTTTGTACTCAGATAGAATAATATGAAACAGTCTTACCATATTCATACAGGGGTTAGCTATAACGGGTCAGGGTGCCAGATGTCCGATGTTACACTCACACTAAAAAGACCCTGCTTATGTCCTCTGTACCCAAACAGAACTCTCGCCCTTTGAAGGATTTCGTCCTACCAAACCCGCATTTGGCACACCTGAGATCTCTTCAATTACCTCACACCCACCTCCAGTGAGTGTTCTGGGCCAATAGGATAATAGAAAATGAGCTTTCTAAATTTTCTATATTTATTAACCCCTAAACGGGTCAGTACTAGACACTTAACACATACAGAGGATACATGTAGCGCTTAGCAAACAAAAGTGGAAAGCAACATGACATAGTGCACAAAATAAAAATGGGAGTAAACAGAAGAAAAGGAAATATTACCAACACAAGCCTGTGATTGGTTCTCTGGGCTCCGGATGTGAGCTCAGGGCACGTACTTAAAAGCAGTCCAAAAGTATGCGTCCGGGCATGCTATTCCAGTCGTGGCAGTGCTACCTGGGTGGCTTTCAGAAGAACAAAAGACCATATATAGCAGGTTACCAGAATAAGTAGGTAGTCTGTTTCTCTGAGCCCATGTGGTAGGCTTCAGAGTTCTTTCTTAATCAAGGTACAGAGCATGTGTTTCCTCAATGCTAAGCCGCATGGTAGGAGTCTCCATCTTGACCTCCCCACACATCTCCTCCAGGAACAGCAAAAGACAAAAGACAGAAAACAAAGACAAGCCTCTACCTGGTCTGAGACCTTTTACCTAACCTGGTCTCCTCCCTAAGGGAGGTTGCCAGGAGGAGAAGCCCCACCCTCCTTTCTAAGTCTCTCAGGATAATTTTTTCGCTATATTTCCTTGCCCAATGATGGTAGAGTTGGGCCAGGGGTGTGATAGGGTTTGTGGCAAGATCCCCAACGTGTAGACTCCAAGGATGACACCCCAATCCCCTTTGGGTAAGGAGATCAGTGTCATGACCTTTTCTGGGCACTGAACCGTATCGTGTGTGTACTCTGAGCGTGTGCCCAGGCCTGGCACATCTGGTTGATTTTATCGGGGCGACTGTAAGAGGTTCCTCAGGGCAGGTATTGCCATAAAAACATAATCCTTTTGATGTGAAGCTGGCTCCAGCTTGTCTGTGGACGGTGTGCAGAGGGCCCTCCCAGCACATCCTTTCTGCAGGACCCCCCGCCGGGTTAATGAGTGTAGCAATGTTATGTAAACAAAGGCCTGTGTTAGTGACTCTCTGGGGATCAAAGGGTTGTTGAGTACAGAGTCCCCGGACCACATTCCTCAAGCCTATGAGCAAATGGCTGATAACAGCAAGGAGCCACAGAATATGAGCAAGAAATACATATCTGGGGCTCTTTTCATCACACACCCTAACAAGGGCAGTCCACAGCTAACCCTCAAACAAACACCCTATCAGTCCCTATGTACATTTCTTCTTATGGGCCAAAAGAATCATCAGGGGACTATCTGGCTAGCTAAATAGCTGTAGTCAATTCTAATGCCCTGTAAGGGTCAATATAGCAAAGACTCCCATAGATACACTTACAGATAAAAACAAACTGGCTGTCTGCCTAGTAAGTTGACTAGATGTTGTGTACACCTGACTCATGTACAAGGGCTCACCTTATAACCTTCCTGGGAGCCACCCCCTTTGTCATCATGAACCATACACATTGTTTCAGGTGATGAATCAAAGGGGGGTATCCCGTTTGTCAAATAAAGGAACGCTTCAGCGTCCAATTCAAAGTCTATATTATGCAGAGAGTGCTGCCTTATTGCCTAAGTGGGTGGCTCAGTGCAGGACATTTTTTTAGACCTGACATATTCCCTCAGGAGCAGACAAAATCTGAATCCAAATGCACCCAAATAATGAATTTATCATCTAGACCCGTAACAGAGAGTGAAGTGTCCATTTTGAATAAAGGACTATCCTTTGTACCCACAACTGATTATAACCCTTTTGAGTGGGTTAAGGATCTTAACCTATTTGTCCGCCTCCTGAAGTGGCATAAACATTTTAAACATCGTGATTTGGGCATCCCCATGGATATGCTTCAAGATTTGCCCCAGTACCCGGTTGATCCTGCCCAGAAGTGAGGAAGTCAGCCTATGCGTCTGCATATACACTGCAATACATGTGACTCTACTCCACTATACAGGCTCTCTGCAATTCGCCACAAATTAATTTGGATCGAAATGTATCGGAAAATTTGGCGAAGCTGCCAAATCGAATTTATGGAGATTAATACAACACCTTCTGTATTGTTTTTCGTTTAATATGTATATTTAAATGAGATATAGTACTGTGAGAATAAGAGGAGGACGTCTAGAGGCGCAATGTCTACCTAATAGATTAAATCTAAAGCTGGCCCTATTTCAAGCCATTTGATCTGACATACACGTGGTGGGAGAAAGTTGAGACACCCACATTAGTTGGTCAGTTGGAGCCACTAAGTTCAGTGTCATTTGGACTTTACTTTGATTTCTCCAGTGGATTCTTCATCATGGACCAGGGGGTTTCCAACCCGCAAGTCTCATGATCGGAACCATCCCTACCACCTCACAGGGGGAAAAGGGGTGTAATTATTCCTGACTAAGAATAAAGCCCTAATTTATACATTACAGGTTGAAGTCTACATAAATGGGATTCCTTCAAAGTGTTCTGGAAACTGTGACTACAGCTGGGATCCTATACAGACACCAGCTATCTATTCTATTAATACAGGTAATGGAGGCTAATAAAATCATCAGAATAATAATAAAAAAAAAAGTGTAATTTGTTGTTCAAAAGTGGACTTCTCTTTTAAGAGCATTACAACAGCCAACAGCATTATGTTAATATTTTTTTTTTCAGATGTCAGTGGAGAAGATCAGGTATTGATAATAAATGGGACTGGATTTTCCAACAGCATCGGCAGTGACACAACCTATGTGACCATTGGAAACCATTCTTGCACCATTCTTGCCCTCACTTGTAAGTTAAACTTCACCAAAAAAATCTAATTACATTAAAGGAACTGTCACATGGCAACTCCATATGCCCAGTATGTACATCATATAGGGGTACCCCCAGTCAGGGTGTATGGTATAAGTGATCTAATGATCGCAGGTTCAAGCTAAGAAAGAAAGAGTGAAATTGTGTGAAGAGTGACATTTTTAAAAGTAAAATAATAATAATAGTAATAATAATAACAACAATAATAATTATTATTATTAATAATAATAATAATAATATTCAAAAAACTATTCAAACCACCCTCCCTTTCCCTAGAATTCACATAAAAGTAAAGACACAAAAATACCCAAACTTAAAATATAAAAATATCTTTTACATACTGTTTTTATTGCTTTGCCTCACAAAAAGTGATCAAAACGTCAGTCGTTCTCCAAAATATTATCAATAAAACTATATATTACCATGCATAAAAAAGACACCTTACACAGCTCTGTACACAGAAGTATAAAAAATTACAAGTGTCACAATATGGCAATGCCATTTGTATAAAGGTATTAAAACATGAAAAAAATATATATAAATTTACTCTCACCCTCATCGTATTGACCTGTAATATAGGCAATGAGTCATTTTTACTAGACAGTAATCACTGTAAAAATGAAACCTGTAAGAAAATGGCGCAATTTTTTTTTTTTTCCAATTCCACCCCATTCTGAATTTTTTTCAGGTTTCCCTGTACATTATACAAAATATGAAATGGTTCCCTTATGAAGAACAATTTGTCTTGCAAAAAGTAAGCCCTCATATGATTCTGTGAATGGAAAAATAAAAATGTTATAGCTTTTGGAAGGCAGAGAGATAAAAATGAAAACACAAAACTGGGAAATTGCTGTTTTCTCAAGGGATTAATTGATATTTCCCTTCTGACAGATTCCCTTAAATAAGAGCAGCTCCAGCTCTGATGGACTTACCCCAGCAGTGTATTGGATGGTCACCCCTTTATATGAATGAACGGCCTGTAATACTGCATTTTCCCGCTTGCGGCTTGCTCTTAATTATAAGTTGTGTGTGCTGAGACAATTCCATCAATGATACATTTATACAGACTGCTACACATAATATGTATTGTTTTGTCCAGTATTACTTATTTTGTTCTTATTTTGCGTGTATTTTATATATAGACAATGAGATCCGATGTCAGGTTCAGAAAGCAAGTGCTGCAACGTTCCCGATCAGTGTGTACATTGCAGAACTGGGATTTACAGCATCCTTTGGTGGAAACTTGACTTTTACTTATCAGATCACAGTCTCTTCAATCACACCTTCATCTGGAAGCTCTGCAGGTACTTAAGTAGATCCTTTGTTCCCTAATTTAGATAACCCCTGGTTATTTGCCCTGTTAGAATAGGCTGATCTAACATGGGGAGAGTAACAAATGCAGAACCTCCCTGTATTAACTAGAGGTATATGGCTGTCAATGTGGGGGACTTCGGCCTCAACGTAGTAGTTGTCATTGTGTATGGGATGGGAAAAAAAAAGCAATCGGTCTTTCTCTTCCAGGAAGAAGTAGCAAGGAGGTACCCCTCTCCTTATAAATGATATATATACAGCCCTGCATTAACATTGGAAAAATCCTTTCTTTCTAGGAGGCACATTGGTAACAATTCATGGCACTGGGTTTAGTGGGGACTCAGAGGTAAAACTTGGAGGAAGTGGATGTGCCATGGTCTTTGCCAATCTGACAGTGATTGAATGCCTGACCTCTGCGGTAAGTTTATATCATGCATGCTATTATTTTCTAATTACATACAGTTGTATGTAACAATTTTTGATGCTCCTTGTCAAATCACAATTTACCATATTTAGAATGTTTGGGAGGCTCCAGAAAAAAAAGGGACTCCTGGAAGAAGTGGCAAGTCCTGTCATTTTATGTGCCGGCCACGTCAGTAAAAGGTGCATGGCAAGCATATTTCATACTCATGGCACAAGAAAGGGGGATGGCAACACCTGGGGCATGACAATGTAATAGAGGGGGCGTGGTCATACCCAAAATGGAGTGAAAATTTCCATGGAGTGTTACATGTGCTGTCCTCCCAACTGACAAGTATGTACTCCTAGTTGACAAGTATGCAATTTATTCATGTCACATACTAATGTCTGATGTTTTCACTCTTGCATCAGGCTGTCTGTTGTTCTGGTCCATCAGAGGACCAAAACAAGAGACAAGTAGACCACTTCAACTGTGGAAACCAACGGACCCCATTATAGTCAAAACTGAAACTGGTGGACAAAAACGTCATCCATGCTGGACTTTTTCATCTGCCGATTTCAGACGCAAATGTGAATTTGAACCCTTATGTCTGATATCCTGCTTGGCCTAACTCACACAGTAAGTACAGTAAGTGAGTTTTATGAATAATAGCACAAGAAGTGGAGAAGTTGCTACCAAAGGCTACCAAAAAGGTTGCTGCTTTTCTGGGCCCGTGCATAGCACCTGATTGGTTGTTATAGGCAACTGCTCCAGTTTTAAATTGAGCTTGTCATCAGACCCCAGCATATCAACCCAGATAGATAGGTTAGGGTCACCTGAATAAAAACTGTTTTTTTTACCCAGCATGCAGATGAGCTCTTTAGAGCAACAAGGGTGTTGCTGATTTCCTCTTTGGAGCAATGGGAGTGCCATGTTTGCTCCAAACAGCTCATTTGCATATTGACAAAAAGGTATCGATATCTTGGCAACCTTTGCACTGATTCTCCAGTGAAAACATGATTTGATTCAGGTGACCCTAATTTATCTATCTGCAGGGCTGGATTAATATGCTGGATTCTGGTGACCCTAACCTATACAGTGGGGAAAAAAAAAGTATTTAGTCAGCCAGCAATTGTGCAAGTTCTCCCACTTAAAAGATGAGGCCGGCCTGTAATTGTCATCATAGGTAGACCTCAACTATGAGAGACAAAATGAGAAAACAAATCCAGAAAATCACATTGTCTGATTTTTAAAGAATTTATTTGGAAATTATGGTGGAAAATAAGTATTTGGTCAATAACAAAAGTTCATATTTTGTTATATATCTTTTGTTGGCAATGACAGAGGTTAAACGTTTTCTGTAAGTCTTCACAAGGTTGGCACACACTGTTGCTGGTATGTTGGCCCATTCCTCCATGCAGATCTCCTCTAGAGCAGTGATGTTTTGGGGCTGTCGCTGGGCAACACGGACTTTCAACTCCCTCCAAAGGTTTTCTATGGGGTTGAGATCTGGAGACTGGCTAGGCCACTCCAGGACCTTGAAATGCTTCTTATGAAGCCGCTCCTTCGTTGCCCTGGCGTTGTGCTTGGCATCATTGTCATGCTGAAAGACCCAGCCACGTTTCATCTTCAATGTCCTTGCTGATGGAAGGAGGTTTACACTCAAAATCTCACGATACATGGCCCCATTCATTCTTTCATGTACACGGATCAGTCTTCCTGGTCCCTTTGCAGAGAAACAGCCCCAAAGCATGATGTTGCCACCCCCCATGCTTCACAGTAGGTATGGTGTTCTTTTGATGCAACTCAGCATTCACTCTCCTCCAAACACGACGAGTTGTGTTTCTACCAAACATTTCTACTTTGGTTGCATCTGACCGTATGACATTCTCCCCAATACTCTTCTGGAACATCCAGATGCTCTCTAGCAAACTTCAGACAGGCCCGGATATGTACTGGCTTAAGCAGGGGGACTTGTCTGGCACTGCAGGATCTGAGTCCCTGGCGGCGTAGTGTGTTACTGACGGTAGCCTTTGTTACGTTAGTCCCAGCTTTCTGCAGGTCAGTCACTAGGTCCCCCCCGTGTGGTTCTGGGATTTTTTTCTCACCATTCTTGTGATCATTTTGACCCCACGGGGTGAGATCTTGCATGGAGCCCCTGATGGAGGGAGATTATCAGTGGTCTTGTATGTCTTCCATTTTCTAATTATTGCTCCCACAGTTGATTTCTTCACACCAAGCTGCTTGCCTATTGCAGATTCAGTCTTCCCAGCCTGGTGCAGGTCTACAGTTTTGTTTCTGGTGTCCTTCCACAGCTCTTTGGTCTTCACCATAGTGGAGTTTGGAGTGTGACTGTTTGAGGTTGTGGACAGGTGTCTTTTATACTGATAACAATGTCACACAGGAGCCATTACTACAGGTAATGAGTGGAGGACAGAGGAGCTTCTTAAAGAAGAAGTTACAGGTCTGTGAGAGCCAGAAGTCTTGCTTGTTTGTAGGTGACCAAATACTTATTTTCCACCATAATTTGCAAGTAAATTCTTAAAAAATCAGACAATGTGATTTTCTAGATATGTTTTCTCATTTTGTCTCTCATAGTTGAGGGCTACCTATGATGACAATTACAGGCCGGCCTCATCTTTTTAAGTGGGAGAACTTGCACAATGGGTGGCTGACTAAATACTTTTTTTTCCCCACTGTATATATGCTGGGATGGGTTAATATGCTGGGTTCTGGTGACAGACTGTCTTTATGGAAAATCTTATTCTTCTCTCACATTTTTGCTGACAATTGATACATTGATTGATATGATATTATACATTGTGCATTGTTTAATAATTGTATATTTTCTTTAGTGTACGGCACTGGTTATGCCTGGTCTCCATCAACCCTGGTGATATCTCCCGGAGACACTGTAGTTTGGCAATGGAACTCTCCGCCGCTCATCACGGGTATTGGATACAGAGTATTCTCAGTGTCAGATCCTGGAAATTTCACCTATAATGGAATTTCCTTCAACAGTGGAGATCGTGTTCCCTCAGGTCTGCGCCTACTTTATCAGTATTTTAATAGCTTGTGAGGTTGGGGGTTACTGAATCAATGATGGGGGAATCATTGGTCGCCAAGACTTTATCATAGTGCCCACCCCCATATCCACCAATAATTGAAATGAAATTTTACTCACTCACTTACATTCAGTCTAATAGGCAGTAGTAAGATGATTGTAAGGGGACATTGGGTTTACTTACCTACTGTTGTATATTCCAGTATACCTGGTGGAACTTCATTGAAAGCTTAATGTTTTTGTTTAAGGATAGGGGGTACATATTTTTCAATACCTTACACGACAGCTCATTGACATTAATATGCTTTGTAATAGTTTATTAATAATATTAATGTTTTCTTTCTTAAAGGTGTTTTTTCATATCAGTTCACATCTCCTGGGGATTATTACTACAGCAGCGGTTATGTTAATGATGGACAGTCAATTGTTATGCAAGGAGCGGTCCATGTAATCCCTATCAGTGACCAGAGCAGCCCAGTGCGTGTGTATCTTGGAGGAATGGAGGCCACCTATGCTTCTGGTAAGTAAACATAATATACAATCTCTAGAATTTGGCAGAATTCTGCCATTACTTAGTGGCAAGAACAATCGAGAGGTTTTTCTTTTATAGGCCCTGCAGATAAACTTTACTCAGTTCTGACTCTTTATCATAGATATGGTCAATGGTCCAATGTGGATTTCAGGTTTTAGTGATGGTTACTTGAATAGGAGCAAAGACGCTTCTGCTTCTCGTCCTCTGCAGCTGCTTCTGGCACCAGGGCTGGTTTTAGACAAACTGTGGCCCTGGGCAAAATTAAAAGCGGGGCCCCAAATGCTGATATACCAACAACACCATCATATTTCTAGTGGCAGCCCCTTTAATAACGCCCCCTTTTTGCCCCCAAAACAATAACAACCACCCCTCCTTATGCCCACACACAATTCAAATAACTACCTTTGTACTGCCTAATAGATTTTTCCTGCTTATAAACAGTGCTTCATATCAGTAATAGCCCCCCTCATAAATAATAGTGCTCCAATATAAATAGTCCCCATTATTAATAATAGCCCCCTCATAAATAATAGTTCACCTTATAAATAGTCCACATTATAAATAACAGCCCTCTTAGAAATAATAGCCCCTTTAACAATACCCTACTTATAAAGTTTCCCTCTTATAAATAAAAGTGACCACATTATAATAGCTGCCTCCATATATATAATATATATAATGTCCCCTCTTATTATAGTCTATATTATAAATAGTTCTTCCCTTATAAATAATAGCTCACCTTATATGTTTCCCTCTTATAATAGCATTCTTATATATAATTTCCTCTTACAATAGCCCCCATATATTTAATAGTTTCCTCCCTTATACATAATAGCCCCCTTATATATAACAGACTCCCCCTTATAGCAATCCATCTTATATATAATAGTTCCTCTCCTATAATAGCCCCCTTATATATAATAGTCTCCCCCTTATAAATAAGTTCCCCGTTTATATATAACAGACTCCTCGTTATATATAATAGTTCCTCCCTTATACATATAGTAACTTATATATAACAGTCTCCCCCTTATAACAGCCCCCTTATATATAATAGTTCCTCTCCTATAATAGCCCCCCTTATAATAGCCCACTTATATTTAATAGCCACCTTTATATATATATATATATATATATATATATATATATATATATATAAACAGTCTCCCCCTTATAACAGCCCACTTATATATAATAATTCTTCCCTCATAATAGTGCCCCTTATGTATAATGGTTCCTCCATTATAAATACTAGCCCCCTTATATTTAATAGTTCCCCCACTATAAATATTAGCCCCCCTATAAATAATAGTTTGCCCCTTTAGCTGGTAATCCCTTTCCTTTGCCAGAAAACAATAAATCTTTTACTCACCTTACAGAGCTCCCACAATGAGGGGAGCAGCCGAAGACTCTCCCTGTAGTAGTGGCACAGGTAGCGCGATGGAGTGACGTCATCATGACACCTGTGCCGCGACATCCTGTGCACTAGCGGCGGTCTTCTATGGCAGAGCAGGGACTTTTCAGCTCCCGGCTCTGTCATAGGATTAAGCAGTATTGGCATGCACAGCACGCCAATACATCTGTGGAGCTCCAGGGATTCAAGCCATCAAGCTAAAAGCCTGATGCTCCAAATCCCAGGACCCCTTGGGGATGGGAGCCCTGGGTAGTTTGCCCCCTCCTAATGCCGGCCCTGTCTGGCACCTGGAGACTGATTCAGCTGATCTGTGCGGGGACCAGGTGTCAGATCCTCAAAGATCACATACTGTTGGCCTATCCTGTGGATAGGTCATCTGTATGAAATATATATTTGGGGATGGACAATCCCTTTAAATTACAGTACCTGGACACCCTGCAATTTTACCAAATATATATCACCATGGGTTGTGGATGGATTATGGCCAATGAAATGAGTTTGTATTATGGTCATATGATGCTACGAAGGCCATGACTGATCTTAACATTAAAGGTGACACAGGCTTGCTTTAGCTTCTACGTTTTCCCCAGCGCAGTCTCCTGTGGTCCCTTCAATTGCAGCTTCATTGAGAGTCCCTCACAGAACAGAAAATGTTGGCATATCCTGACAATACATCATCATGTTCTGTATGGGAATAAAGGGGTTTTCTCATGAACATAACTAGAGGTATATTTAAATGTGTAGACAATTTACTGTACACACCACCATCAGTCTCTCATCTGATATCTAATAAAACAGCCGAGATCTCAGTAAGTATGTACATATATAAGAATATGTGTGAGTCTGTCTGCTCATAACTCCTACTGGATAGAACTATCCAAAAGACTACTAAAAAGAGCTACAACAGGGAGAAACCCTAAATGAATACTGAATTACTGATTTATACCCCCCCCCCAAAAAAAAAAAAAAAAAAAATATATATATATATATATGTGTATATCCTGCTCTATTACATGGCTAAAATGTTATATAAACCCAGTCATGCAGTCTTCAAGAGGATCTTTCACCACCTCCAGTTTTTTGCACCCTTCAATAGATGCCACTCCACTGATTTCAGCACAGTCAAAATTTTCCCTAACCCCTGCCATTCCTAAGCAATCTATGCTGTTAGTTTCAGCACCTAATATGTCAACTCTCTACTGTCAGATGGGCGGTGCCTGATTGTTTCTGCCTGAGACCGCCCACCTGACATTAGAGAATTTATTTGACATTGAATGCTAATAATAACAGCACTGGTTTCTCAGGAATGGTGGGGGCTAGAGAAAAAAATTCCAACTGTGCAAGAATCAGTGAAACATCAGCTATTAATTGATGCTAAGAACTAGAATTGGTGGAGGGGGTTTAAAGTAAATTTCCACCCTGGAATCACAATTTTTAGACTTAGTTCTAAAATTCTGTGCTGAACTATTTCTTAATATACAAATTAAATGGAAGGAACTGCAAATCCATCACATAGGCAAAGTATTAGGTGACAAAAGTCTTGGCTCTGGAAGGGGCTTAATGCATATGGTGTATAAAAGGAAGGCAAATTTTTTTGTATATTTAAAGGGAATCTATTACCAGGGCTGGGGAATCTATTACCAGCATGTCCTTATACTGCTAGAGTTTAAGTACCCCTAACCTGGCAATATTATTCCAGGCTATTTTATGAGTTTTAGGGTATGTTCACAAACATTCGTTCAACTCGCAGTTTTTTCTCTCCACCTTTTGCCTTTTAATAAGCATGCTTTACATTTTCAGTACTGTAGAAAAAAAGGTACCCTGGTACATATTCCTATAGCAAAAGGTTTAGGCAGGTGTGAAAAAAGCTCTGCAAAGTAAGAGTGCTTTCAGAAATAGAAGTGTTAATGTATGTGAATGAAGAAAAGAGAAATCTAAATCCCATTAATACTTGGTATGACCTTTACCCTTTGGGGGAGGAGTCCTGGAAGTGATGATCCGGCCCCCACAGATATAGCCCTGATCTCATCATCATCCATTCTGTCTGGGATTACATGAAGAGACAGAAGGATTGGAGCAAGCCTACATCCACAGAAGATCTGTGCTTAGTTCTCCAAGATGGCGGGAACAACCTCCCTGCCGAGTTCTGCCAAACACTGTCTGCAGGTACCGAGAAGAACTGATGGAAGGCAAAGTTCAAAGGTCACACCAAATATTCATGGGATTTGCATTTCTCTTTTGCTCATACACTTAATTTTGTTAATTGACAAACTATTAACACTTTTTACCCACATCTGTCTAAAATGTTTGCACAGTTCTGTACATAAGATCAAAAGTTGCCTATGGCTTCCTTCAGGTGATGCACTGAAAGCATTTCCTGACATGAAAACTGCGCCTTGATTGGTTGTTATGGGCAGCGAAGACACTTTTAGTAAGGTTCATATAAAATAATTTATAAAAATATAAAACTAATTTATACATTTATCGCATTTTTTAGAAATCCTTGCTGGTGGGATCTAGTCCATACTTTGACTGCAGCGATGTCTTGACAGACAGTGATCCCAATGTCAGACTTTCTGCTCAACACCGCAGTGCCAGACCCCCGACAGGTAATCCCTGAACACAATATCAAGAACATTTTCATCAATTCATTCAATTTCATTCAATTTATAGAAAACATCCAGTATAAGTAAACATATCAATTTTCACATTTCTTGGTACAGTTCCAGCAATATCATGACTTAAGTCAACAATTGCAAGAATGTTGGTAGAGTTGTAATAATTGAGATTGTTCTAGTCTCCACTGCTGTTTTCTTAGGGAAACTTTGAGGTTGATTCCTGGTCGCAGTTATGTTACCACATCTTATTGTTGACCAAAGTTTATCATGGATCCTTAGCCTCATTTACATGTCAGTGACTTCTGTCTTTGTGCCGCCCATTCTTATACAGGTGGCAGAAGTGGTATTTGCTGGCTGACCTTTGCCTCTGACGATAATGGAGCGCCAGAACACCCAATGGCAGGAATAATGAACTATAACGCCATCAGTGGCCTCATGACCGTGGAAGGTAAAGAATTGTTTATAATGTTTTCATAATCCTACTTGTATTTTGTTAAATGACTGCAATAACATGTTGTTCTTGTTTGTTTTAAGATACAACATTTGTGGGATACAAGTCTGTGTGTTCTGGGCAATCCAATGTGATGTTCATGACAAACCCAGCAAATGAAGATTTGCAGCACACGGTGGAAGTCTCCAGAATAACTACTTCGGACAGTTCCGAGGATGACAAAGTCTTTATCCATCGACCAGATGTAACATAAGTAGTTGTACTGTGTTTGCAATAATAAATTGGACTAAATATGTTTCCTTGCCTCCTTCTCAGCAAATACAGTTGCCAAAATAACCATAAGCAGGGAAAAGATGGATGCATTGTGTGACCATTATAAAACATTTTATTACAGCCAAAAACACACAATTGAAAAATACATTTCTAAACATGGCATAGTCCATGGTAGATCACATGACTGGGAGAATAGCCCCTATAAACCATATATTCTCTAGACCTACATTAGACATATCACAATAAACAGAAAAACACTTAAATATCAGAAAGATGATATAATATAAAATAAGCAAAGTTCAATGAATGTGCAGACAAATACCAATAATACAATAACTAATGGTTACTGTTAGAAGAAAATTTAAACCTGGTCCAAACAGAAGGGTTAGCTCCACCCCATTGGCTGTAGACTTACCAGCTCCCTTAAGGGTCCTAAAGATAAAAATCAAGTGAATGCTAGGTACCATGGAATAGCACAAGTGGCAGAATTCACTAAAACGTGTGTAATACTGCAGATGTGGCATTTAAAATATTTTTACTTGTTGCTACAGAAAAGCCAACCCATCTGAATGTGTAGATATGACCTGTGATGCTAAGAGGAAGACATTGCTGAAAGATCTTGATGGCTCTTTCCTGGGTAACATTGGGGCTGTAATTCCACAATCAGAATACCAGTGGAATGGAGACACAAGATATGGGCTTGGAGACTACAGGATTCCAAAAGTCATGCTGACTGCGTTGAATGGAAGTCGAATCCCTGTGTCACAGGTGGCGCCAAACCAAGGTAAACACCCTAAGGCTAAGGCCCCACGTTGCGGAAATGTAGCTGGTTGCAGATTTTGCTGCAGTTTTTTTAACCCAAAGTCAGGAGTAGATTTAACAGAAGGGAAACGTATATTTTCTAAGTGCCTCCTTTATATTTTCCATTCCTTTTTAAGCTATTCCAGACTTTGGCTCAAAAACTGTAGCAAAATCTACTACAAAAAACGCTTTTTTTTTTTCAATGTAAGGCCTTAGCCTAAGACTAGAGAAACTGTACAATATAAGTGCTTAAGGCATACCTAAACTTTTTTGTTGAATGTCATAAGTCAATAGTTCAGGTTATCATAGTGAACTTTGGAATATATTTTATAAAAGAAACATGCTTCTTATTCTCCCCCTTACCCTGCACTGATCGTTGTTACCAGTGTCGGACTGGGATGCCTAGGGCTCACCAGTGGAATTGTTTCTAGGGGCCCACCATCAGGACCCCTGCAGATCAGCAGTACCGAGACAGGGAGGCTAAAGGTAATAACATGCCGGGAGCCATGCTGCTCACCCACTATACCATGTGCACCACTGCACTACCTAAACCTACTGCTACACCTTGTATGGCAAGTGAACAGCGTGGCTCCAAGAATTGCTACCTTTACCTGTAGCCACACTGTCCTGGAAAAGCTGATCTGCAGAGGTCCTGACTGTTGTATCATCGCAGATGTAATATTGCTGTCCTATCCTAAGGACAGGCCATCAATATTAGAAAGATGGATAAATCCTTTAAAGAGGTTGTCCAGGAATTGGAGCAACCCATGTAGCTGGCGGCAGGTGTAAAGTAAAAAATAAGTAAATTAAAAAGCATACTCACCTGTCCCCGGCGCTCCATTGTCCACTGCCAGTGTCCATTCAGTCTCATGCCAGCGACTCCTTGCTGGGAGTCCTGCACCTCATGTGATCGCTAAGACCAATTAGGTACAGGATTTCCAGAAATGAGACGCCGTGAGACCGAACAGACACAGGCAGGGGACAACGGGGTGCTGGGGACAGGTGAGTATGCTTTTTTTTTTTAAAATTTTCTTATTTTTACACCTCCCCTGGCGGCCAACACAGTGGTCGCTCCAGTTTATGGACAACCTCTTTTAAGGGGTTGTCTGGGCCAAACTTTTCTATGGTCACTTCACTGATCCCCCCACATAGTGGCCTCTTCACTGGTCCCCCATACTGTATGGGGAACAGTGATGGGGTCATTATATTGTGTGGGAGCAGTGATGGGGACTAACATCCTGTGGGGGGAGGGACATTAAACTGTGTGATGCATATTAAAGGGGTTGTCCAGGGTTAATCTTTTTTATCGCCTATGCTCAGGATAGGCCATAAATACCTGGTCAGTAGGGGGCTGACACACGGCCCCATCAGCTGTTCGGAGCCACTTCTGGAGCCCGTTCTGTACACAACACAGGGCCGGAAGCAGAAAGCTCCATCCGCTGTATAGCAGCCCGGCGCCTTCACTGCAGCTCAGCTCCTACTGACTTCAATAAGTGTTGAGATGCAGTGAAGGTGCCCGGCCCCTATACAGTGGACAGAGCTTTCTGCTTCTGGCCCTGTATTGTGTATAGTAAAGGCATCAGAAGTGGCTCCGTACAGCTGATCGGTCCGGAGTCAGCCCCCAACAGATCAGGTATCTATGGCCTATCCTGAGGATAAACCATAACAAATTATGCCTGGACAATCCCTTTAATATACCCCCCAGGGCCCCCCTAATGCCCCACACTTTAAAGAGGTTGTCCAGTATAATTTTTTTCTTTTTTATAATTAGTCCGGGGGAGGTGAATCCCCCCTACCCCCCCCCCCAAAAAAAAAAAAAACATACTAAACATATTCACCTGTACCCAGTGTCCTCCCAGCACGGTCCGGTCCTGCAGCTGTCTTCTTTTGCCAGAAGTCCTCACTGGCTGAGACGTCCCAGGTCCCTTCCCTTAGGCCGCTGATTGGCCTCAGGGGTCACGTGACGTCACAGGTAGTCACGTGCAGGGGGAACTTCAGCTGGAAGAAAACAACAGAACTGCAGGACCGAACTGCGCTGGGAGACACTGGGGACAGGAAAGTAAGTTTGGGTTTTTTTTTTTTTTTTTTTTTGGGCTTTTTTTCACCTGCCCCGGCGTAATAAAAAAAAAAATGAAGGAGCCACTGTATGGAGTATAAGCTCCACAGTGGCCCCCACCCAGTATTATAAGCTCCACAGTGGCCCCCACCCAGTATTATATACTCCCCACAGTGGCCCCCACCCAGTATTATATACTCCCCACAGTGGCCCCCACACAGTATTATATGCGCCCAATAGCCCCCCTCCGCTTCAGTGCTATTATTATACTTTGGGGTCTCCTCAGACCCCAGAGTATAATAATCGGAGGCCCATGGAAGTGATTAAAAATAACAAACTCTCATACTCACCTTGCTTTACCTTTCCTTGGCATCCTCGCTCCATCCTAGCGTCTTCAGGACCTTTTCCGACGTCGCTGCTGAGGCCTGTGATTGGGCCTCAGGGGTCACGTGGGGGCGCACTGACGTCATTACGCGGCCGCGCCCCATGTGACCGCTGGGGCCTAATCACAGGCCTCAGTCACATGACGGAGGAGCGCCGGAGAGGACGCTGTGCCCAGGAGAGGTGAGAATATGTATTTATTATTTTCAGTCACCTCCCCCGCCCTGCCATCTATTGGAAAGGGGCCTACAATATGCCCTGGCCCCTTTCCAATAACAGTATGTATAGCGGTCGGGGAACCAGGCTTTCCCCGACCGCTATCATAGTGGTCCAGGGCCCCGGCCATCTCCAGCTGGCCACGGGCCCCATACCCCCGCCGAGCCCGGTCGTTACGCCACTGGTCAGGGGCCCGATCGGGATGGTCAGGATCCCGATCAGGCCCCCATGACATGAGGACTAATAGTCGGGGCTCGGGGCCCACCGGTGGATTCACCGGTTCCCCGGTGGGCCAGTCCGACCCTGGTTGTTACTGAATGCCCTGATGCAGTCTATACACAGCTTATAGCACAGATCATTGAAGTCTATGGAGAAGGGAAGGGCTAGGAAGAGAAAGGACAAACAAAGACCAGAGTGTAAGAGAGACTGTAAGCTGTGTTCGGATCTGACCAGTGTATTCAGAAACAGTGATCAGTACAGGGGAAGAGTAAGGGGAATAACAGGAGAAGGCGGCATTTTTATGTAATAAAATATGTTACAATTTTTATTATCCGCACTATAGATTTGTAAAATGCATCATAAGTGTTTAGGCAACATACACTTTAAGACTCGCAGCCCTTCATTTATGGTAAATGTCTATTGATCTCTTTTCCATCCATTCATAATTCTTGTTACTCCAGCAATATCTATGAGTTATCACTATGGGAATTATTATAACATATTTTCCTATGACGTTCAATCAAAGAAATATAAAATAACTTAAAGCAGAGAACCTGCAGGACAGCCCAAAAGAATAATACTATGTTTCTCCGAAAATAAGCCCTACTCCGAAAATAAGCCCTAGCTACAGTTCCTTAAAAAAGTGTCCAGACAGCTATACATGTAATAAAAAGTAAATAGAATACAGCAGGACAGATACAGTAGACCCTTCATTAAAGAAAGCAGACACCCCCAAAAAATTGCACCCCCAAGAGAATCGCACATTGACATTAAGGGAGTTATCTGCACAAGATGGCACTAGTGAGATATTTATCCACAACAATAAGGGTTGACTACCAGTAGTGCTGGTTTCTCACACATAGATCGGGTAGCCCCGCTGGCATGACTATCCCCAGTTGGCTCCCCCAGCCACCAGGGGGAGCCAACTGCTACACTTGGCTTTAGTGGAATGCTACTGCAATGGCAAGGGGCCAGAGACAGGAGTGACACAGATCTGTGTGTGAGAACCCATCCACCATTAGCACTTACCAACTCTAAATTGTTTTGGGTGTAAGGGGCTCTGGTGGGTAAATTGATGTTCATGGAAAAAAATAAGACATCCCCTTAAAATAAGCCCTAACCCATCTTTCGGAGCAAACGATAATATAAGACCCTGTCTTATTTTCAAAGAAACACAATATAATATAACACACAATTTAATATATCTTTATGTTGGGGCTTTGTTTTGTCCTGCATAGACACAAAGATAAGGTCCCTTCCCATCTTGGACATTTATGGTATCCACTGAATATGCCATAAATATCTTATACGTCCATCTCTGAGATGTAATAGGAGAGCAGAGGAGAGAAACCCCCCAACCCATGGCTACAATGAATTCGAGAAATGGCTGCCTAGGCATGGCACTCTTCATTCACTACTATGGGAGCTCTGAAAACAGGGAAGCACACTAAGGCTGGATTTACATCCATGGAGGAATGTCCATTGGAGACTTTGGCGCAGAAACTGCCTAAAATCGTATGGAAACAAAAGTCCTGACGGAGGTCTTTTCTCTCCGCCGATTTCAGTATGAAAATAGTCAGTGGGGTCCGCTGGTGTCTGTGTGTAACTGCTGTTTTAGCGGTCTGGCTCTCCATTGTTCGGGTCCGCGGTGCAAGTGTGAACCTAGCGTTACTTGGCTGTTTTGGAAATCCTGCATAAATTAATTGAAAGAGCTACACATGTATGGCCACCTCTATTTTCATAGCAACCACATAGTGATCAGTCCCCAAAAGCAGAGCTCTGAACCTCAGTTACACAGATTGTCCTGTACTATGGAATATGTAGACGGATCCACATTTACAAACCATTTCTGTACTTTTGTGTTTGCTTCTCTCAGGGATTATCAGGGATAACACATGTGTATACATGCCGGCCTGGGAGAGCTACAAATGCTTTGGCCTGAACTACGAGATGCTTGTCATTGAGAGTCTTGATGCTGACACTGAGACGAGACGCCTGTCACCCGTGGCTGTGCTGGAGGACAGCTATGTGGACCTTATCAATGGTACATGTGATGTAATATTTCCATACACATATTTCCATGGATTTATTCTCAAAGTTTTACTATACAGTTCTATATTTTAATTTTAGGACCCCAGAACCATTACTTGTGCTCTGGATACACTTGTCAGAGGAGGGTCTCCTTATTTCACTCTATAGTGGCTACAAACAAGTCATGTGAGGTTTATTTTACTAGCACGAGCCCCCAGAATCTGCGATTGAAAATGCTGAACACAGACAACACCAAAGTAAGATATCCCAATAACCGAGATGGTGATTTGGGGGATTAACAATGTATCACATTTTAATATATTTCAGAGATAAGCTAAAGTTGTAGCCAGCAGGGAAATTGAATTGTCGCCACCATGTTACAGAGCACATTACACTGATAAACATCATATCTCTTTTATGTCTGTCACTTGTAGATTTGGAGAAAAAAAAACTTTGAAGTCTTATGCAAATTAGACAGTTGGTGCACTGGGGGCGGGCCTTCAGTTCCCCGGTATCACTGCTCTTGACACTTAGACACTTACTATCTCCATGCAATGAGAGTTGATTGACTGCTATGACATCACCCATCCTACTTGAGTAGCAAGAGCAGTGCTCCCAGGGCTAAAGGCCTTCCCCCAGTGCACCAACTGACTCATTACATATCAAAAGAAAGGGCAATAAAGGTGTCGTGTATGCGGAAGCATTGGATATACCATAAGCGCCTCACAGAGCGGACCCCCTTCTATGACATCCTTCTGTTCTAAAATGGCATCTAGAAGATGGTTATCTTACGCTAGGTTTACACACAGCCATATTACAGATCTATGTTTTACCTGCTGTGGGCTGATACCATACCTGCCTCTGACTTTATACGGCACCATGTTCTCAGGCAATGCTGTATGATGGACTCCCATATAAGGGCATATGATGTCAGTATTAACTATTCTAACATTTTTGGCCTGGCTAAAATGTTCATTCTGTTATATAGTATTCCACCATTGACTTCATTATATTTCTATTATTGTAGTCTGTCCTTGTGGGGATCTACTTCTCAAATCCTCAGCGACTGGATGTCTATGTTAATAGTGTGTATATAAATCCTACAAATATACAATGGCAGGGATCACACTATACACTGAATGACCCTACTTATCAGGGTAAGTTATTGCATCCATCACAACATCTATATAGGAAAATGTATTTTTGTTAATATCAATCTGATATTGGAGAGGATCTGCCTGTAAGATGTTAAGTACAATGACACAATACAAATATATCAGTTTACAGATAGAGTTCAGATAGACCTACCATGTTCTACCTCTAAAGGTGGGCATACACATTTGGTAAACTTTGGCTGAACCTACCAATTATGGCTGACCATCTAACAAGTATTAGAATCACCACACTAACCCCCCGCCCCCCGAGAGGTGCATGGCAACTGCTTATTTCCTTCTACCCATTAAACACATGCATGTTTGACCAAGCCTGGTCTGGATGAAGACATGTCCATTTCATGGAGAACAAGCTTAGGTATGGAAGGTGACACTACGCAGCCAGTTTATTAAGATTGGCATGTAGTATGCCAGTCTTAATCAACGGCTGTACTGCCTTGAGGAGTGAGGAGTCTGATCATTGATCACTGTCGTAATCCACAGACTAGTACATCCAGGGCTACAACAAGTATCTCTGGCTAATTCCATGAGATTATTGTCTTTAGCTATGAATTTAACCCTGTTGTTGCCAGTTACAGTCATTATCTTTCATTACAAATATATTATTGGTAGGTTCTGTAAATGTCTCTTCTTCTGACAGGACAATACATGCCTCAGCTTAGCTCTACAGTTTTGGGAGAAAACTTCTTTGACAGGGACTATAATATGCTGTATGTGCTGGTCAGAGGATCCACTCCTGTAGAAATACACACGTCTCCTCTCATTGTTATTGCATTTAATCTGCCGGCGATGACTGTGGATCAGTTTTACGGTGACAATCTTATCAGGAACCTCGCACTTTTCTTGAAGATCCCAGCAAGCAAAATTCGTATTACAAAGATAATTCAAGAGAGTTCCAGACGCAGAAAGAGAGACGCAGGAGGACTCAGTGTATCAGTGGAAATTTCCGATCCACCAACCCAACAATTGAACTCTACTACTAACTCTGCAGGTACAAATAGGAAACCTTTAGCTTTGGAATGAGATAAAACTACTGAAAACACTCTTTAAAGGGGTTGTCCAGCCGGTATCGTTTTAGGTAAATGCAATCTCAGATGAACAAGAACAACACATGAATAATTACACAGTGTCATTATTTATTCAACAAAAGCTTGACCAAAATTAAGTACACCCTTACTGCTCCCATAGGAAGGAAAATGGTAAGTGCCAGTCAGGTGCTGCTAATCAAATGCCCTGGAATAATTGATCTTCAGCAAGTGTGTCCACCTCTATAGAAACAAAAGTTTTGGCAGTTTGGGGTCTGGAGCATTCAGGCATCTGCTAACACAACGCCAAGGTGGAAAGACATCAGCAATGATTTTAGAGAAGCAATTGCTTGCACGTTAAATGTTCAAGTTCATCACAGTACCATTAGAAAAAGACTGAACAAATTTAGAAGATTTGTCAGGAGACAAAAAGAACACGACAGGGGGGGCGTGGCTAGCCGGAGAAGCAACAGGACGTACATTTTCAAGCTCCTATTAGTCACATTTGCGATCCACCACATATCACCCTAATCCTGCACATTCTGGATCCTTTACTCACCCAAGGGCTTTCCCCTAAGCCCTAGTAAGCTGATCTTGGGTGTTAAAGCTGCTTTTCTGGCCTTTCTGCAGTGGCTCAGAGTCGGGGCCTACCTGCGCCTTCCTCCAGACCCGCCATTTTCTCCGCACCCCGGCCGTCGGGACGAGCATCTCCTGCACCGCGGACCTCCGCATCCTCCTCTGCCTCCGCTGACGTTGCTTTCTGCGGGACCAGGGAGTGACAGAGGCAGCAGCCCTGCGCGGTGCTGGTTGCCGCGCGGGGCGACAGAGCGGCGGCTGTTGAGGGCAGCGGTTACTGCACTAAGGCCTACAGCGGGGGACAGCACAGCGCTCCCAACCAGAAGAGGGGGCCTATATTCCTGAGCAACGCTGCACATCCCAGATCCTGGACGCAGACCTCGGACACAAGGTACACTGCAGGCAGCGCGGGCAGGGGGGAGTGCTGGGATCCCTTACATACATCAGGGAGACTCAAAACGAGGCCCGATTAGCGGCAAAGCAGTGCCTGCACTGTGACCCTATCCTGGGTATCTCCACTCATACAAAATATAGGCCTTACCTGACCTATCGCTTTGGCCCCAGGGCAGCCAGAGCCGGGCCCTGTACAGACGTAGTCTATCCCTCCAACCTACGAATAATCAGGCCCTGAGCGGACCCTCACCTGTACTCCTGCCCTACTAGTCTTGTGCAGGCCTGCATCTCCACCTCAGCTCAGCAACCCCTAATTGGCCTCCACACATACAGCTCTAGCTGAAACTCCACTGAGCTGCAGCTCAATTTTTCCCCACAGAATTCTCGTAGGTACCTCTCCCCTTGGGTGATGGCGACTTAGTTCTGGGGATCCAGTGCACCCTAAGCGACTCTTAGCGACAAACAGCCTGTCTGAAAATATCTGCCCTTTAAACGCTGAATTGCGGGAGACGAATATCTGGCAACATGGTGAAGGGTAGGAAATCCGTCAAGAAACCTGATAATAACCTGACTAACTACTTTGAGTGGGACCGTGGCGTGGAGGGAGAACCGGGACCTACACTTGACGACCATACAGAGCGCACACTCTCAACGCCTACGACTGCCATAATCACAGCGACATTTGTAGAGGGGGAAGGCCTTAACCACACCAAAGCTCTAATGGATCCTCTTCTACCTCCAACCCCTGACGATATCCGATCAGCGGCACCACAAATCCATTATACATCCACTCAATCCAGCAAGGAGCAGACCTCCCCCTTACGACACTCACCATCTCCGAGTACCAGTCCGCTCAAACAAAAACCTCGTCTGGAACTCCCTGGAGACCTAACCTACTCCGAAGACCAACCCTCCTCCGAGACCTTTCCATCCACTCAAATGACTGGCCTAGACGGCTTCCCGACCACTAGTGGTCCCGCCTCTGAACATACTCTGAGAGATATGCTTCTGGCCCTCCGCAGTTCCCTTCAGGCGGATTTTTCACAATTGCTTCAGCCTCTTCAGTCCTCAGTCAATGCACTAGATGGACGAGTAACACATATTGAAACCAAAATGGGCGATTTCGCTGCATCGCACAACAAAATCATCGATGCACACAATGACCTTGAAGACGAGGTTGAGAATCTCAAAGCCAAAGTGGCTGACATGGAGGACCGGTCCCGCAGGAACAACATCAAATTCAGAGGTATTTCAGAACAGGTCCAAACAGCTGATCTGTTTCCATACCTACAGGATTATGTCCGATTTCTACTACCTGACTCTACTAATACGGATATCATCATTGACAGAGCACATAGGCTTCCTCGCCCCAGACATCTGGGAGACGAGATCCCGAGAGACGTCTTGGCGAGATTCCACTTCTTCCATATAAAAGAAAGATTACTAGAAGCTGCTCGTAAGCAGAAATCTTGGCCTCCCAAATTCAAAGAGGTGCAGTTATACACGGACCTCTCTGCTATGACCCTTCGCCTCCGCAGAGACTTACTCCCGGTCACAACAACGCTTCGCAAAAACAAGATCCAATATAGATGGGGGTTTCCTGTGAAATTGATTGTCGCTAAAGACGGGACCACCTTCACCATCCATAACTTGAATCAAGGCAAAGCGTTATTATCGACTTGGAGAATGCCAATCTCTCTTCCTCAAGAGGCGGCAGGTCCCTCTCCTCCCTCAGCTACAGGGCGTAGATCTCCCACAAACCGCAAATGATATTCTAGGATGGCTATCCCTATCCACTCAGGTGCACAACCCCCTTTGCTCTAGTGGCTTAACCGGCAAGCCTATAACCAATACCCCCACATATACAGTAAGCTGTATTCGTCTTTGAACTGTTTGTTCATCTGTTTTGTCTATTGATCTTCTTACTTGCGAAACTGCCTACTCGTCTTCTGCAGATTCAACATCCCCACGACGTCCATACTCTTAGGTGACACTATGGTGATCAAGTTGGCCTCTCTCAACGTCCGTGGCCTAAACAGTCCACAGAAGCGAACGTATATTTGGAAGGAGGCTCTCTCACTCTCCGCGGATGTTTTCTGCGCACAAGAAACCCACCTTCTACAAAAAGACGCCTTCAGGGTAAAACACCCATCCTTCCCTATAATCTGCCACGCACACCACCGATCTAAAAAACGGGGAGTCCTTGTCGCTTTTAGAGACTCAGTGGCATTTTCCTTAACGGCACAAAAAGCGGACCCCCAAGGCAGATTCCTCATAATTGTTTGCCTCCTCAATAACATCCCCTATACAATAGTCAACATATACGCTCCACAGCGAAAGACCCTGGCATTTTTACACAAAGTCCGAAGACACATTCAGGAAATCCAACAGGGTGCGTTAATAATTTGTGGAGACTTCAATAACATAGTGGATCCCTCTCTGGATTCTACCAACGCCAACAGAGACAACACTTCCTGCCTGCTCCAATTTCCGAACACTGAAAATCTTTATGATATCTGGCGCGCACATCATGCGGGCGAAAGGGACTATACCTATTTCTCAGCAGTACACGGTTCTTACTCTCGCATTGATATGTTCATGGTAGACCTTCATACCCTGATGAGCTCCAAAACATCCACGATTGAATCTATCACATGGTCAGACCACGCAGCCATCACTCTCACCATAGAAGAAAAGATTCCACCTTCTGCTGCTAGACTCTGGAGAAACAATACATACCTAATGAGTCACCTTACTTATCGCCCGATAATAGAAAAAGACCTCCAGGATTTTTTCCAGACCAACTCCATATCTACAGAGGATCCCTACACTCTCTGGAACGCTCACAAAGCGTACATTCGTGGCACACTTATAAAAATCGCACATAGAAACAAGAAAGAACGCCAGAAAGCGATTACGGTAGCAATGTCAACACTTCGCACTTTAGAAGCCGCGAACAAAACCAATCCGAACCCGAATACTTCTGAACAGCTCACCCAGGCTAGACAGCAACTGCGTCTCCTTCTTTTACAAGATTACGAAAAGGCGTTAAAACGATCTAAAGCGCAATTTTACTCCCAAAGCAACAAAGCCGGCAGACTACTGGCTAGACAACTTCGGGCAAGGGTAGTTAAATCGCGGATTCCATACATCAAGCACCCTGTCACTAAAGTACATTTAACAGACCCAAGAGACATCGCCAACTCTTTTAAGGACTACTACGCACAGTTGTATAATCTACAGGAACACACCCCTCTTCCACCTGACCATTCCACCTTGGTATCCGGCTTCTTAAACAACTTAAAGTTATCAGGCCTGACAGATGAACATCTCTTGGCCCTAAACACCCCTATTACTCTTCCAGAAGTCCTACAAACCATAAAGTCCTTACCTAAGGGTAAGTCACCAGGTCCAGATGGTTTCTCCAACGAATATTTAATCTATTTCCAGCAAATTCTTGCTCCATCTCTCCTGAATTTCTTCAACCATGCCATGTCGGGTGCACCGCTTCCGCGCGAATCGTTGATGGCATTAATTGTCACCCTTCCTAAACCCGGTAAATCAGCAGATGTCCCACAAAATTTCAGGCCAATCTCGCTGCTAAATTCGGACCTCAAGCTTTATGCGAAGATCCTAGCAGCACGGCTAGCTCCCATTCTTCCAGACTTAATTGGCACAGACCAAGTGGGCTTCGTTAAAGGCCGCCAAGCCTCAGACAACACCAGACGTGTCCTACATTTGGTAGATCACCTGGAACGCAACAAGACCCCATCCCTAATGGTCGCCTTAGATGCTGAGAAGGCGTTTGACCGGATCAACTGGGCATTCGCTTTCTCCGTCCTACAGAAACTGCGATTCTCTGGCCCTATCCTCACTGCTATCTCAAACCTATACTCATCCCCATCGGCCAGAGTGTTTACTAACAGCACACTGTCGGACAGCTTTGATATCAAGAATGGAACGAGGCAGGGGTGCCCTCTCTCTCCATTGATCTTTATTCTCACCATTGAACCATTAGCACAAGCCCTGAGACAAAACGACAGAGTCCAGGGAGTGCACATAGAGGGTTCCTCTCATCTCATCTCCCTCTACGCTGATGATATCATATTGTCCTTAACCTACCCAGAAACATCTCTACAAGCTGCTGTCGAAACTCTCAGAGATTATGGGGCTCTCTCTTTTTATAAACTCAACGAAGCCAAAACACAAATTCTCCCCCTGAACGTTCCCATGCCTCTTTTGGAACATCTCAAAGAGAGGTTTCCCTACGACTGGAAATCGACAGATCTGGACTACTTGGGAATAAGGATCACTCCCTACATCGCACAGGTGGCCAAAGCAAACTATATGCCTCGGCTGACGGATCTGGAGAGAGAGTGTCGATCCTATTCAGGACTCACCCTGTCATGGCTAGGTAGGGTATCTGCCTTTCAAATGATGCTGCTCCCAAAACTATTATACTTATTTAGAACTATACCCGTAGCACCCCCCCTTACGTTCCTCCAGAAAATTAACGCTATGCTCAACAAACTTATCTGGAACTCCAAAAAGCCGAGACTCCCATCTTCTATCCTGCACAGAAAACGGGGAGTGGGAGGCTTGGGAATACCAAACATATATGATTACTACATGGCCTCACATCTTTCTACTCTAAAGGACTGGTGGCATAACAACGCCCATAAATCCTGGATCACCATTGAGTCTCGTATGATACCACATCACAGTCTCAAATCTTGGCTCTTATACTCCCTCTGGACGGATGTGGTACCCTCTCTCACGTCTCCAATTCTACAACATCTCATAGACAGCTGGCGACATATCCATCACTCTACAGGCAAGACGCAGATACTACACATCAAGCAGGCCCCAATTGAATTCTTAGAACTAACAATCCTGGATCTCAACTTATCCATCTGGAAATCATCAGGTATCACCTCTATTTCAATGATGTGGAGTGAGGACTCATTGATACCATTCCCATCGCTACAATCCACCTTCTCCCTACCCTCCACTTGCCTCTTTACATATCTGAGAATCAAGCACTTTCTCACCTCCAACTGCAATAAACAAGTAATATACAATAAATCTCTGTTGGACCTCCTCAAAATTCCAAATCCGGCTACAAAAATTCTCAGCTCCATCTACAATACTATAGGATCTAAAGATCATCTGGTCAAATCTACCCCACTACTTAGTTGGGAAATGCATCTTCAGCAGAAATACTCGGTTATACAATGGCAGAAAGCCATGACCTTCACGAAAAAGACCTTCCGGTGCACGACCCACTATGAAACAACTGTCAAAATTCTCCTCCACTGGTACTATACTCCAGAGCGACTTCACCGAATTTATCCGCAGACCTCAAACTCCTGCTGGAGGGGATGTGGCAAGAAAGGAACACTACTGCATTTACTGTGGACGTGCCCCCGAGTGGTGCTGTACTGGCAAGACGTCTTCCGATGGATTTCTTCACTAGTGGGATTCTTCATACCTCCCTCACCAGCTTTAGCACTACTATTTCTGCAAATCGACTCTTTCCCAGCAACACATAGAGTGTTGATTGGCCACGCCTTGTTATCAGCGTCATTGGCTCTGCTACGCAACTGGAAGTCAGCCACTATTCCGACTAGAGGAGAGCTAGTGAACATGGTGGAGCAGACCTACCAATATGAGAAGATTCTCTCTCATGGGGTTCTTGGGGATAACCACTTCCAAAAGAACTGGTTTCCATGGACACTGAAGGCTCATACACATCTGCCGTAACCCGGCTGTGCCGCACTTGGAAGATCAAAACTTAATAATTATTGTCACCTTTTGTTGCTTTATACTTGTACGCACTTGTTTCTTTAACTCTAGAGACTCTCGAACTCTTAGATAACTATATGTTTATTTGACTTCTAGCTACTTCTAGCGCTTACATGATAATACTTTTTTGAATGTTGTTGTTTGACCTGTTAAAAAATCTCAATAAAACTGATTGAAAGTAAAAAGAACACGACAGTGTAATTTTGTTCAGGTGTAGTATTAACAGACTCCAGGTAAACTTGGGTGCAGCATATAACAGTTTTGTGATAAGTCTATTCTAACACCCGAAAACTGTAAACTAAACAACTGGTAAACTTGTCTGTGATACCCCTTCTTCGATGGCATACCTGTGTGGAGGAAGTCTCCCTCTCCTATTGCACATATCTCCCAAGGTTAGCTTGGTAATTTCTTATTGTTAAAATGCATACCAAAGAGAATCTTGGGAGAATAACATAAAGGGGTTTTCCCAACATACTTTACCCACCTTCTATGTGCTTGCTCTTCCGAGATCTGCACCCCATAGCTCCATTACATTTTTAGCCTACAGTGGCCAGAGTGGGCGCTCCTTACTATGGAGCATGTGACTGTCTGCTTCAGTTACTGGCCATTCCTTGTAACAGGAATTATTCATGAACTGTACATGCTCCATCTGTTAGGCACTAATTTAATAAACAGTTATAGGGAAGGAATAGAGAAACTGAGTATTCCTGACCTGGATGATCATGGACTTCAGGATGTACCAGTGACAACAGTGTTCAAACAATGGTAGCAAAAGAAGGATTTTACTGGGTTTTTCAGTGACGGATATAATTGGCCTAATTACTTCAGTGGGTGACAGTGATATTTTCATGAAATATGATTGTTGTTCTGGGAATACCCCTTTAGTGAACTCTATCCATCAATAGCAGTGAGCAGAAATACTTGACTAGTAATTGCACAGTCTCTGGTATGACAATGGATACAGGAACTCTTCACTTTCAACACAGCAACAATAGGGTCAAGTCACAGCTTTCTCACATAACTCTGTATTGCTCAAGACTTCCCTCTTGGGTAATGACACAATTATAGAGCTATCTTTAGTTACTGAGACTGAACAGGCCACGAGTCCGTGAACATAGGTTCTTCCTTGTTAGCTGGTCAATATCTGTAACCTAACCTTTCCATTGGACCAAAGCAAGATGGTGCTTTTTAGAGATGGGCAGACCTCTTCAGCTCGAGCCAGGTTTGACCTGAATATCTCAAATTGTTTGGTTTTTAATAAAACTAAATAACTAATGGCGGATTCGTCTCAGATGAACTAAAATGGCTGCTGCAACATGCATTGTGGTAAATTATCATACTCTGGGGTCTCTTTATACCTGAGAGTATAATGGGTGGAGGCCCAGGGGAGGTGAAAAAAAAAAAAAAAAAAAAACATTTATACTCAACCTGCCCTCAACTCGTTTGGGCCTCCACAGGGTGTCTGGTGCCTCCTGGTGACAACATGTGCCCAGGGTCACTGCTGAGGCCTGTGACTGTGCCGATGTTATGACGCTTGGTGTGCTCAGGTCACCACTGCGGACCAATTACAGGCCTCAGATGTACGAGTGAGCATCAGATGCCACAAGGAGGCTCCAAAGAGGTGAGGGAAGGTGAGTATAAATATAAAAAAATATTTTTTTTTTAAATTTTTACACCTTCCCTGGGCCTCCACCTATTATACTCTAATAATAATTTCACTTCCAGCTCTATCCAAACTTCTTGGACCCAAAATGAATCAGGGACCCAAGTCACCCAAACTTGAAACGATTCTTTGGAGGTTTGGCCATCTCTAGCACTTTCCACAGTGTTGAGGATTTGCTGCAGGGCCTGTGTTGTATTCTTTTCTGCTTATTTGACTTGTATGATCTTTGGCCTCTCCATTTGTATTATTGTAGCTCAAACTCAATTCTGAGGCCTACTCGGTTCATGAAGAGCTTAGCTCCTTCCCTTCTGGTGCCAGACTTAAGACCCTGTCACTCTTCTCTTATTGGTTCTTCTGAGCTTCTCAGAGCCAAGGGACCAGGTGCAATGTTGATGCTTGGTCATAATGTACAGAGCCACATTTGATGGAAACCAAATACAACATATCAGCACAAACACATCATACCAACTGTCAAGCACAATGGCGAATGGGTTTTGATTTGGGCTTGTTTTACTGCCACAGGACCTGGGCACTTTGCAGTCATTGAGTCGACCATGAATTCCTATGTATACCAAAATATTCTAGAGTCAAATGTAAGCTTGTAAAGCTTGACTGAAACTGGGTTATGCAACAGGACAATGATCCCGAGCACACCAGTAAGTCTACAGCTGTGGTGGGACCTTAGGAGAACTGTACATAGATGAATGCCTACAAACTTCAATGCAATGAAGCAAGAGTTAGTCAAAGTTTCTTAATAACGATGTATGAGACTTATAATGTTATAGAGAAAACCATTACTTCAAGTTATTGCTGCTAAAGGCTCTACAAAGCTATTGTTCATGGGGTGGACTTCATTTTTCACACATGGCTTTTCCATTTTTGTTAAACAAATGAGATGGTGGAATCTGTTGTGTTGTTGTTCATCTGAGGTTTCATTTATTCTAATTCAAGATCTCTTAAGCACCAATTTTTTAAAATTATGTCCTGATACATAAAAGCCTAGAATTTAAAGAGGGTGTAGCTTGTTTCTCTCGTGACTGTGAGGTTTTTAGAGGGCAAATACACGTTTGTCGTTTTCCAGGTTCCTTCTAGTTTACAACACAAGAGCCACAAAGCTATCCAGGCTCTTCCTTTGTTCCTGGAGTTTATTTTAGCCTATTGCGGATTCCCAGTAATAATCTTCTGCTTCTGATGTTGTTGTTTAGGTGACCTGTCATACACAGATTTCCAGTCTATGAGTAAGGACCTGGCATCTGCCGCTATTAATGGAAGTCTCAGCTCTCAGTTGAACGTCACAGTGTCATCATTGTCAATTTCTGATCCAGTTCCACCTCCTAGTGATCCTGCCTGGAGTCAGGTGATTTCTTCCCCACTCCTATTCTGTTACCAGATCATTGCCACCCACAAAGGTGTCAGTATGTATAACATCACATACATCTTAGGAGACTGCTATAATGGTATAGTGCGAGTGGTACATTCAGTATGCGTCCAGTGTGTAAATGGTGCATGCGATGTGTATAGTGTGTGAATGTGGTATGCGTCTAATGTGACTTTTAGTTACCTCACTGAACCTCTGTCATCCAAAAGCCAACATAGACCTGGAGCCGACCGTGGGTAATGCAATTGCAGTATACAGTGAAGAAATTAGGAGCCATGCCACCAAAGAACTAGCCCAAGACACAGTGACATAGATAATGTGATGTTTTGCAGGAGGCAGCTGAGTCTGAAAATAAAACCCAGTCATCTACTGGAAACTATTTGGCTGCTGTATCTACACTCAAAGTTGTCCACGAACCAGTGGCTGGAGTTTCTGGAGAGAGGCTTTATCAGCAGCCATATGTAATGGCTCAAGATGCCAATGTAAGTAGTGTGCATATATGTAATCATGAATCAACTCGTAATTCAACCTGATCCTTGGACCGCAGGGGAACATGACCTCTGTGGTGATCACTCATCACTCCTTACATATTCATGTTTGAAAATTTAAAACAGTAAATATATTGGTTGTTATGGACACTGACACTTTATCCCCCCAAGTTTGGATATCAATGAATCCATGAAATCAGAAGTTTCTTAGTGAAAATGTCCTCATTTCTTGTAGCATAAATAAAGTATACTACCTTACAGTATACCAACCAAGCATGAGCTAAAAGGACACTCTTAGGCCTTTGTTAGGTAAATTGAGCCCTATGGATATGTTTGGTGTATACACTGGGACTTTTCCTGGCATATATGTCAAAAGTAGTGCAACATCCCGGGGTTAGCAGTATGGAGATCATGGCAGGGAGGAGGTCCAATATGGCAGCTATTCTCTCCTACTTGTGTCATGGTGGTTTTGGCACTAAATCTTCCTATAGACCCTGGGTCAGCAAAGTGTTGAGGGGGGGGGGTCTCAATTGCGTGATTGTAAAGGTTTCCCCTTCTGTGGTTTCCCTGACTGTTGGTGTTTCAGGGTCCCTTTGATGTTGGGTGAGAATGAGATACAGGAGAAGGAGGGGCAGTTGGAAACTTTACTTTCTAAGTGTTCATATCTGCAACAGACATCACCAGACAAAAAAGTCAGGCTTGCAGGACTTTTTGGTTCAGCATTTCTATCAGACACTGCATCGGAGATTCTGAACTGGGACTCCGACATAATCAGGGTTGCTTTCTGTGAGCTGTTGGGTTGATGCTGTGGGAAAGCCTGCCTTGCCCTAACTACTACTAACTAGATAGCTGAAAGAACTCTCTGAAACACATCTGCACTACACTGCAAATAACTTACAACTCAGCTACAGTAACAGGCCTAAATTGGCTAAGGGCTGAGAGTTGCTAAGTTTTCAGCTAACTCATCCCACCCTCTAGAAACCACAAACCAGTGCAATAAACACCATAAACAGTATGAAAGATGGAAAACGTTAGCACTGCAATTAAATATAGCATTTTACCACAAGGAGCATCCTTGTGGGACACTATAGTAGGTTCTAAATGGGATGTGAACAGAGCCTAAACCACACATCCTACAGTTTTTGAGTTGATAAATCAGGACCTCCACCATCTTTTTCCAGCCCTCTTTACCTCCATGAGACTAAGTTTCAATACCACACATAGCCATGGATAGGGGTAATGTTGTTTCTGGAAAAAAGCATGCTCAGATGTACCAATTTCCTACCGTCATAGTCATCGTAACCAGAGTGTTCTCTTATGTGCTAATTTTAGTGTATTATCTCACTTTTTTCTAGGGAAACTGTGTCTCTGTAAGTACAAGCTCGCTGACACTGACGGCCACCTTGAAAGACTCCAACAACGCTATCGTCAGCAATGGACTGGATGGAAATGTGACCATCTCATTTGACAGCTGATGGGCGAACTATACCGACCTTGTTCTCAATGTGCCAGGTAGAGTGTAAACTCCATTATTATTATATATGAGAATGTATGGGCTACTATTTATAATACACAGTAAAACTCCTTTCATCCTGCACCCTCTCGATTGGAAATCCAGCTGATGTATGTAGCAAAATAGTTCTATCTATATGTATGCCTGGATTTTGGAGTTTACAATAATCTGGCTCCTCGGTGATCCGAGCATTGTGAATGATTGGAATTTTTATTATACAGTAAAATAGTCAGAGACATTAAAATGGGCATGTACACCCTTAGACACATCTAACACATTATCAAAAGGTGTTATGTGGTTTATAGAACATTTGTAAATTAATATGAACATTAATATGGATAATAATATTTGGATAAATATTATTCAAGGCATGACCCCTTTAAAGAGGTTTTCTGGGATTTTTTTGATGACCTGTAATTAGGATAAGCCATCAATATCTGATTGTGGGGGTCTGACACCCCATCAGCTGCTCAGGAGTGCTATTGGGCTCGGTACCAAAGAGTGCACAGAGCCAGAAGCAGATGGCTCCATACATTGCTTATGGGCCAAGCCACGCTTTTACAGCTTTGCTTCCATTCACTTAAATGGAAGCAAAGCTGTAGTAACACCAAATGACTACTATACAAAATATTTCTGCTTCTGGTTCCATACACTGCATAGTACAGAGCCCAGCTGAAGTTGCAAACAGATGATCGGTGCAGGGTCTGGGTGTCAGCTCCCATGATCAGATATTGATGACCTATTTTAGGCCATAAAAAAAATCCCAGGAGCCCCTTCCATTTTAATGGAAACTGTATAGCTTGAACACTTACCCGCAAACAGCTGGCCCCTATGAGCCAAGACCCTCACTGACCAGTAAACAATAGGGCTGTGGGCCATTCATCTTCTCATGTTCTGATGTGTCTAAAAGGCCATTGGTTGGTTCCTGACGTTTGACTATCCATATTACTTTTTTGGACAATAACAGTAACATTAAAATAAAAAAGGAAAAACTTTATTTTGTTACCTTTATTGCAGGAAACAGATACAAACTTGAGTTTGTGCTAAATAATGTCTATGCTCAGACGAGGTCGTTTGATGCCCAAAATGTAACAACCACAACAGCAACAACCTCAACAACAACCAACACAACAACAGCAACAACAACTAAAACAACAGCAACAACACCCAACACAACAACAGCAATAACAACCAACACAACAACAGCAACAACAACAAGCACAACAAAAACAGCATCAACAAGTACTACCACTACAGCTGCTGTGGCCATATACAGTCCACTCCAGACATTGTTGACTATGGCCATCACCTTGATTACTGTGAATCTATTAATGGAGATGGTGTAAAAACTGGTAAACTGGTGAGAAATAATACATATAGTTATTATTATATATGATTATCACTAGGAGAATGTTTATAGCAGTGTTGCTATTTTTTTTACATAATTAGTACCAATTTTGTTAATTTTCGTTCAGTGTGTGATAAATGTAAGTCTATCAGTTTTGTCCTAGCAAGTTACTCCACTTACTATGTCACCTGACTACTGGACTAAGGTTGCAATATTTTTTTTTTACTTTTTGAAAAGTTGCATTTGAAAAATCTGGTGTACATTATCCTGATATGCTATTCACGCTCACTTTCCCACCCATTTTTCAAAAGTGGAACAAGCAGCTTAAAAATTTAAAGAGTTGCAAAATTTCAAGCAAATAATCCCAAAAGTTGTGCAGCAATCCAGTAGCGGAAAGCAAGGACGTTGGGAGTCGTAGTCAGTTACGAATGAGCTCAGCGTGACTATAGTTGGTTTGACCAACCCTCTAGCACTCTTCCCTGTTGTAAGTTTCCCTAACCCTGATGGTGGTCGCAGTGTATAGTATATTGCATAAGAAGAAGAAGTTACTATACAGAAATTAGGGTTACATAAGTTAGCCTAAGGCTGTGTTCGCATTGCATTTTGAGTCTGGTCGCTGAGAGTCCCACTGATCGTGTGAATGGAGATCCTGTGTCTTGTTTGAAAAGAGCGATGGTTGTGCAGCTGCTCCATTCAGAGCCTAAGGAACTGATGGAGATAGTTAAGCACTGTACTTAGCTTTCTCCAATAGTCCTATACAGAGTGAATGGAGGAGCAATGGAGGACATGGGACATCGCTTGGTGGGAGTCACATCTCTAGCCATCACTTATTACCTGTCTTGTGCATAGATAATGATGTATTATTTTGCGAAAACCCCTTAAATATGTGCATTTGCCCTTTTTTAAGCCAAGGCTGAATCTGATTCAGACACTACAAATCCATCAATAACCTCAGAAATGTCTATTATGGAAATCACTGCAGCAATAGAGACTTGGTAATAGAGAAGGTCAGCAGCATGGAAATAACATTCTCCCCAATACCCTGTCACTGCATCTGACAACCTGTATTTTTCTTGTGGTACACTAAAGATACTGTATATGTAAAATGGAAATAAATTAGGGAACTGCTGTGCATACAGGTCGCCTACATCATCGATCCTTCCCTTATACATGGTCTGTGGACATGGTGGTGGTGCATCGTTCAGAGAGCAGTGTCTGTAACATTAATCTACATCTTTCTATTTCCACAGATAGAACATTTCATGAAGACTGGATTTTATGGTCCATGGTGGCATTTTGGATACTTTATCTCTAAACCTGTAATATTTTCTGTGTGCTGTAATGTAATTCATGTAAATTCTTTCTCACTAAAAAGTGAAATCAAAAGTGGCCCTAAAGTTATAGATCATAATCCTCTTCTTAGGACTCTGTCGACCCTCCTGTTAGTTTTAATCTGAACTTGTTTCGATAAAATTGGAAGTGAAATTATTATAGTGTTTCCTCAGACCCCAGAGTATAATAGGTGGAGGCCCAGGAGAGGTGTAATAAAATTACAATTATATTGACCTCTTTTGGGTCTCCTCATGGTGTCTCTCTCTCTCTCTCTCTCTCTCTCTCTCTCTCTTTCTCTTTCTCTTTCCTTCTGTTGTCTTCTGGCCTCCTCAGTGATGTCATATGCCCGGGGTCACATCATGACACTCATAACACCCTATGTGACTGCTGCGGCCCCATCACAGGCCTCACCTGTGACCCTGAGCGCATGACGTCACCAAGAAGGCTGGAAGAGGCCAGAAGAGGACCGAGATTGCTGGACGCCACGAGGTGGCTCAGAAGAGGTGAGGGAAAGTGAGTATAAATGTTTATTTTTCACACCTCCCCTGGGTCTCCACCTATTATAATCTGGGGTCTGAAGAGACCCAAGAGTGTAATAATTCTACTTCCAGTTCACAGGTGACGAACCCTAAAAGTTTCAGGTTCAACAAACGCAAAACTTTTGGAAAATTCAGTTTGATCTGAACCACTTTGCTCATCTCTAATTGGGACTTGATAATCATTCTGTAAAATTTTGGAAAAACTGTAGCAATAAATGTCTATGCATAAAAAGAGTTATTATTGTTTGTCTCTAGAAATGATGGATTACCTTGTTAGGTGTAGAGTAATAAATAAAGAATTGATAGGATGCCATACATGGGAAGACTGAAACAAGTGATGAAGATGTAGCAGAGTTCAGGTTGTCAGATGCAGCAGAGAGTCCTTTGGAACAGCTCACATACTATTACAATGTATAGGGAGATACGGGTATAGGGAGAAATGTGACTTTTCAGATTTTGCCAAGGTTAAAATGAATTTGTTAGAAAGCAAATTATTTTTTTTTTCACAGACTTGTGAGTTTGATTAAATATTTTGGGGTTGCATCAAGCACTACCGGACAGAGGCACCTCATAACTTATTGGCATTTTTGCTATGTGTTTATAGATACCACATCATGTGATGTTTTTTTATCACATAGGCACATCCTAGGGCTCTGAAGGTGCGGCGTGTGGCTTTCTGGGTCCTTTGTCACTGGATGGCTTTTTAAACATGTCATGTTTGTCAAGACTCTGAGGCGGCTAAACATTAACAATCCCCTAGAAGTGACCCCATTTTTAAAATGACACCCTTCAAGGTATTCATCCAGGGGTATAAGGAGAAATTTGACTTTTCAGATTTTTGCAGGGATTAAAATGAATTTGGCAGAAAGCAAATGAACTGTTTTTTTTCTCACATGTGAGTTTGATTTGTAATTTGATTTTCTCACTTGTGAGTTTTATGAAACATTTTGGGGATGCATCAAGCCCCACTGGACAGAAGCACCTCATAACTTATTGACCTTTTTCTCATGTATATATAGATACCCCATATGTGACTGTTTTTTATTGTATAGGTGGAGAGTGGAGCCTACAAGTGAAGGTTTGCCATGTGGTTTTTAAATGGTTCGTTTTTACTTGGATAATTAAATTATGGACCAAGATTTCATGTTTCCTGAAGGGCTAAATTTCACCGTTTTATACATTTAGACTCCTTGTGGTATTTATTTGTATCCAATAAGTGCACAAGTGGGATTTTTTTGGTTAAAAAAAATGCATTAAAATTATATGGACATCCCGAAAAGGACAAAAGGCATAAATAAAACTAGTAATCCGATGAACAATGATAAATTTGGAAACATTCCTTCATGAAAAGCCCTTGTTTGGAGATGTGTAGCACTGGTATGTTGTGTCCTTTTGGATACCCCTCCTAGAACACACGCGACATCTCTTTTGTGGATTTCCTAAAACCCAGTTGTATTTATTTTTTTCCCGAGGCAGAGATAAAGTTTGGTATTTCTGGTGCGTATGTGGTAGGGAGTAACCCTATGGGCTCACTTGGATCACTAGCCCTACTTTGTTTGCGAGGAGGTTCCTCGTCATCAATGAAGAAGGATAACATGAACTGGCATATGTGCCTCCTCTGTGCTAAATACACAATATATTCAGGGTATATAAAATAAAATAAAGAACTGAAAATAAAGGAAAACTAAATATTTTATTAAATGTTTTTGTGTTCTTTTATTTTTTTTTAATTTGTATTTTATTTTTCGCTAACCCTAACAGGTTTACCTAAATTACTAAAACTTTTTTTTTTTTTAAAGATAAAAAGAAAAGAAAACCCGCATAGGTGTAGATGTGTAGGTGAACTGGTAGTACCAAATGGTTGTAGAAGTTGGTAGGAACCAAAGGGAGGTGGTGGGCACCAAGGGGGGTAGAGATTGGCAGGCACTAAAGGGTGATGGCAGGCACTATAACGGGGTATCTGTTTTTTGTTTATTTGTTATTGAACCCCCCCCCCCCACACACACACACACAAATCTACTCCTCAAAAATATAGTAAATATGGAGGTGAAGTAGTGATACCAAAGAAGGGTAGAGGGTGGTTGACACCAATGGGATATAAAATATCAAATATTTGTCATACCCTTTCCAATCCCTTGGTTGTACTTGACGGACATATGTTTTTTTCTTCAAATGAACTAACTATGTAAAATAAGATAAGATAATCCTTTAATAGTCCCACCATGGGGAAATTCAGTTTGTTACAGCAACAAAGATATGCAATACAAATACAATACAATAAAAAACGCTCCAAGGTAGAGGCATTACAGTGACAGTAGGTACAGATAGAGAAGTACAGGTAGAAAAAAGTAGCAGAGGGGGATACCACAACTTAAAGATATTTCAGTTGTCTGTATGGACTGATCTCTGCTTAGGTCGGTGTTGGTTGTACAGCCTAACCGCAGCAAGGAGGAAAGACTTCCGATAGCGCTCCTTCTCACACTTAGGGTGGAGCAGTCGGTCACTGACAGTACTGCCCAGCACTATCACGGTCTCAAGTGTGGGATGGGAGTTATTCTCCCGCATGGAGCTCACCACAGATAGTATCCTTCTGTCATCCACCACCTGCACAGGGTCCAGTGGGCTCCTCAGGACAGAGCTGGCCCTTCTAATCAGCTTGCGGAGTCTATGCCTATCCCTGGTTGATATACTACTCCCCCAAGCAGACCACTCCGAAGAAGATGGCTGATGCCACTACTAAGTTGAAAAAGGCCCTAAGAAGAGGCCCTGGGCTCCAAAGGCTCTCAACCTCCTAAGCAGGTACAGCCTACTGTGGCCCTTCCTGTACAGTACACCCAGGTGATCTGCCCAGTCCAGCTTATTATTCAGGAGCAAACCCAGGTACTTATAGGTGTTGACAATCTCAATGCCCGTCCCCTGGATGTCCACTGGTTTAGAAGGGCATCCGCATTTAAGGAAGTCCACCACCATCTCCTTGGTCTTCCTGGCGTTAATCCTCAGGTGGTTCCGCTGGCACCAGTCCACAAAATCCCGGTTCAGTTCTCTGCACTCCCTGTCATCATCGTCTGTGATGAGGCCTACTATTGCAGAGTCGTCAGAATACTTCTGCAGGTAGCAGCTAGATGAGTTGCACCTAAAACCTGCAGTGTACAGTATGAAGTGGAAAGGGGCAAGAACTGTACCCTAAGGTGCCCTCGTATTAGAGATCATGATGTCAGAAACACAGTCCCAGGCTCTCACATACTGAGGTCGTGAGATGTAAAGTACACCTTGGCCCCTAAATGCCAATGCATCATTTTCCATTTTGTGGACCATAACTTAGGTCTATACAGCCCATGTACTGAAGTAGCAATCTGAAGTGAAGTAGACTTCATCTCCAGGCTGCCCAGGCCTGTTCAAGCTCAGAGCGTAGAAGAATATGGTACAAACAGTCAGGCAAGTTCAAGATGTCTAAGAACAAAGAAGATTATGAGTTATGTTCTGTGTTTGGAGAGATCAAGTTCCTCGATAAAGGTTTTTACAGTTGGTATTTATGTTACTAACTAAACAAACAGCATGAGTGTGCATAAGGATTATTGTCATCGTATAATTCTTTATGACACCACTTAATAATAATGTCAATGTCTCAAAAGAAAGGCTCAAGAACAAAACACCAAACAGGGTCAAACAAGTTTTCAAAGGTCAAAAAAAAAAGATCAAAAAAACAAACAAACAAACAAACAAAAATGAGCCATGGTCAAGGGTAGGATGTGATGGTTACTATGCAAATCTTACAAAGCGAATAGAATATTAATGTCTGCATAACTTAACATCTAAAGCAGAAAAAAGGGCAATAAATACAAACTTAGTATACGACAATACAACACAACTATACAATATGCACTCTCCTCTAACTCAGTATTAGAAGCCTAGAATAGAATAGAAGTCCATTAGAATTGGGTAATGTTATTGCTACCTGACCTTTTTCTGTTTTTTTTCCTACTTTAGTGATTTTGCATCCTCACTTTTTATATGTTTATGATTTGTGGTGTTTTTTGTGATACACCGTTCTGTTCTCTTCAGATATTCATTTTTGTATTGTTTGTTCTTTCGTTTTCTAAAGAATCATGGTTAGTCATTTTGCTGCATATGTAAAGTCTCTGGAGAATGGACAGGATATTGTGACTGGTTTTGGTTGGTGTTGGCTGTGTGTTAATATTTTTCTACATTATTTGTACACTCATTGACAACTTATGTTTCAGGCAGATATGTAAAAGATTATAGGTGTGGTCTGGGTCTAAAAGTGCTTCCCTGCTGCCCTTTAGAAAGGGTCTCAGAGGCAACTTTTGGGTAGTGTACCTCTTGGTAAGAGATTATTGACTCTTAGATATGTGTCACATTTTGCCCAGTTTAAAAACTTTGAGATCAGGTTAATCATTGGACTGAGAGAAGCAGTATGGCTGGTTTTTGAGTTAAATTGCCAACCATCTTGGCCCTTCTGATCTATCTGTAGGGAGCAGTGGTTACCTTAGGGCACGCAAACATGATGAGCAGGTTTTGAGTGACCCAAACAGACCTCCAGCTGAGAGGATCGCTCCCACAGTTTCCCTGACAGATTGCTAGCTGCACCCACACTACACACTAAACCCCTGTCTCTGCCCAGATGATTTCTAGGCACTTAGCAGAAGGAAATTATGTTTCATGATACCCATTATGTGTCCTGCCATTGACAGCCAGTCATCGTCACCTTATCTGTAGTGAATGAGAACCTGAACTGCTACAGACTAGAACTGTATTGTTGTTAGAGACAAATCTAAATCTTCTCTGAAGTCCAACGAAGGTCAGGTTTGGAGGCTTTGTGGTGAACACTTCATTACTGTCTTTGGAGTGGCAACCTGCTCCAACTGCTGGTGTGATGATCAGCAGAGCCATCACATACGACAGTCGGTCACCCCTAGTAGTGATATGAGAGACACTATAGGACTATATGTGCAGGACATCCTGACGCCACATGTGTTATTTCTCATGGCAGGGCAGACAACTTGTCGCTGACAAACTGCAGACTTCCTTGTCCTGCCCGGTCACCAGATCTATTGCCATTCAAGCATTGATGGGACCAACTGGATAGATAGATAGATAGATAGATAGATAGATAGATAGATAGATAGGATATTGACATAGATGTGGCCTAGTGTGGTACTTAATAACGTAGTCTTTTTTTTCTCCGCATTTTAAAAGACATAACTTATTTCCCCTTCAGCACAACCTTATGAAGGTTTGTTTCTTGCAGACACGTTGTACTTTCTATTGGCAAAAAAAATAGTGGAAGGCAGACATTATTATTTTTTATGAATTATTATTATTATTATTATTATGTATATCCTATGTATAATGGTCTTTTCTTTCCTCAATAAATTACAGGGGATTTTCCCTAGGTATGGAAGTATTTTCCGTAAGCAGATAACTTTCTGACGTTATTCAGATTATATAGATACTTCTGTTCAGGGATTTAGTGTTATATGTTGGACTAGATGGACCTGTGTCTTTGTTCTACGTTTTCGACATGTCACTGTATACAATTTCTTTGCTTTGTGTGCATTGCATTATGTAATGGCACTTCTTTCTGTACTTCCTGGTCTTCACAGTTTGCTGTTATGTTTGATATATTGTTCTTATTGTACACATAATACCATCAACTTGGGAAATGGATCTCCTTAGTAACACAATATGTATGTATACAGGGCATTATACTCAGTATGTAAATCAAATAAAAAAGAGACCTGCGTCAATGGCAAAGTTCAGTCTAGAAAATATAAATCCATTTCCTTGTTGGTTGCACATTTCAAGCTTAAAGGGGTATTCCCACGAACATAACCATTTTTAAATTTGTAGGTCATTAAAAGTTAAACATTTTTGCAAATATAAGTAATTAAACATTTTGCAGAGTTTTAAAGATTTTCTCTAAATATCTTATGGTCACAAGTTGTTGTTTTGATCGGTTGCCAATGGATACGACCATGAATGCAGAATCTTTCTAAGGTCAGAAAATCAGCAATGGTTTCCTTATCGTGGCCGGGATATTTTCTCATACATGTAGTGTCCCTGCCTGATAACCCAGCTACAATAAGAAAATCATGGCTGGGTTTTTCACAAGTTCCAGACCATATAAAGGTTCTGCATTTGTGATCGTATCCATTGGCAACCGATCAAGACAACAGACTGTCACCACTAAGATAGTTAGAGGAAATCTTTAAAACTGTGCAGAATTTTTAACTAGTTATATTTGCAAAAATGTTTAACTTTTAATTATCTACAAATATAGATATGATTATGTACATGGGAATACCCCTTTAAGGCCAGTAAAGTTGAAGTGATTGTATGAGATTTCATGGCTACTTTTTTTCCAGAAACAGCTCTTTCTTCGTCCATGGGCTGTGTTGCAGCTCTATCCCAGTCTTGTGAAGAGGGCTGAGCTGCAATACTAGGTACAGCCAGTGGACAAGAGTGGTGCTGTTTCTAATAAAGTATCCATGTTTTTTTTTTTAATCTCATACATATCTTATAATTATTTACAACTTTTTCTGTAAAAAAATGAACATGATTTACAAATATATGCATAAGTTATCATATCTGGGCTAAGACGATGGTGGCACCCAGTGCCGCTTTAAACAGGGCAAATGGTACATCTGTTTCGGGCTCTATGGTATTGGCGGTCCCCTAAGCCAACCTGGATGGAGAAAGACAGTCCTGTATTTTAGGTGCTGTTCTGGGGAGCAGGTTGCGATTTCAACATAAAATTTAATAGAATGGTGGAGCATGGATATGTCAGCTCTATCATTCAGGCTTTGGCTGATAATGACTTAGGCGTGAAGGGTGCCGAGCTGGAGACATCACTATAGCTGAAGCCTACAGGAAACTCCATGGGAATTAGGTTAAGGTTAAATTGTATGTAATACATTCAATGATCACTGAGTGGGCAGGGGGCATTATCTAGGGGCTACATGAGGGAATACTATATTGTAGTCCACTTGAGAGGACATTAAATTGTGTGGAGGTCCCCACTTATGAAACCTTTAAATACTACTGAACTATTAAAGGACAATGTGATCTCTAGGCAAGAGCAGAAAGACAGGGACCACCCACCTGACAGAAAAGAGCATTACTGTGCTGAAACTAACAGAAATGATTGCTCAGGGATGGCGGGGACTAGAGAAAAAAAATTCCAACTGTGCTGGAATCAGTGGAGCAAAGGATGCAAAGAGTTGGAGATGGTGTAGTTGGTGGAAGATCCTCTTTCATCTGCTTAGCCAATGATGTAAAAAAAAAAAAAAAGCATATTGGTGTTTTTTGTTGATCTCACAGAATAAAGAATAAAAACAGATTAAAAAGTGATAAAAAAAAAGTCTTGTAAAGCATTCTCCAAATCCACAATGAATCCCATACAGGATACACATTTTTATCTATAGGAATAAAAAAGCGGACATATTGTGATCATCCACGAGCATGAATAAAAAACACATTTTTTGTTATACTCACAAAAGGAGATTGTATATAAGAATACCACATTAAAACCACGCTGCCTCTGGTCAGGAACTCCACCTGACTCAAGTTTCACCTATTTTCGCTTCTTCCAAGGCACTCTTTTTAACGTCCCCTTTTACACTTATATATGCTGTATGTTACCCCAATAACAGATGCAAAAAGTTGAAAACAATTCCAAAAGTGATTACAAATAAAAAACACATCAATACCTACATATACAGTTGAAACCAGAAGTTTCCATACACTATATAAAAAGACACATATGGATGTTTTTCTCACTATCTGACACAATTTCAGAATAAACCTTTTACGTTTTAGGTCAATTAGGATTACCAAAATTATTTATATTTGCCAAATGCCAGAATAATGAGAGAGAGAATTTTTTAAGGCATTTCTGCGAAGTCAAAAGTTTACATACAATTCATTAGTATTTGGTACCATTGCCCTTAAACTGTATGAGAACACCATCCCAACTGTGACACACGGGGGTGGCAGCCTCATGTTGTGGGGTTGTTTTGCTGCAGGAGGGACTGGTGCACTTCACAAAATAGATGGCATCATGAGGAAAGAAGATTATGTGGCAATATAATAAGTAGTCATCAGAAGAGTGGTCATCTGGAGAGATTTTACTGTATCTTCCTTGTAAAACACTACAGTGCTGGCCAAAAGTATTGGCACCCCTGCAATTCTGTCAGATAATACTCAATTTCTTCCAGAAAATGATTGCAATCACAAATGCTTTGGTAATAATATCTTCATTGGCGCTTGAACTTCCTGTTTCTTGAGATTGTGTTCTCTTGGGCATTAAGTACTGAACCGGGATTTTGTGGACTGGTGCCAGCGGAACTACCTGAAGATTAACGCTGGGAAGACCAAGGAGATGGTGGTGGACTTCCGTAAATTTGGATGCCCTCCTAAAACAAGTTGACATCCAGGGGACGGGCATCGAGATTGTCAACACCTATAAGTACCTGGGTTTGCTTCTTAATAATAAGCTGGACTGGGCAGATCACATGGAGGTCCTGTACAGGAAGGGCCACAGTAGGCTCTACCTGCTTAGGAAGCTGAGAGCCCTTGGAGTCCAGGGGGCACTTCTTAGGACTTTTTCAACTTAATAGTGGCATCAGCCATCTTCTTCGGAGTGGCCTGCTGGGAGAGTAGCATATCATCCAGGAATAGGAATAGACTCGACAAGCTGATTAGAAGGGCCAGATCTATCCTGGGGAGCCCACTGGACCCAGTGCAGGTGATGGGTGACAGAAGGATACTGTCCGTGGTGAGCTCCATGCAGAAGAATAACTCCCATCCCATGCATGAGACCGTGATGGTGCTGGGCAGTACTGTCAGTGATCGACTACTTCACCCAAAGTGTGAGAAGAAGAGCTATTGGAAGTCTTTCCTCCCCGCCGTGGTTAGGCTGTACAACCAACACTGAGCTAAGTGGAGATCATTACACACAGAGATCTGAAATATCTTTCTGTTTGTGATATCCCCCCTCCTCCTCTGCTACTTCCTATCTGTCTGTCTACTATCAATGAAATGCCTCTTACCTTGGAACATTCTTGTATATTTTGCATTTGTATTGTTTATCTTTGCTGCTGTAACACACTGAATTTCCCCATGGTGGGACTATTAAAGGATTATTATTATTATTATTATTACCTGAAGTGGTTATCATACTTTTGGGTCAAACCTTGCTTGCCAACTCTCCCAGTTGGGAGGTTCCTGCAAATAGGGTTGACCTCCTGGCATTCTAGAAGAGTGGAGAAATCTCCAGAGCCACCAGGCTCTCTGTTATATTATATGTGCTGTGGAGTAGAACTTTACCAAGAAGCACCATGGCCACCAAAGTGCATCAGGGACAGATCTCCTAGCGGACAACTTAGAAAAGTTGACAAGTATGGACTAAACTGAGCTGGAACTTGGCAAGAGGTAGAGGACAGTGGCAGATGACACAATTTCCATGATGACTAGAGGCCAAGGAACAGGCAAGAAAAATATTGTTAATACTTCTCCCAATAAGAAGACTTCACTTGAGTGTCCCAGACTATTGGATGCTAAAAAGATGGTGGAATGTCACAAGGTTCAGAAATGGTTGAGAGGAAGAGGGTGAGGAAATGCCAACATTGAAGGATATAACAGGCGCAGTCACATCTTGTCAGAATGAGAAAGACTGTTCACGACCAGACTAGTCAAATTAAGATTGAAATGGAAGTACTTAGGCATAAGATATAAAATGCTAGAGCGAGAGTCTGAGACATGTATGAAAAATATGGAGAATCAGTGGCTTAAAATGACCAAAAAAAATTATGTGGTAGAATCATTTGGGAGAAATAACATTCACTTGGTTTGATTGGTTCACTAACATATCTGCCCAGCTTTTGTTTGCCTCAATGATTGAACTTATTGCATAGAATCTTACAGACAGGGGGGATCTTTTCGGCTTAGAGTTGGGGTTCTGAAAGACAGGTTGCTGTTATATTCAGATGATGTCTTAATCTTTCTAGAGAATATTCTAGGTCTATCAAAAAGGATATAGGCATTATTAAGCTGCACGGTGAATATTCCGGGATGCTGATTAACTGGCCCAATTCAGCCATATTGTCTCTTTGAAATAGAGGAACCAAGGAAATGATTTAGGCTTTAGCTCAGTTGGATGGAATAAAATACTTTGGAATATGGGTCACTCCCGAGGATTAATCCCAAGATTTTATACAATTAAATATTTTAACCAGTACATAGAGGGTTAGAAATAAAATCAAGATATGATCTGGTCTTCCTCCATTGCTAGTAGCTAGAATGTCGCTGGCTAAAATGGCTATTCTTCCTTTATGGTTATATGTTCTGCAAAATAGTCCAGTTTGGGTCCCTGACAAGGTCTTGAATCCAATAGATTCTATAGTAAGAGAATTTATTTGGAAGGGAAGAAGGCACGTACAGTATATGTATGGGGAGGTTGTGATTGCAAAAAAGAAATGGGTAGGGGTATTGTATGGCTGTGCAGCTATATCACTACATCAGTGATGGTGGTTGGACAAAGAAGAACATGAGAGGTTAGGTCTCTGGTTTTGTTTTTAAGAAATATGACATTATAGAGATGGGGGTCTTTATAAAGAACAATATTCTCATAGTAACTATGTTGCAAAGATTATGTGATGAAATTAAAGGTATTTGGAGAAAATAGCTTCTTGAAGTCTTGAACTTCAATTGGGGAAAATATGAAATATGTATGTGAACAGTTGGGTAGTAATATTTTAGGGAGAGATGTAGGAATAATATATTTTATAATTGATACATCAAGGCAATAGCTTTTTTTTCTTTAGATTTAGAACACAAATCTGGGTGGTAAATGTCACATTCTTTTCAGATTTATTGTGCAGTAATGAGAAAGGAGAGATTGGGAAGCTTAGTGAAAGTTCAATATGAAGCTGCCACTTGTGGACACAACAGGATTTGTTGCAGATTTTGCTGCGGATTTTGATGACTGGTCGTCTTTTTCCATTATTGATGGTGCTTTTTCTGGGGGTTATCAAAGGCTTTGACACCGAGCTGTACTTCCTCTTCTCAGAAAATTACATCATGTCCATTGGTCACATGGCCATGCTATAGCTCAGCCCTATTTAATGCATGGGTATGGGACCAATAGATTTCCTGAGAAAATGAGGTCAAATAACCCCTTCAGACTAAGGCCCCACGTAGCGGGCTGCAGAGAAAAAGAGCTGTGGGAAAAACTGTGGTGGAAACGCATTATTTTTTCTGCTTCAATTATACCTATAGGGAAACTGTCAGCATTTCCGTAGGCATAATTGACATGCTGCAACGGTTTTGGAAATCGCTGCACATATTTTTCTGCAATGTGTGGAAGGGATTTTACAGTGACTGTAAAACCGCGGCCAAACCGTGGCATTTATGTTAACTGGGGCCCCGGCCTTAATGATGTTTTTTGGAATGATGCTGAAGATGTATTTAACCTTTAAATGATGAATTATATTACATATAATGCTGACGTTTTCCCATTTGTTTTATCTGCAGCCAGGCTGGTGGCAGGCACTGACTGCCGGCACCATGTTTCTGTCGGTAATTCTCCTCCTTTGTGCCTCCATTCATATCACGTGTAAGTAACTTTAAGTAGAATACATTAATGTTACTTATATACAATAATACCTTTTGTGTTTTTTTTTTGTTTTTTTTTTTTATTAATTGCTCAATTTTACAAAGCTGGTCATGCACATTAATTTTTTAATTAAATGAAAATTAATTAAAATTAAAAATGTATTAATTTGTCAGGTTAACCAGCATTCTCAACAGGATGCAATAAATATCTTGTATGCATAAGAACAGCTGACACCCCCCCCCCATCTTCCTCTCCCTTCATAGATAAGCGGACATATTGGATTTCACTATTCCTCCAGGTGGCAGACAGCATTAGATTTGCCTGGCACTTACCACATGCACACCAATGCCTATTAGAGAGCATCATTATGCATAAACCCAGGAATGTGGATCACATTAAGGTTAGTTTGAAGGAGAATGGAGGTAGTTGTCATGATCAATCATGATCCCAACTAGTAATATCCTAGTAAGACACTACAACTAGGGTTACAACTATTTAAAGCATATAAGAAGCTTAATGGGGTTGTCTGGTTTATAAAAAGAAAAGTGTTAATAAAGGTTTAAAATGCTCAAGAAGATCTAAGAAGTAGGAAATGGAGGGACTCGGGAAACACTGGAATGAGAGCACTGAGGAATCAATGACGTAAGATATTCTAAGCCTTTTTTACATTTTCTTTTACTGGCCAGAGAAAGCCTTTAAAGGATATGGGTATTTTTATATGGATTATTTTTTATTGTTAATTTGTTTCCTTGTGTAACTCCTTCACATAGCTGGCACTCCTGATGAATTTGCAATAAATCTAAGAGCACTCTGCTTCTAGCTGTGCTTGCTCCTCTTTGCACTCTCACCCCTTCTCTTAGAGTTAGAATTAGGGAAAAGTCTCCAAGTTATCAGGTAGGGCAGATCATGTAGGCTGTAGATAGAGAACTCACACACAGAGTACTATTCTTCCATCAAAATGATAGAACCCAACGATCTACCACTCTAAGTCAAAATGGTCCAGTGGGTGCTGGGGTTAAGCCAAGGATCCGGCAATGTAGGATGGTTGCTGTTATAATAGAGAATCTGAAAGATCTGATAGGTCGGAACGTAACTGATCATAATGTTGATGTAACTTAAGTTATTTAGTTAAAATAGTTTTTTTTATACCTTGCAGGTTACCTGGATATGCTGCCCTATGTACTGTATTGGTTGGGAATGGTGGGATTCTTAAAGGGGTTATGTGGAGAAAGAAAACTTTTCACAGTGCACTCACTGCTCTGGATAACTATTCATGCTCATACACATGAGGGGACTCCTAACACACCAATCATTAGATTTTCAGAGCACAGTGATGGGGTGGTATTTTCGTCCCTCAGCCTCCCTTGCTGACACTCCTACTCTGTACTTTGTAAAGGCAACTGGAATAGAGCAGAGTTGACGTCACAGAGAGATGGAGTGGCAGCAGAGGAGGCTGAGCACAGAAACTTCCACCTTCGTGTTACTCTGCTACTCTCTGCAAGTCTAATAATCAGACACCAGGGGGCCCTATATATGTAAGAATGGCTAGACAGTGCACTATGAAAGCTTTTTTTTTCTCCACATAATCCTTTTAGCTAGAGTATGTGTCTGCCTTATTTTTGCATCACTCTGGACAGCCAAATGGCACAAAAGGCCTTTATGGCTACTAGAAGTATGGACCCTGTAACTATAATGCAGATGTATCCTTCCTTACTTTTCCCCTAGCCTACACATGTCCAGATCTGTGTGTTACAAAACAATTTTCAAAACAACATGATATTGCAATATTGTGTCACGAGATGCCTTTCCTTTACGTGTCTAAGTGTGGTCACTCAGTGGTTGTCTTGTGAATTGCAGCCTGGAGTTTTGCTTATGTCTTAGGATATTGTATTGAAATTTTTTAATAAAAAATTGTAGTCCTTAACCAAATTTGAGCTAAGTTAAGGTGGGCACATCTATATGATACCATTACATACAACAGCATATGACAGATTCACATGACAGATTCAGTTTAAGTTTTGTGCAGGACCTGATGCCATATCCATTTTCCCTAGGCCCCTTCAATTACATACTATACAAAAATTCCATTACACCCTTGCTGTCTATGAGAAAAAAAAATTCACTGACCTTTGCTATAACACGTTACCGCTGAATTTCAGCACAAATAATTGCATAAAATTGTTAAAAAAGTGATAACATAAAAAGTTGAATTCTCTCCAGGTCAGACAGAGCGATAAAAAAAAAAGTAAAACATGTTGGCCCACTTTTCAACTTTTTTTTCCATATTATTGACTTTCTTTGCAGATGGGCAGTTCTACATCAACAGTCTCAATCCATCTTATGGCGGTGTGAATGGAGGAATAAGAATTACAATCCGAGGTCAAGGTGGGTATATTGTATACTCTACAAACTATACTAACCATAGCGAGAAGATTTAGGCTGAGGCCCCACGTTGCGTAAATACAACATTTTTTGTTGCAGATTTTGCTGTGGTTTTTTGAGCCAAAGTCAGGAGTGGATTTAACAGAAGGGAAATGTCTAAGAGGTTCCTTTATATTTTCCATTCCTTTTCAAGCTACTCCTGACTATGGCTCAAAAACCACAGCAAAATCTGCAGCAAAACATGCTGTGTTTCCACAACGTGAGGTTTTAGCCTTAAGGAGTTTTTCCACCATAGCATCTTATGACTTGTTAATAGACAGTAAGCTGAATGCTGAGACCTCTAAGACTAGGGGCGTGTTCTTGGGATGAAAGGGTAGAATCCTAGGATGTGTCTTGTGAAATCTTGGCTTCTTTCAAAGTTTGACATAACCATAGAAAGTGACCTACCTACCATATAACTAAGGCCTAAGTGAATGGAGTCCTTTCTTTCCTTACTGAAAGCCCAATATCACATTGCTACAAAATCTACAGTACATATAGCAAGTTTTGTAAAACTGCACTCACAGCAGAGAACGTGAATCAAAGGAACTAAAAACCTTGTGAGTTTCTTATATGACTTGCTAAGTTTTTGGGGTTTCTTAAATGCAGGCAAAATAGTATACAGTATCAGACCCCCAGGACTGGTAACACAGGGTTAGCTGAACTTGGCACAAAGGGTAAATAAAGTCAAACTCAGCATAGAATATAACCAGGCTTGACACGTGAAGTAGCAGAGTTCGACTTGTAACACTAGAAGAGCAAAGTTGGCTTGGCAAACACTGCTGCAGAAGTACTGACCTGACTGGCATAGATTTAACATGGCTGAAAAGTCCACTTGTGGTGTAGCTAAATTCTATGAAACAGGGCTTGGAGTCCAGGATATAGCAGAGCCTAAATAGCTGCACTTACTGGAGCTGTGGTAGTCAAGGAATGAAGCTGAGCTGGAGTAGAGTTGTAGGCCAGGTTGGTGTACCAGTAGCCACAGCTGGAGAGTCAATGCTGTTTTAGTAGAGCTTGGAGTAGTGAACCAGGCAATATTTCACTACAGCAAATTTGACTAGACAAGTGAGTAAGTGAGTATACCGGTGAATGCATAGGTTGGTACATTGACACTAAAAATGTAAATTAAGCAACAACCAAGTACAGAGCAATAGCCGATATTAACAACCTTGCAGATGAACAAAGAACGAACTATTAGTTTACGGAATACACATAATCACAGTGTGGTTTAATGTGATCTACCAGAACTACCTAGGGTGTACATCTCTGTTGTACCTCTCTACATGTATATGATCATATTTGGCTTGAAAAAGATCCATCAGTGACTGAAACGTTGCCTACCTGATGTGATTACTATCTATATAATTTTTTTATACTTTTTTGTTGTTGACTCCAGTCTGTTCCAGGCTGACAGCACTGGCAAACTTGACCTCCTTCCAGTTTACTCACTCTGCGCAAACTCTGCTTGCCCTGACTATATACCTGTCCTCTGACCTTGCATGTACTCGGCCAGCCATTGCCTCTGCAATATTTAGACATTGCTGAGTAATAGACCCTCACCTGCCTGGTCAGTTGTCACCAACATCACAACCAATTCAAGAAGTAATGACCAGATGGTTTTCCTGTAGCAAAGTCCAGATCTGTATGGAGGTTAAAGTCTGAATACCAGGTAGGCCACTTAGACAAGATTTAGACTTTAGAAGTGGCCCAAAGCCAAACTAATTTAGTGACATAGTGGGTGGCACAGTGTTACACACCATATATACAGGAGCTGCCGCAATCCATTGTATATGTACAGCACAAGATGGAGCCATTCACAGTGGGCAGAAACTGTATAGTGCAGTATAAATATACAGTATATTAAATAGTTACCATGGTATCTAAACACTTAAACAGAGGGAGGGGACTAGCAAGATGAGTTTAAATATCATCTGTGCCTCTGTCATACCAGAGGCAGGGCCTAATAGGCCGTCAGTTTTACATTGACAAACAGAATACTCTGCAATACAGAAGTGCAAAAGCGATCAGAGGATTGAACATAAAATGTAAACATCAAAAAAGTATAAAAATTGGTATTTTTAATGATCCATACTATAACAGTAGCACAGTATTTAGCCAACAGTGAAAAATTGCCAGAATTGCAGTTTTTGGACACCTTACCTCCCAAAAAATGGAATACAAAGTGACCAAAACTTGTGCCAATAAAAACTAGAGCTTACCCCTCTAAGGCTGAGGCCCCAGGTTGCAGAAATGCAGCTTTTTTGTTGCAGATTGTGCTGTGTTTTTTTTTAGCCAAAGCCAAGAATGGTTACAAAAGGAATGTAAAATATATAAGAAGCTTCTTATACTTCTGCTTTCTGTTCAATCCACTCCTGCCTTTAGCTCAAAAAACCACAACAAGAAATGCTGCATTTCCTCAACACGGGGCTTTAGCCTAAAGGTTATTTTGTCAAAAAGTATATATTGAGATTTGTACAGTTGCCTCCCTGATTATCTGCTTACCGTCCTCCACTCTTTAGGTTTTGCAGCCTCTAAGCAATCCAATTATGGAGATGGAAGTAACTATGTGGGGAATCGCATCCAGATGGTTTCCTCAACCCTTTCAATCCCATGTGATGTAGAGCAAGATATCAGTGATACACAGATCACCTGCATCACCAGGTACTCCACTTCTTAACCTATAACAGCATTTGTTTAGCCTAAAATGACATTTTGTATCTTATTACTGGTGAATGTATCCAAAGCTTCCATTACTTACTGCCACCACCCACATGTGTGGCCTGTGCCTAGCACTAAATGCAGGTAAGATGGGGATGACATCTGGATCTCTTTAGCTCTATTGAAGTGGTATTGTCACCCCCTTTAATTCGGACATTAAATAATTGTAAAGATGTGCAGCAATAGCCACAAGCTCTGACAATGATAGAAGCCAGCGGTGCAGGACTGTGGGGTAATCCTGTATCTAACTCGAGAGGGTTCCCATTTTCCAGCTTCACCTCAAACACAGGCGCATTCAAACTTGGCTGTTGGACAAACTCATAAGAAATGGGCTCCCAGTTCCACTGCAATTTCTTCCCAACTTTTCAAACTTTCCAATTTTGCACCATTACTCAGTCCCCTACTTTTAAGGGTAGTTCTTTCAGCTTCTGGTTGACTGTCAGCCTGAGGGGGCCCAATTTCTGGGCATCCAGTTTGCACATGTCCTGTACCCGTCGCCATCCCGGTCTGGAGTGTCCACACTTTGTTTTCTTCATTGACCACCTTCATGATTCTCGGGGGACATCGCCTATTACTCCCTAACATCAGCATGAAAGGTGAGTACTTGTTATTTTAATGTACATTGTTATACAACCACACAAGCTACATAGTCAGGCCACCACTCACTTTTCTGCTCTTCATGCTTTCTCAACAACTAAAGTATAGTTTGATTCAGACACTCACTGCATTTTCCTATCGGTGATAACGCATCATCCAGGTCTTGTGAATCTGATACAGCCAACAAGCTCTTCAATTGCTCTGGACCCACTGACTCTGTGGGGCCCACCCCGGGACTGCCATTAATACATGCAGTACATTAAATGCATCCTGCAACTAACTCTCTGTCTTGTAAACTGCATGCCACTTTAGGCCTGCAGTTTACAAGACACCAAGACCATAAAACAGAGAAAGTCTGCTTCTCGGTGCAGGAAGGCACGATGATGTCACAGCATCATGTCTCCCGAGCTGAGGCACAGACTACCTATGCATAGTCATTGTGAATACAGAGCAACAAAATTAAAGGAGAGTCGGATCACCAAGGGATCGCTGAAGATTTCCTTTTTAGGGCAGTTGTGGACCTTATAATAGTATAAGGGGTTGTTAGGGGCATGTCAATGGGGGGGTCTTTTATATAAGAGGTCATTAGGGGGCATTATGAACATAGGGGGGTCATTTGTATAAGGGCTATTGGGGCATAATGAATACTGGTGGGGGGTCATTTATATAAGGAGCCATTATAAACACAAGGGGGGGGTCATTTAAAACGGTGGCATCATTTATATAAGGGTTCATTAGGGGGCATTATTTGTGTCAGGGGGAATCAAGGACATAATATAATAGGGTAATTAATTTCATTAAGGTGGCTTTTGGGCTTTATTAAAGGGGCTTTACAGCTCATTTTTATTATACTTATTACACAAGTACCACGGTCCCTTCAAACTGCTGATCATTGATAGTGGATGTGTCCCAGGAAGGAACTGAAGTCCGTGCTGTTTCTGGACATAGATCACTGCCTGACTTGGATCTTTGAATCCATTATGTTGGTCCTTCTTTCAACACTACATAGCCCATATACTCAATACTCTCTTAGAAGAGATAGCACTTGTGTGGCTTAAGCTTTTGTCTGTGCACCTCCAGTCAGGTCAGAACCCTGTCCAGCCTTTCCAACTGTTTTAAGGTGGATGAGAAAGTAATGATGTTGTCACCGTAGATGAATAGACACTCCTGATTCTACACCCCCATCCACAGCTCCACAAATATATATACAAGGTGGCCGACGAGTTGTTCAGCCCAAAGAGCATCGTACAGCACTGTTAGGGTGGCAAAAGTCGACTTCTCCTAGTCTTTTTATGCTATTTCGACTTCCCTGTATTGACTAGCTAAGTAGAGGGTAAAGAAATACCGGGCCTCTTACAAACAGCAAACTCACAGACAGCAGTTGGTAGTATAATGTCCATGGTGTCTCTGTGCTGAGCATTGTGCACTCCTGGGTCCTGTTATTTGTCACTTTACTTCCTGTCTCATCCAGCTTAGCCTGCATATGGTAGCCTGCACTGGCAAGATGGAGCTTCTCCTTTGCACATGGATTGACATCACTGCTCCCAATGCTCTGGGCTAAATGCTTTCTGGGGTCCTTTTCTGTTTCTTGGAGCACTGCAGAAAACCTCCCTTGTGCCTTGCTTCTCCTGGACTGACCACCCCACCCCTCTCCTCTGGCTATATGTCTGAAGCTGTCGAAAACCATAGAATTCACTCTCCTGGGGAAAAGCTTCCCGCATTAGGTCAAAGTACACTTGACAATTGTGAATGGAGGGTTGTTCACTGGCAGAAAAAAGTACTCTGGGGGCTGGGTGCCAGGGAAATGCCAATACAGGGATATTAGATACAGGGATAGAGGCAGGGATAGAGACATTTATTCAGGGGAAGCATTTACTGTTAAAGACCCTGAGAGATCCCCGCTACCCAGTTCCCTCCAGCTCTTTCGAGAGACTACCAGTAGAAATGGGATATGGATGGTGCAGGAACATGGAGTTTAAGGGAGTCTACCACCAGATTTGTGCATATTCTGCTATTAGCAGTGTTGTGGAGGATGATGTATAAGTGTTTTAAACATACCTTTCCTATGCGTTATTCTTTAAGCATTTTTAACTACTGGTGTACCATGAAGCTCATTTTAATAAAGAATGAAAAGTAATGTTCATCTTCTCTCAACTCTCCTGGGCTCCCTCATAGCATCCAGTACACCTTCTTGGGCATCTTTTGTCCTCTTCGAACTTCCTCAGCGATGTCAGTGTCCCTAGGCAACTTCTGAGGTCTGTGATTTGGCCTCAGCGGTGTCCAGGGGTCACCGATGTTACTCAGTAGACTAGAAAAGGAACAAGAGGGCTGGGAAGGAGCACTGGATGCTGCAAGGAAGCCCAGGAAAGGTGAGGGAAGGTGAGTATGAGTGTTTATTATTTTTTCACTCCTCCATTAGGCCCCTGCTTATTGTACTCTGAAGCGACCTCAGGGTATAACAATGATTTGTAGATGGTGAAACCCAAACATTTCAGGTTCAGCCAATCCCAAATTTTTGGGAAAATTCATAACAATCCCAACTTGTGGCCAACTGGTTCACTCATCTCTTTGAATATCACTTCTTTTTTTTATTTTACGCCACCACGGCCACCATTTCTGAGTATGCAATTTATCCTGGACAACCCCTTTAAAGAGAACCTTTCACCTTTGCATTCTTCAATAGGTACTACACCACTGTTTCTGACACAGTTGGCTTTTTTCTCTAGCCCCTACTGTTCCCAAATAGTTATTGTTATTATTATTGATGCCTCATAGGCTCTGAACTTTCAGGTAAGTGGTGTCAGGCAGGAGCAGGCAAGTGTGTGTTATTCTCTGACCCTGTCCACCTCTGATTGGACCTCTTAATCATACTTCACCTTGCCTGCCCCTGCCTGACGCCGCCTACTTGACAGTAAAGAACATAACAGCATATGAGGTATCAAAACTAACAGCATTGATTACTTGAGAATGGTGGAGCCTAGAGAAAAATTGCAATTGAGCTAGAATCAGTGGATCAGCACCTGTTAACAAATTCTAAAAACTGGAGTTGGTAGAGGTCCTCTTTAAGCCATCTGTATGCTGGTTGCACGGTATACCTTCTTTAATTTTCTTGAGAGAGGTCATAGATTGAAAAAATAAAAATAAAATACAATTTTCTTGTGTTGCAGGCCCATGCCGGAAAATAATTACATGGTGAGACTGAGTGTGGATGGTGTTACTCTGAACTACTGGTATTGGTTCCAGGTATGTAATTTGTTATTAATTTTGCCTCCAACATTGAGTCTATTTATCCACCTCTGCACCAGACCCATTTTTGAGCTTTTTTGTATGTGCGGTTTTGAGGGCTATAATAATTTTTCATTCAGGTTATTCAAATAATTTTTGCATCTTTTTTTCGGTGACACATAAGGCTTTATTTTTATGTTATTTTTTATCTTAGTATGTTTTTTCTTTTTTTATATATATATATAACTGGGAAAATGGAAACATAAAAGGAGAGAAAACATGTCTGTTTTTTTGTTTTTGTTAATAGCACAAAGTGGTACTAAAAAAATTTTAAAAACAGTTTTCTCTCTCTGTCACGGTAATTATGGTAGTGTTGTGTCACTTGAGATGGAGCTAGAATCCGTGATGTAGACATGGTATTGGCATTTTTTTTTCACTTTTTTCTTTATTTTTTACGTGTGATCCACGTAATAGACCTATGGGGGGCATTTTAACAGTATTTTTTTGGGCTGATTTTTCATACACACGTGGACAGAAATGATGGTACCCCTGAAAATAATGTGACCAAAGGGACATGTTAAATCAAGGTGTGTCCACTAATTAGCATCACAGGTGTCTACAATCTTGTAATCAGTCAGTGGGCCTGTATATAGGACTACAGATACTCACTGTGCTGTTTGGTGACATGGTGAGTACCACACTCAACATGGACCAGAGGAAGCGAAGGAAAGAGTTGTCTCAGGAGCTTAGAAAGAAAATTATAGACAAGCATGTTAAAGGTAAAGGTTATAAGACCAAGCAGCTTGATGTTCCTGTGACTACAGTTGCACATATTATTCAGAAATTTAAGATCCATGGGACTGTAGCCGACCTCCCTGGACGTGGCCGCAGGAGGAAAATTGATGACAAATCAAAGAGAAGGATAATACGAATGGTAACAAAAGAGCCCAGAAAAACTTCTAAAGAGATTAAAGGTGAACTTCAAGCTCAAGGAACATCAGTGTCAGATCGCACCATCCGTCATTGTTTGAGCCAAAGTGGACTTCAAGGGAGACGACCAAGGAGGACACCATTGTTGAAAACAAATCATTAAAAAGCCAGACTGGAATTTGCCAAACTACATGTTGACAAGCCACAAAGCTTCTGGGAGAATGTCCTATGGACAGATGGGACAAAAATCAAAATTTTTTGCAAGGCACATCAGCTCTATGTTCACAGACGGAAAAATGAAGCATATCTTGAAAAGAACACTGTCCCTACTGTGAAACATGGAGGAGGCTCTGTTATGTTCTGGGACTGCGTTACTGCATCTGGCACAGGGTGTCTTGAATCTGTGCAGGGTACAATGAAATCTCAAGACTATCAAGGGATTCTAGAGAGAAATGTGCTGCCCAGTGTCAGAAAGCTTGGTCTCAGTTGCAGGTCATGGGTCTTGCAACAGGATAATGACCCAAAACACACAGCTGAAAACACCCAAGAATGGCTAAGAGGAAAACACTGGACTATTCTGAAGTGGCCTTCTATGAGCCCTGACCTAAATCCTATTGAGCATCTTTGGAAGGAGCTGAAACATGCCGTCTGGAAAAGGCACCCTTCAAACCCGAGACAACTGGAGCAGTTTGCTCATGAGGAGCGGCCAAAATACCTGCTGAGAGGTGCAGAAGTCTCACTGACAGTTACAGGAATCGTTTGATTGCAGGGATTGCCTCAAAAGGTTGTGCAACTAAATATTAAGTTAAGGGAACCATCATTTCTGTCCAGGCCTGTTTCATGAGTTTTCTTTTTTTTTAAAATTCTGTTGAAGCCTGGTTGAAAAGCAATGTCTGACTTTCATTTGTTCATTTTCATAGAATTTTTATTTATTATTACCTTTTTCAGATTCAAGTTATTTCTGTGACCATTGTGGGAATTTCTTTTATTAAATGAGGGGGACCAAAAATTTTGTCCATGTGTGTATATGTCAAAAGTAGTTTCTGAAATGGTAGAGCTATGGAAACTGTTTAGCTCAGCTAAGTGCCATGCTTCTTTTCATAGTTTCTGTTCACTTCTACAGGAGTTATGGAAACAGCATGGGACAGTGTTGGTGTAACTACCACCCTGATTGTTGGAATTTGCGGGTGGTTTGGTGGCGGTGGCTTTGTCAGGAATTTGCCAAGATGAAAATAATCCTTTAACTCCTTCACAATTTAAGAGTTATTTTGACACTGAATGATGGATTTGGGCATTAAATAACTTTCAGATATTTTGCATAGATAAATGTATCTTTATATCATCTCGTTTCAGACCTATGTGTACTACACCCCATCCATTACCAGTATAGGACCGGTTTCTGGTACTCCAGGTATTTATGGCTTTAATATTATTTTTTTCGGATGGTCAAGTGTTAGAATTTTTATATAATTCTGGATCCACTCCTGATTTTTGACAAATCAACAAATGTTAAAAGCTTCATGAAAATTGCCTAAGGGAAGGTTCACACTACCATGATTATAGTCCATTACTCTCATCTGTCACTGAAAGAGAGCAACATACTTTAACCCCTTAAAGACCAAGCCAATTTTCTTTTTTGTGGATCTGTTTTTTTCTCCCCACCTTCCAAGAGCCATCTTTTTTTTTATCACAGAGTCACATGATGGCTTATTGTTTGTGGGGCAAATTGTACTTTGTAATGGCACCATTCAATATCCTGTACAATGTACTGGGGAACTGGAAAAAAATTCTAAATGAGGTGGAATTGAAAAAAAAAACGCTTTTATGCCAATTTCATATGGGTTTAATTTTTACGGCGTTCATTGTGTGGTGACATGATATCTGTATTCTGTGGGTCAGTATGATCATGCTGATACCTTTTAAAAAATGAAATACTTTGCAAAATAGAAAAAAACATTTTGTGTCGCCATATTGAGACACCTGTGTTGGAAAATAAAAGGGAAAAAGTTGTATGCCAAAAAAGGACGCTCAACCCTCAATAAATATGAAAATATGGCAAAACTTTATTGGTGCACATACTATTAAAAACATTTAAAAACTATTAATCCATACATAGGTAAGAAAATAATGATATTCATGCAATGTTGATAATAAAGATCACAATTCTTTGAGGATAAGGGACACTTAAAAGGTCAATGATTAGTGAAACCCCTATGTAATAAATAATAGTGTAATGTGAGGAAGGTATAAATGAGAAACTATCCCTTCTAAACTGTCCCTCAACAAATGTGATAGTTCCCTATGAAAAGAAAAAGAGGGGGAAAGAGGATGGACAAAAGTACATATATGGAAGATTAGATGAATATAAGATATTGCATGACTACCTAAATAAGTGGCCATGCACCAACAGATATCAACCCCATCTATATGTGACTTAATAAACAATCAGTACTTTAGTATAATTCAGAAGGTGCCGGTTATAGTTTTTATAAAAGGCTCTAGATATATTAGGTAATAATACTGATGTTCTATGTTATAAGTAATAGCTGCACCCTGTAAGTATGTGAGCCAGAGGGCGCTGTTGAGCGACCCAGGCCAGGCCAGAAAAGGCTCTCAGCCACGCCTTTGGGTGGGGGCGTGTAACTCCAGTAGTCTGGAGTATCCTGCAGGAAGCAGGAGATGGTGGACCCGGCTGGACAGATAGACGGGGACTGTTGCTGGAGCTGAGCAATAGTCAGGACCAGCTAGGACAGAGAGAGAGGCTCTGTCCAAGAGGGCTGGGATCCAGAGAGGACTTACAGAGACTAAGTCAAGTTCTTATTGCCCCCCAGAAGCTAGTTAGGGACTCAAGGAGTGAGTTAGGCCCTAACTGTGGCATAGGTTTTTTTTGTTGTTTTGTTATGTTGCAGTTGAGCGGAATAAAGCCACTTTTATCTTTCACTTGGACCGTCTGAACCCTATATTTCCGGCGCCCAGTACCACGAACCAACGCTGTTGGGACCAGAATCCTGCCGCCATTTGAGTTTAATTCCCCAAGCTGTCACAACCCCTATAGTGACGAGAAACATAAATACCTCAGTAAATAAAACAAAATGTATAATACATTGTAACTGAAAAGTATACCCTACCTATGATGCTTCCTGACCCCACGCGTATCGCCCGCAGCCCAGGCTGCCTCAGGGGAACATGGCGGTTGTGCTGGTCCTTTTTTGGCATACAACTTTTTCCCTTTTTTTTCCAGGACTTGTTCTAAGATGCACCCCTCTCGTTATTTAGTGGTACCCGCTTGAATATTATCTATTCCAATCCATGTTCTGACATCTGTAACTTTTTTATATTTACAATTATGAATCTGGGTAAGGAGTCTTTTTATGCAGGATAAGATGTAATTTTTATTGATACCATTTGGGGGAAGGTCTGATGGTTTGATCACTTTTTATTCAATTTTGAAAAAAGTGTTGAAAAAATTTGGTTATTTTGATTTTTTTTTCCCTGCTTTGGCGTTCACCATATGGGATAAATATTTTTATATTTTAATAGTTCGGCATTTTTGAGCATGGAGATACTTAAAGGGTTTATGTTTATTATTATTTATTTACTTTTATATGTGTTCTAGGGAAAGGGGGGTGATTTGAACTTTTGTGGGGTTTTTTTATGCTTTTTTTTTTTCTTTTACCTGATCACTTACACTACAGTCATGGCCAAAAGTTTTGAGAATGATACAAATATTAATTTTTACAAAGTCTACTGCTTCAGTTTTTCTAATGGCAATTTGCATATACTCCAGAATGTTATAAAGAGTGATCAGCTTAACAGCAATTACTTGCAAAGTCAATATTTGCCTAGAAAATGAACTTTATCCCCAAAACACATTTCAACATCATTGCAGCCCTGCCTTAAAAGGACCACCTAACATCGTTTCAGTGATTGCTCCATTAACACAGGTGTGAGTGTTGATGAGGACAGGGCTGGAGATCAATCTGTCATGATTAAGTAAGAATGACACCACTGGACACTTTAAAAGGAGGCTGGTGCTTGCCATCATTGTTTCTCTTCTGTTAACCATGGTTATCTCTAAAGAAACACGTGCAGTCATCATTGCACTGCACAAAAATGGCCTAACTGGGAAGAGTATTGCAGCTAGAAAGATTGCACCTCAGTCAACAATCTATCGCATCATCAAGAACTTCAAGGAGAGAGGTTCCATTGGTGCCAAAAAGGCTCCAGGGCGCCCAAGAAAGACCAGCAAGCGGCAGGACCGTCTCTTAAAAGTGTTTCAGCTGCGGGATCGGGCTACCAACAGTGCAGAGCTTGCTGAGGAATGGCAGCAGGCAGGTGTGAGTGCATCTGCACGCACTGTGAGGCGGAGACTCTTGGAGCAAGGCCTGGGCTCAAGGAGGGCAGCAAAGAAGCCACTTCTCTCCAGAAAAAACATCAGGGACAGACTGATATTCTGCAAAAGGTACAGGGAGTGGACTGCTGAGGACTGGGGTAAAGTCATTTTCTCTGATGAATCCCCTTTTCGATTGTTTGGAACATCTGGAAAACAGCTTATTCGGAGAAGAAGAGGTGAGCGCTACCACCAGTCTTGTCTCATGCCAACTGTAAAGCATCCTGAAACCATTCATGTGTGGGGTTGCTTCTCAGCCAAGGGAATCGGCTCTCTCACAGTCTTGCCTAAAAACACAGCCATGAATAAAGAATGGTACCAGAATGTCCTCCAAGAGCAACTTCTCCCAACCGTCCAAGAGCAGTTTGGCGCTCAACAATGCCTTTTCCAGCATGATGGAGCACCTTGCCATAAAGCAAAGGTGATAACTAAATGGCTCAGGGAACAAAACATAGAGATTTTGGGTCCATGGCCTGCATTAACTCATTCTAACTGTCAATATAAGCTTCTGTTACTCATAATATGAATGCAATTCTATTTCTGTATGTGATAAAAACATCTGACAAACACACATAAAAACCAGAGGGCAGCAGATCATGTGAAAATATAATATTTGTGTCATTCTCAAAACTTTTGGCCATGACTGTATACACTGCAATATTAATTCACTTCTATTACACACAGCACATGGCAGCATTTAGGGATGGTTCACACTTGCACCTGAAGTCCATCCGCAGTGAATCCAACCTAAATATCAGGAAAAAGGATTGGGAAAGGTTTGCAAATGGTTTGTTTAAAAACCCATTCACTTCAATGGGTTTTTAAAGCAAACCACAGGTGTCCGATTGCAGCCTCTGCACCTCAAAGCCACGTTTTTTGGTCAGAAACAAAGTCGGACATGCTTTGTATCCAGGGTCGGACGGTGAATCCCCCGGTGGGCCCCGAGCCCCGACTATTAATCCACATTTTACCAATGTAAATGCATTGGTCAGGGGCCCGATCTGGATGGTCAGGGGCCCGATTAGGCCCCTGACCAATGCATTTACATTAACAAAATGTGGATTAGTAATGGGGCTGGACTTTACTACCATAAAGATGGCCGCTGCCGGCGGAGCGCAGCGGCGGGAGACTGTCCCTACCTTGTCATGGGCCCGCCTCCTGAAGCCTGCATCCTGATTGACAGCTGCTGGAGCCAATCAAATTGCCGCATTGCTGCAAGCGTCAATGACGTCATGACGCTGTGCGCGGCGGCGGGATTCAGCAGAGGAGCCCAGAACAACAGTGTGAAGGTAAGTACTATTTACCACACACACAGAACAACTTTCCCCCCTATTTTGCCCCCAAATCTTTCAGCTTCACTGACCCCTCTGAGAACTACAACCCCCAGCAGCTCCAGATGCTCTGGATCTGTTGAGAGTTGTAGTCCACCCCCCCCCCCCCAAAAAAAAAAACAAACAAACAAAAAAAAAAAAAAAACGAATATACCACTGTATTGTTATCCTGGTGCCTGCTCTAGGGCTCCAGCATGACAATACCTAAGTTGCAGAAACCGCTGAGGACTTTTCTGTCTGTCACTTTCAGTTTGAAAATGGCGGACACCGGCGGACCTCATTATAATGGGGTCTGCCAGTGTCTGTGTGTAACCGCCATGTTAACAGTCCGCCTCTCAGTCATTCGGGTCCCATGGCGGACCTGTATGACATAGAGCTTGCCGCAAATGTGAACCTAGCATAAGGCTGTGGCTACACTACAACTTCCATCATGAAACCAAAGATCGCCGTGTAAACCTTGGGACTCTTTCACACGATAGTGCATGGAGTCGCATTGGGACCCTCAGGTTGCAATGCGACTCCATTCACTAACATGAGTGAAGGGGTTACAAGGCGACACGATGATCCACATGACGGGAGTCACGGCTTATTCATCAAAAACAATGTTTTCCACCTGTCGGAGTTTTGCGCCTAATTTATAATGAGGTGCGCACATAAATTAGTCGTGTCTTCCGGAGTCCGTGCACCTAAACAGAACTCCACACCAGCTCCTTGCTGATGTAGATCTCTGGGTTCATTAACACTAGAAAACTGAAGTAAATGATGATAAAATGACAGGGCCAGAAAAGTGGTGAAAAACTCAAAAAGTCTCAATTTTTTTTGCAAAAATTTTCACTTGCGCAAAATAATTGTTACTTTTTTAATGGCTTGTACATCACTTTTTTTTTTAGCACACAAGCTGTGTTAAATCAGCCCCATTTATTTAGTTATTTATTATGCTTACTTGTATAGCGCCATCATATTCCGCAGCGCTTTACAGACATTGACAGTCATATGTAGATTGTGAGCCCTATATGGGACAGTGACTGTCAATGTCTGTAAAGCGCTGCGGAATATGATGGCGCCATATAAGTAAGAAAAATAAATAAATAAATAGTATTTACACTGTACAAATAGGATGCATGATGTTAAAAAAAAAAAGTCATGTATCCTATTTAACGTCATGCATCCTATTCATACAGTGTATATACTATGGGGCTGATTTAACACGGCTTATTTATTTATATGGCAGATATAACCTTTTTAACCAACCCCCAATACAATATAATTTTGTCAATATGTTGTTAATTTTTTTTTTTTTTTTTTTTTTTTTAAATTTATGCCAGGGGAGGTGAAAAAAAACAAAAAAAAATACCCTACTCACCTGTCCCCGATGCTGCAGTGTCCTCCCAGTGCAGTCCGATCCTGCTACTTGGCTGCCTTCTGGCTGTGACGTCCCAGCTCCCTTCCGCAGAGGCCGACGATTGGCCTCGGCGGTCACGTGACTACTTAGGTCAATCAGCGGCCTACAGAATGGACCCAGGGACGTCACAGATAGTGACGTCCCTTCGCCGTGGCTGCGGATTGGCCTTAGCAGTCATGTGTGGTGGGGACAGCTGCATTGGAATAGCATGGCTCTCAGTAATGTTACCATACCAGGAGCCACGCTGCTCACTAGCCGTATAAAGTGTAGTGGTGGCTGTAGGTACTGCAGCGCTGTCCCATTGAAGTCTATGAGGCAGCACTACAGTACCAAAAGCCGCAGCTGCACTTTGTACAGTGAGTGAGCAGTGTGGCTCCTGGTATGTAATCATTACTGGGAGTCACGCTGTCCTGGTGCAGCTGATCTGCAGGGATCCAGGTTGTCAGACTTCCACAGATTTAAGGGCTCATTCACACAACAGGATTCCAAGGCTGTGTGCTGGCTGTTGTATTAGCAGCACACGGTCCGATAGATTTTAGTGGATCTATTCGCACGATCATTGTTTTAACCGTCTGGTGAATGATCCAAGAAAGAAATAGAATCGGCTATTTTTGGTGATTTTATGGATCCCTCAATAGACTCGTGTCAATGAGGGATCCTTGAAAACAGATTTTCTTAGGGTGTACACTGTGCTGGGCACTGTCGTGTGAATGTAGCCTAGAATATTAGAAGGTGGATAACCTTTTTTAAAGGGGTTATGCCATGAAGAATAGTTATCTGTTATCCATAGGATTGAGCCCTCAGAATCGGGGTGTTTTTCTTCTAATTGAATCCAGGCTGAATGTAGCTGTGCCCAGCTGGACGGGGAGGCGACCGTGCACCCATTAACTTGAATGGAAGTGCCTGAGATTGTAAAGTACAGGACTTCGGCTATCTCAGTTACTTCCATTAAAGTAAAAGAGGGCATGGATGCATCCTATCCAGCAGGGCACGGCTACATTCAACCTGGATTCAGTCAGACTAAATTCACTGTGGTGAGAAAAACAACCCTATTCTCAGGACCGGGAACCGGGATTCATTATCGTCTGTCCTATGGATAAAGTAATAGTAGTTTGGTGACTCTGGCCTCTTAATCCTGGAGCATGTAAGGAATTCAGGTGCAGGAAGTGTAGGTCAGCGGGGACTTGTGTCACCACATTTCAAGAGCCATAGTCGGGGCACTTCTCTGTCCTTAAGGCCGGGGCCCCACGTGGTGTAAACGCCGCGGTTCACCTGCGTCGTAAACGCCGTGGAAAAAAAAGCGGCGTTTTACAGTCACAGCAAAGTGGATGGGATTCTAGTAATTCCTATCCCCACTTTGCGTTAATATACGTATTGCAGACATGCAGCGATTTCCAAAACCGTTGTGGTTTTGGAAATCGCTGCATGTTAATTATACCTACGGAAATGCTGGCGGTTTCCCTATAGGTATAATGGAAGCATCTATTCTGGACTAGCTGTGTGATTGTTGTTACTCCTATCAATGTAACCAGGAATAACACAATCACATTGGGGGTCGGGAGAAGCAGGAGCTGACAAGCTATTCATATGAATTGACAGACGTCTCATGCATTCACAGCAGGCACTACCCGGTAATTCATTTGCATTTACAAGCAGCTCCTGCAAGGGGGAGGGGGCAATGCAGGCACAAAATATCACTCCTGCATCGCTCCACATCTGTAGCAATATAAGTGTTAAAAATGGACCGCACAAGAATGATGTTTTTTTTTTACAGATAGTACATGTGCATAAAAATTGTTAGTGTTAAAGGGGTTGTCCAGAATAACCTGTTTTTGGCAAGGAGGCTGGGGAAGGTGAAAAAAAAAAAAAACATACTCTCACCTGTCCCCGGTGCTCCGGTGTCTCCCACCGCTGTCCGGTCCTGCTGCTCCCAGGTGACGTCCAGGTTACTTTACTTAAGCCTCTGATTGGCCTCAGGGGTCACATGAGGCGAGGACTTCCTCCTAAACAAGACCCGGGAGGAGCAGGACCAGACCGTGGTGGGAGACACTGGAGCATTGGGGACAGGTTAGTATGGGGTTTTTTTCTTCACTTTCCCGGCCTCCTTGCCAAAAATGGCTTCCAAGAGACCTACGCCACTTTGAAAAAACCATTCCCTTCTGCAATAGATATTATGGAAGCTGATGTTGATAGTGATGGTGAGGATGACATGAATGATGGAAAACATGTAGCTTGTGAAAACTGCCTGAGGGTGGGTTCACACCTGCGCTTCAGTCCGTCCGTTGCCAATCTGAGAGAAAATCTCGGTGAACGGGATTGGCATCGGATACAGACAGGTTAGCGACGCTTTGGTTAAAAAACCCATTCATTTGAATGGGTTTTTAAGTGGGCAGTTCCGGGCGCCGGTTGCACCCTCTGCGCTGCGAATCCTTTTTTTTTCGTCGGAAACAAAGTCGGACATGCAGGACTTCGTGTCCGAGGAAAAAAAAACGGCTTCGCAGCGCAGAGGGTGTAAGCGCACACCCGCGCATTGCTTTAAAAACCCATTCAAATGAATGGGTTTTTAACCAATGCGTCGCTGACCGATCTGTATCCGATGCCAATCCCGTTCGCCGACATTTTCACTCGGATTGGCAGCGGACGGACTGAAGCGCAGGTGTGAACCCACCCTGACCTGCTGCTATAGACTTTTATATGATCACAACTTGCATTCTGCTGCATATACAAATCTTTTTGTGGCATATAAAGCGCTCCTTACTCTGGCCTGCACCTTTCCTGTGAAAGAATGTTTTAAAAAAAAAATTTGTAAAAAATCGGTTGAGGTCATTGATTGGACAAGAACTTTTAGAATCTCTCATTTTAATGAACATTGAGAGGGAGATTTCCATGTCTTTAGATTATGATGACATTATTGATCGATTTGCAAACTCATCTGTTCTTCAGAAACTGCTGCTGTAACCTGGTTGTGTAAAATGTTTTTTTTGTGTGTCTTATTATATTAATACTGCTCTATTTAAGGTTAGTTATTTGCATCCTGTGTCTGATACATTAAAACTACGTTTATAGAAAAAGAAAATGGAAATCCTGACAAGGACAGGATCCCCTTTGACTGTAATGGGGTCCATCAGTTTTCTACTTTGATGTTTGTCACTTTGTGTGGCAAAACAGGCCGACTATCTGCACTATTGTGTCTGTAATGTTTGTTGAACTCTATCTGTGATGGAGGAGAAGTTAATGTCTGTGATGGAGGATAAGTTAATGTTTAATTTTATATTATTTATTTAAATATTATTTATTTGGTTGTGCAATAAAATAATTTTGGTTTGCTTTTCCGTGTATGTGTGTAGAACGTAATATAGTTTGTGTGCTAGGTCTCATGCCTGAATGTATTTAAGATCTGCATCACACAGATCTCAGATATGCACCATGCAGACCCATATATAAAACAAAATACATTTTTCTATTCAAAGACAGTAAACTAAGGCTCAGCTAAAAGTGATATTTGCATTGATTAAGAGAAAACTCACTTTGATGTAGTACAAAGGACAATACAGTTCTGTTTTGCACACTGTATTGTTGCCGAAAATGCATGTTAAATGTGCATGATGCCAAAAACTGGATGGGTGATATTTCATATGGCAGTAGGGTGGGCCCCTAGAATCAATCCCACTGGTGGGCCCTAGGCACCCCAGTCCGACCCTGTTTGTATCGTACTAAAAAAGAGGCTTGCAAACCTTTCCCTATCCTTTTTTCTGATATTTAGGTCGGATTCACGGCGGACGGACTCCAGGCGCAAGTGTGAACCAAACCTTAATAGAAATATGGTAATGACAAGTCTGGGAGCCTTCAATAGACTCTCGGATGTCATGGCAACCGATCACCACCCTCTGAAGATTTTAACCGCAACATTTAAAGTGTTAACAGCTGCGATCAGTTTCAGCACCAATTGCAGCTGTTAGCAGCATGTGCTGTCTGTATTATACCATGCGACCAATAATGTACATGTACGTCATTGGTCGTTAAGGGGTTAACAACAATAGAGTTAAGCTAAATTCACATGACAGTGAAAACTGGCAGTGTGACGTCCATTTTTTTAATGGACGTCACACACGGCAGCATTAATTTCACTGTCAATGAATGGGGACTATTCTCATGACCGTTCTTTTGATGGTTCGTCGTTTTGGACCATCAAAATATAGGTCATGTCCTATTTTTGGCTGTTTTCACAGATCCCTCCATACACTGAAATGTGAATATGACTGTTTCGTACCTTGGTCATGTGCATCTAGCTTTACTGATGCAGGCAGAGCGTCCTATACGGTGTCTGTTATTCTGGTCCATTGAAGGACCAGAATAATGGTCAAATGGACTGTTAAAATAGCGGACACCATTGAAACCCAAGGGACTACATCTATTGAGTTCATCTGGTGTTCCTCGGATGTCTGTTGTCTCATTTTAAGTGAAATCGACAGACAAAAAAGTCAGGCTTGTAGGTCGTAACAGAGACTCTGATGCAGATGTGAACCCAGCCCAGTGTTAAAAACAAGACAGAAGCAGGACGTACCTGCACAACTTTATCTTCCATTAGAAAAGTCAACAGTAATGATAAAAGGAAGCTTTGAAGAAAGCGTCCATGTTTTTTGCATTGCAGTGAAAGGGAACAGACACAGATGGCGGGGTCTCTTCCTGCATCAATCATTCTATCACTGTTAAAGTCCATTGCTCTCTTTCTATGACAGATAAGAGCAATGGAATATAATAACGGTAGTGTAAACCCATAGATGGTACATTTTTGGTTTTTTTTTTTAGTCTTATTGAAAACAAATACCTCCTCAGATTGTATTTGGGATGGTCCAAATCTATTACATGACTGCACGATCTTCTGTATTTCATTTTTCAGGTTCTCTCATCACAATCAAAGGCAAAACCTTCACTGACGCCTATAGCAGTAATATTGTTCTAACTTTTAATGGAAGAAATGCCCGGGTTCTCAGGCAAGTAATTTACGTAATGTTCAAATTTTGCAAAATGAATGTACATTTGAAAGAGTTTGACAACAGATTTGCCCCCTTAAACAGTACTGGCAGTGTGGGGTAAAGCAGTTGATAGTAATGCTCTGAGCGTTGCCAAGGAAAATTTGTGCTCAGCATGTGCTGAGACATAACTTGAAACTTCTGGACCCAATGTAAAATCTGTAATGTGCCCCCCCCCCCCCCACTTACCAGGAACTATCTATATCTACTGGTGTCTTCTTATGTTATAGAGAGGCCTTTGGGCCCCTTTAGGCTCTTGGGTGATTCCTACCTCTGCACCCCATATAGCTACACCTCTGTAACACCTTGTTCAATAAAAACGTCCTTTACAGTGTGGTATGATGGGAACCAGAAGAAGCGCGAAATGGCCGTGGCCTAACTGCTTCACTGGTCCTCCCTCCTGATGCTTCTTTTATCTGGATCATGAAATAAAGGACGTTTTTATTGAACATGTTGGTGAGTGCCCCCTTTTTCTATTCCTCTTTTTTCAAGGGCTGTATGAGGGTTTATTAGATAATATTTCATACAATGTACTGGGAAGCTGCAAAAAAACTCGGGGAGGATATAGGTAAAAACAGCATTTGCGCCATTTTCTTATAGGTTTTGTTTTTACAGCGTTCATTGTGCAGCCAAAATCTCATGTTAGCTATTACATGTTACGATTATGGCAATGCCAAATTTATATAGCTTTTGTCATAACACTTTGATAAAAATCCAGATATTTGAAAAATAAAAAAAATCGCCACAGAATAGGTCATCATTATCAGATTATTATTGCAAATCGCAGCATGTCAATTATACCTACGGAAGCGCTGGAGGTTTCTGTAACGGTATAATGGAAGCAGAAAGCCTTTCTGTGGAAAAACGTTGCGGGAAAAACCGCAATGCGTTGCCGCCACGGTTTTTCCCACAGTGTTTTTTTGGCTGCGACCCGCTACATGGAGCCTTAGCCTAAAGGGGTTTTCTGGGACTTATAAAGTGATGAGCTATCCTCAGGACTGGTCATCAATTGAAGATCAATGGGGATCCATCACTTGGACCTCCATTGACTAAGCAGCATTTAAGCAATCCCTGCTCACCACTTCCACACCACAGGCTGTGTGACGTCACATTCATCAGTCTTCAGTTATTAAGCCTGGAAAACCCCTTTTGGCTAAGGCCCAATATAGCAGGCCACAACGAAAAAGTGCTACGGGAAAAACCACAGTGGAATCATATCACGGTTTTTCCCACAGCACCTTTCACATTAAGTCCGCAGAGTATTCTTCTGCGGACTCCTTGCTTCCATTAGTCCTAAAGGGATACCGCCAGTGTTTCCTTAGGTATAATTGACATACTGCGATTTCCACTGCAATTTTTCTGCAATGTGTGGATGGGAATTCGCTAGACTGTAGAGGGACTGTAAAACGCTGCAGTTTATGCCACATGGAGCCCCGGCCTTAAAATCATTAGGATAGAAAAGTAGATCTAGAGCGTCATGAAACGCCTGACGCTGTTTTGGCTCTATTAATATTTACATGAATTGGATTTTTCAGTTCTGATTTTGTCACATTTCACAGGGTTTATGCCGGAGGAATGCCGTGTGACCTGCTTGCACCAAATTCTGATACTATGTAAGCCATGTGCAACAAAATGTCTTGTAATAATGCAATTGCTTTATAAGATTTACAATTTAAAATAAAAATTAGAAATGATTTTTTTAGTCACTATAACACTTCTACTAATTTAATACACTAGGTGGCGCTAGCTGCACACATTTAAACATATTTTACATTCATTTTATATATTACAGACTGTGCAGTGCAATAATATAATCTCCATTCTTAGGTACGGGTTGAGGCTGGACAGTATATACGGTGACACAGGCTCTATGATCTGCTACAATACAGGGACATATGTCGGTAAGGTGGACATTCTCATGTAGATTCCTGTGTGATCTGATTGTAGAATCAGTTTGTTTATCAGTCCAAAAATAAATGCAGGACCGCACTATTACCCTGTGAATCCACCTGGTTACTGCAGCCTTTAGTATGTGAATCATCCCACAGTGATTCCTCACAAGGGGGCAAACACGTCCAAGTGGGCCCCATCTGAGGTATACCGATATTATCACTGTCCGATGACCATATAGTGGTAAGTACAGACTCTGCACAGCTCATTTAGGTGAATACAGTGCAGGAAACATTTTGTAACTTACAGGTGACGTCTCTGTTGTAATTCTTCATATTTCCCGTCTCTTTCATCTGGACCGCCATAACCGCTTCTTCCAGCTGTGACTTGTCTCAGACATCTTTGCTCCTCTCTTTTCCAAGTACTTAATCCACATTTAGGACTTTGATAAATTCTGCGACGGCGGGAAAGATGTATTTTTTGCCTCCCACTCATTACAATGGGAGTACTCGGGCAGAATCCACTTGAATAACAAGCAGGTCCCTTATTTATATTCGTTGAAATGAATGGGAGGCAGATTTCAGGCACATTCCGCCTCAAATTCGGCATCAAGTTCCTATGTGTGAATACCCCCTAACGTTTCAATGTATACAGTAAGCTCTTGAGCTCCCTCTAGTGGGAGCTGGAATGTTATCTTTTACTTGCATGTCTATGCAGGGGATTTAGGATGTTATATCTGGAAAATGGAGCTCTGACCACTATAAAGGTATGTTAGGAAAGTAATTGGCAGATGTTGCACCATTTACAAAAAACGTAATTCTGTTCAAGGGTGGATATTCACTTTAAGTCCTAAGAAAACTTGAGGTTATATGATATCTTACCATGATGTGCCTTGTTAATTTTATTGCTTGTTTTTCTATAGGACATCTGAATATCAGTTTCATCGTGGACAGTAATTATGGAAGGTAAGTACATACTGTAGGTACATGTGCAATAACACATGTAAAGAAAATAGTAGCAATAACAACATTCCCAAATAGGGAAAACATAGTGCTATTGTTAGACTATATACACACAAACCAGTGCAAGTGTAGGTCTGTGAGAAAAAGTCATGGATGGCACAAGGATTGTATTTAGTTTCCTCCACAGGAATGGTGAGAAATAGATCATGTGCTGAGTTTTGTCTTCCAGCTCACAGCCCCGTAAGGCCGGTTTTAGAAAAACGTGGCCCTGGTCAAAAGTGCGGTACTAGTGCGGACCCAAAATATTGTACCGGCCTTAGGGTTAGAGAAAATAGCACTGCAATATTCCAAGTGAAAAGTGGACTCTTTATTCCATGTATAATGTTTCAGTTCATACACTAGTAAGCTTTCTCAATCCTTAAAGGGGTCTTCCTATGAACATAACCATAATCAAATTTGTAGATGATTAAAAACTAAACATTTTTGTATTCTAAAAAAATTAAGAATTTTTGCAGAGTTCTAAAGATTTTCTCTAACCATCTTAGTGGTGACATCTATTGTCTTGATCAGTTGCCAATGGATATGACCATGAATGTAGGAACTTTCTATGGTCTGGCATTTGTCAGATACCTAGACATCATTCCCTTCCTTATCTTCTCATGTAGTGTCTCTACCTGAGTGTCTACCTAGTGTCTCAACATGTCCGCAATAAGGAAATCATGGCTGTGTCTCTGACAAATTCCAGACAATAGAAATTTCCTACATTCATGGTCGTATCTGTCGACAACAGACCAAGACAAAAGATTTCACCACTTAGATGGTTAGAGAAAATCTTTAAAACTCTGCAAAATTTTTAATTATTTATATTTGCAAAAATGTTTAAATTTTAATTGGCTACAAATTTATATATACAGTTAGGTCCAGAAATATTTGGCATTTCAGCTGTTTAACAAAACATATTCAAGATACAGTTATATAAACAATATGGGCTCATCTCAGAAGCTATTAATGGACTGCATGAGCTATTCCCTCATTAATCCATCATCAATTAAGAAAATAAAAGGTCTGGAGTTGATTCCAGGTGTGGCATTTGCATTTGGAAGCTGTTGCTGTGAACCCACAACATGTGGTCAAAGAAGCTCTCTATTGAAGTGAAATAGACTATCATTGGGCTGAAGAAAAAAAATCCTTCAGAGAGATAGCAGAAATGTTAGGAGTGCCCAAATGCAGGACTTTTGTGTCTGTGAAAAATAAGTTTCATGACAGACGTCAAGCGTGCGTTATTTTTTAACATTAAAGTCTATGAGTAACGGACAGTAATGGAGGGGTGTCCATTATACCGTCCGCTTTTTTTCTGCACATGCTTAGAAAGCAGAAACAAAAAAAAAAGCAAAAAAACGGACACTAACAGACAATGGATCAGTTAAAAAAAAACTGACAAATTAACATCAGTTAGTGTCCGTTAATGTATGTTATGATAGGTGTCCGTTTTTTTTTTTTTTTTTAACGGACACTATCATAACGGATATCCAACGGTAGTGTGAACCCACCCTAAGTCTACCATTAAGCGAAGACTCAATGAGAGCAAATACAGAGGGTTCACCACAAGGTGCAAACCATTAACTAGCCTCAAAAATAGAAAGGCCAGATTAGACTTTGCCAAAAAACATCTAAAGAATCCAGACCACTTCTAGAACCGCATTCTTTGGCCAGATGAAACTAAAATCAACCTGTACCAGAATGATGGGAAGAAGAAAGTATGGAGAAGGCTTGGAATGGCTCATGATCCAAAGCACACCACGTCCTCTGTAAAACATTTTGAGGCAGTGTGATGGCCTGGGCATGCATGGCTTCCATTGGCCTTGGGTAACCAGTGTTTACTGATGTGACAGAAGACAGAAGCAGTCAGGTGAATTCTGAAGTGTACAGGGATAGACTTTCTGATCAGATTCCACCAAATGCAGTAAGGTTGATAGGATGGAGCTTCACAGTACAGATGGACAATGCCCCAAAACATACTGTGAAAGCAACCCAGGAGTGTTTTAAGGTAAAGAAGAAGAATATATATCTGCCATGGCCAGATCACCAGATCTCAACCCGTTTGAGCATGCCCTTCACTTATTTAAGACAAAACTTAAAGCAGAAAGATCCACAAACAAGCAACAATTGAAGACACTGCAGAAAAAGCCTGGCAAAGCATCACAAAGGGGGAAGCCCAGCCTTTAGTGATGTCCATGGGTGCCAGCCTTCAGGCAGTCATTGCCCGCAAAGGATTCTCTACAAAGTATTAAAAATAAACATTTTATTTATGATGATGTTAATTTGTCCAATTTCTTTGAAGCCCCTGAAATGAGGAGGTTTTGTAGAAAAATGGTTCTAATTCCTAAAATTTTTGCAGGATATTTTTGTTCAACCCCTGGCCTTAAACCTCAAAGTCTGCTGCTTTATGCTGTACGCATATCTGCCAGTTTTTGTGGATAAAATTCCCTCATAAGTCATGTTCCTTATCAAAACTAGTGCTGAGGTCAAATGGAGCAGTTGCCCCTAGCAACCAATCACATTCTGGAAAATGAAAGCTACAATCGTATTGGTTGCTATAGGCAACTGCTCCACTTTGGCCTTTTTCCTGTATGTATATCTCACATAGCTGAGGTTCAGGTGCCATTTTGTCCTCATGAAAATCTCCTACACCTTACTAAATAGTGTTACATGTTGTGCTAATATAACTATGGCTCCTTCTTCTCTTCCAGGAGTTTACCAGACTTGACTACGTATTTTGTGTCTTCCCTGAATAAAATTGCCATGTACCAGACGTATGCAGGTAACAAATATGATATAATATATGTATATCATAAGATATCACACTGCAGCAGTTTAACCAATTGTAGAAGTTCGGGTTAACTCTGCTACACTTGTACATATAATCTTTAGGCACTGTTCACATTTTGCGTTTTCATTACATTTGGCACATTCCCCAGGAAAATCTTTTGTTGCCTACGACAGACATCTGTGAGACGTATACAACCGTATGCCATGAAACACTCGCAGAATATTTGTGTGAAGTATTTCAGCCATGAGATGCTTGTCAGTGCCTTACAAAGGGGAATTCTGAATCTATAAAATTTCTAAAGTACTTTATTTGGGCTCCATTTAGATCACGTTTTTTTTACATCCTTTTAAGGGAATGTTCACACATAGGAATTTGTATTTGTCAAGCAGAAAATTTCTGCTTCAGGAATTTCAAGCAGATTTTTTCTGCTTGTCGAAAACCAATGAGGATTTTGAAGCTGAATTTGATGCAGAATTTGGAGAAGAGTGCCACTGTATTTTGCCTATTATTGGGAAGGGCCAAATTCCAAATTCCGTGAGAGGATTTTGACAAATTTCGTGACAAATTCTGCATCCAATTCTGCACCAATGGAAAAGGTCTATTTTCCACTCCCATTCATTTCAATGGGAGTTTTCAGGCAGAATCAGCCTGAAGAATGAGCAGACACTTATTTTTTCTGCTAGCAGAAAAAATCAGCGCCTGTCTCCCATTGAAATAAAAGAGAGGCAGATTTCAGGCGGAATTTGAGGTGGATTCCGCCTCAAATTCAGCATAAATTTCCTAAGTGAAATTCGTAGCGGATACAAAAACAGATGGAAAACACAGATGCAAATTGATGTATATGGATGGTTATCTGTTTTCATAGACATCAATGTTTTAAAAAGATGGAACACTTTACCTATCACCTAACCAAAGAGCGCTTTGTGTCAATTTTATTTCTGAAGAACCATAAAGTGGTTTGCCATATACCACATGCATGTCATAGATTTGCATATGACTTTCATTGATGCCCCTTGTAATAAATCATAAATTTATATTGCATTATATATTTTATGCCTGTTTGCAATTAACATGTTAACATATACTTCATAGACACTTGGGGCTATGCCCAAACACATAGAACAAGCTAGGTGTGAACATGGCCTTACACATCTGATAAACTCATACCATTATATTTATACCTTACAGTCTGTTACTTTTCTAGAGATTACTGGGATTTTTCCCTCCACTGGAAGTGTAGTAGGCGGTACAATAATCACAATATCTGGACGGTACTTTGATAAAACAAAGGCTTCACCTAGAGTCCTTATAGGAGGTGAGTGAATATTGTGTCTTTAGTATAACTGGATTATCGTGCTTATTCCAGGGTACTTTCATTAACAGCAGCCGATCTGCTTGTTGACAGTTTCCAGATAAAAACAGCCTTGTCCAAACGGATATGAATTAATCTCATGATAGTGAATAACGGCCATGTGACAGCCATTTTTGAAACAGCCGTCACATGGCCATTATAGAACCCATGTATGTCAGTGGGTCTTTTCATAAGGCTCTATATCCGTTTGGATGGACAAAGATAGAGCATGAGGCAACATTCAGATAACCGAGGTGGGAAAATGGCTGTGAAAAACATCCACGGATTCACCAATCCCCCATACACGTCAGTGAAAACGGCCTAAAACCGTCAAGATAACAATCATGTGAATAGCCCCCATTCACTGACATTGACTTTAATGCTGCTACGTGACATCACATCACCAATAATCACTGTCGTGTGAATGTAGCATGACAGTTTTTTTGATAGCGGTGAAAAATGGGCCATCAAATAAACAGCCATGGGAATAGACACATTGGGGGGAATCCATCATTCTCTTTGCACCAGTTTTCTGGCGTAGATAGATGATATTGAGGCGCAGTTTGTGTGATTGTGGGTGGGCCAAAATGGGGACACCTCGGCCTGAGTGATGTATTAAAACGCATGCCAGTTTTCTGCCGTGACTTAGAATGGACATCTACGCCATTTTCTACCTGGTGTAGATTTCCATTCTGGGGCTGGGATGTCCAACAGATTTATGAAGAGTCCGCAGCCTCTTCATAAGTCTCCAGTTATCTGAGCAAGTCAGGCCATTTTTTAAGACGTCAGTCTTAATAAATATGCCCATTGAATTCAATATGTTATCAAAATACACACGTTTCAATGTGTTCTCAAAACACTCACTGTCATGTGCGTAAACCCTAAAATGAAATAAAAAATAAGTTAAAGGCTATGTCTACTTTCTCCATGCAGACCACTGTGTTTTATTTGTAACTGACTATGCTACAAAGTCTGTGTAGTCTTATTCTGCAGTAATACAGTACTACTTCTTAGTAACGTACATTATCAGAAAATTTCCATTCACGATGGAGGGGACAGATAGAAATAGTATAACTGCTGATGTGACTACACAAGGTTATTCATAGTCTGTTACCATGGAGACTCATTGGCCTGCATAGGAGCTACAGATGCTAAAGATAAATCAGTTATGGCTGAGATGCATGGATATTGCTTATACTCATGTTTTCTTGCATTGTGTTGCAGGTCAGGAATGCCAAATACTCAAATTAACAAATGCAACAATAACTTGTAAGAGTCCGCCACAGCCGCCTGTTCTGCCTTCTATTTTTCCAGGTATAAACAAAGTATAATTTAATTTATAGCAAAATTCTATTAGTTCAGCATTACAGGGAGCTGCAATTTGTTCCATATTTCATGGGTTCTAAATGCATGAACCCTATGGCACTGAAACATCTGCAAAGATGTTGGACAGAGACTGATTGGACTTTTTTATCATCTTTTTTCATTTCATATTACAGTTATTCAGATGGCCACATTTTTGTCTCCATATTACAGCTGTAAAACTGCCCTGTTAATGTTCCTCTTGATTCCACAATGTATTCTTTACTGTTATCGGCTCTCAAGGTTTCATCTACAAAAAACTGAATTTAAATGCAGTTCTCAGAGTATCCCTTCTGAGACCTTCAGTGATCGGCTGTGGGAAAACCTGGAAGTGCTCAATTTCCCTACAGTGCCACCACAGGGGAAGTTAAACATTACACAGAGCCCATTCAAACCATCAGGTTGGGGAATGCAGGACAGAGTGAGACCCTCTTTGTAGCAACTCCATACTCTGGTCAAGAGATGAGGATCATGAACAGAGAACCTTCCTACCCTATTAACTCAGAATTTCCTGATAGGATATATGGAAAGTTTTTTTTTTAGCTAGACAACCCCTTTAGGTAATCTTATACTTTATTCTTAGGAAGCCGAGGACTGAAGATGGAGCGGTGGAACATTAGTATGTCACTAGATGATGCACTAAAATTGAATGAAAGCTCCACAGGCTATGCTGGTTCTTCTTGGTTTGATGGTGGATCCGTATCTTGGCCTTTGGAAACCAATGCCTTTGTCGCTCGGCTCTCTGGCTTCTTTGTGCCTCCGGAAACAGATTATTACAATTTCTATATCAAGGGAGATGATAATTATGCTCTGTACTTCAATGAATCTGGCGACCCTACAAGAAAGGTAAACTGTATAACTGTAGATGTAAATAGCCTGTTATTTAAAAACATAACCTTTCAAATACAAATTTTTAGACAGTTTTCACAAATAACATATAGTGCTTAAATAATATGCCACTATAATAACCGCTTCAGTACCAGGCCATTTAACCTGGTTCAGGACTGGACACATTTTCGTTTTTTTTGTACATAAACATTTTTTTTGTTCACATTATTCAAATAATATTTTGTTTTTTAAGGTGATATATTGTCTCAGGTCATTCAGATCTTTTGGTTGGGGGACAGATACCTTGATGTAGCCTCACAGAAAGAAGTTGCAGAATGTAAGGTCTGGCGATCATAGAGGCCAGTGTGAGATCATGTAGCTGCAGAAGCAGAGAGACGGCTGTTGCTGCATCCCACAGTTAACACAGGGATTGTTTTTTTTAACCGTTCATGCCTTCCTGTTCGCTGCAAACATATATAAGCAAAAAAATCAGAAAAAAAAAGTAATGTTAAAATGCCCCCCAAAAGTCTATTATGACCTCATGAGGGACACACTGTCTTAAAAAAAAAAAAAAGTAAAGTAAAATAAAAATAAAAAACCTCAAATACACGTTCTAGCCCCGCCCCCAGTGATACAACACTATGTGTCACCATCATAAAAATTACCTTAAAGGGGTTTTCCGGGTAAAAAATCTCTTTTTTTTTAAAAGTTCTGTTAGTGCTATTAATTGATTAATAAGTGCACCCATGTACCTTTAGCAGTGTTTTCAGTTATTTCTGTGTTTCTCTGGGAGCTCCTGGCATCTTCTGCATTTATTTATATGGTGTAGCTTCCAGCTGTGTAGTTTCCTGTATAGCTTCTACACTACCTTCCTCTCACTGCCCCCCCTCCTCTCACTCCGTTACACCCCTTCCCTGTCTCCCTAGCTATCCCACCCACTACTAGCCCTTCCAAACTAACTAATTCAGCCCCACCCACCATACTTACATGTCTTCCTCTTTGGGAATGGTGCCTCCTTTTCTTTGACTGTGCGCAAGCTGGAGACACCTCTCTTCCTCTCTGCTAGCACGTGCACAGACAGGAACTACTTCTGACGCCTGCACAGTAGAGATGGAGTACCATCTCTACTGCGCATGTGTTGCAGGCACCTTCAGACTGCGCAAGCGCTAGCATAGGGGAAGAGAGGAGGAGCCGTTCCCAGAGAGGAAGATACGTAAGTTTGATGGGGTTGAGGGCGGGGGGGTGGTGATGCTCCGTTTCAGAAACGGGAAAAAAGGAACATCACAGGATTATCAAAAAGTGTGCCCGGGGCGCATGACCGCAGATGGGATATGGGTAATTATAATTTTTATAATTAATTTTTAATTTTAATATAAGTAAATTAGAAGTTAGGCGGGAGAGGGGGTTTAGTTTAGGTTGATTTTTATTTCATCCTGGACAACCCCTTTAAAGGAGAAGGAAAACTATGTATCTATTTATATACAGTATGTTTATTTTATATGGCCATATTCCTGTAAAATTTAAGCATGGCCAAAGATCACCCTGCGACTCATGTTTTCAAATGAATTTGCACTGCAACCCAAGGATTCTGCTTACCATTTCCAAAAAGCCAATCAGAACACTTGATGGACTGAAAAACAGCACTGATGTGACTTGTCACTTGTTTTCTCTTATCCTCTTATATTTTCTTATAACAGGAGAAGATTGCCTATGGCTATCCCACAACTTCATACAACTCATATACAGATCAGAAGTCAAAGACTTTTTACCTCCAGGAGGGCAAGCTGTAAGTCACCTTATATCATTACATTGGGAAAAATATTTTTGCCCAGTTTTATCACTTTACTATTACTATGAAATTACTATTATTACATAGATTCACAATATTGCTGGCCTCAGAGGTTTAAAGGGAATGTGTCATCGAGCTCATCACTAGCTAAGTGTAAAGTTTTTTTCTCGCTTATTTCATTGATTGACACAGCACCATGGGTATAGGCACTAAGAGGCTGACACTAGGAATAACAAAAGATGTCAGCTCTGTGTCTAGGCCAGTGATGGCGAACCTTTTAGAGACCGAGTGCCCAAACTGCAACCCAAAACCCACTAAATTATCGCAAAGTGCCAACACGGCAATTTAACCTTAAATTAACCAGAATCTATTTTATTGTGACCGTGCAATGTTATTACAGCCTCTAATAATATCACATGTCTGCTATAAAACAGATACTGTGTGATATAAATAGTGAAGGGCCCCAGACAGTACAATTCGCTCCGAAGTGGCCCCCAGACAGTATTATATGCTCCACAGAGGCCCCCGCACAGTATTATATGCTCCACTTTGGGCCCCCACCCACATTACATGCTTTACAATAAGTTCCCCCCCCCCCCCACACAGTAGTATATGCTTCACAGTGGGCCCTCACACAGTAATATATGCTTCACAGTTGGGCCCCACACAGTAGTTTATGCTTCACGGTGTCCCCCATACAGTATTAGATGCTTCAGCATCCCCCCCCCACACAGTATTAGATGCTTCAGTGTCCCCTCCACACACAGTAGTATATGCTTCAGTGTCCCCCATACAGTATTAGATGCTTCAGTGTCCCCCCTACACAGTAGTAGATGCTTCAGTGTCCCCCCCACACACAGTATTAGATGCTTCAGCGTCCCCCCCCACACAGTATTAGATGCTTCAGTGTCCCCCCACACAGTATTAGGTGCTTCAGTGTCCCCCATACAGTTTAGTTGCTTCAGTATCCCCCAACAGTATTAGATGCTTCAGTATCCCCCATACAGTATTAGATGCTTCAGTGTCCCCCACACAGTATTAGATGCTTTAGTGTCCCCCACACAGTATTAGATGCTTCAGTGTCCCCCACACAGTATTAGATGCTTCAGTGTCCCCCATACAGTATTAGATGCTTCAGTGTCCCCCATACAGTATTAGATGCTTCAGTGTCCCCCATACAGTATTAAATGCTTCAGTATCCCCCATACAGTATTAGATGCTTCAGTGTCCCCCCCACACAGTTTTAGATGCTTCAGTGTCCCCCACACAGTGTTAGATGCTTCAGTATCCCCCACACAGTATTAGATGCTTTTGTGTCCCCCACACAGTATTAGATGCTTCAGTGTCCCCCACACAGTATTAGATGCTTTAGTGTCCCCCACACAGTATTAGATGCTTCAGTGTCCCCCATACAGTATTAGATGCTTCAGTGTCCCCCATACAGTATTAGATGCTTCAGTGCCCCCCCCATACAGTATTAGATGCTTCAGTGCCCCCATACAGTATTAGATGCTTCAGTGTCCCCCCCACACAGTAGTATTAGATGCTTCAGTGTCCCCCACACAGTATTAAATGCTTCAGTATCCCCATACAGTATTAGATGCTTCAGTGTCCCCCCCCACAGTTTTAGATGCTTCAGTGTCCCCCATACAGTATTAGATGCTTTAGTGTCCCCCACACAGTATTAGATGCTTCAGTGTCCCCCACACAGTATTAGATGCTTTTGTGTCCCCCACACAGTATTAGATGCTTCACTGTCCCCCACACAGTATTAGATGCTTCAGTGTCCCCCACACAGTATTAGATGCTTCAGTGTCCCCCATACCGTAGTATAAGCTTCAGTGTCCCCCCCACACAGTACTAGATGCTTCAGCGTCCCCCCCCACACAGTATTAGATGCTTCAGTATCCCCACACAGTATTAGATGCTTCAGTATCCCCCCACACAGTATTAGATGCTTCAGTGTCCCCCATACAGTATTAGATGCTTCAGTGTCCCCCACACAGTATTAGATGCTTCAGTGTCCCCCATACAGTATTAGATGCTTCAGTATCCCCATACAGTATTAGATGCTTCATTGTCCCCCCCACACAGTAGTATTAGATGCTTCAGTATCCCCCATACAGTATTAGATGCTTCAGTATCCCCATACAGTATTAGATGCTTCAGTGTCCCCCATACCGTAGTATAAGCTTCAGTGTCCCCCCACACAGTATTAGAAGCTTCAGCGTTCCCCCCCACACAGTATTAGATGCTCCAATATCCCCATACAGTATTAGATGCTTCAGTATCCCCCCACACAGTATTAGATGCTTCAGTGTCCCCCACACAGTATTAGATGATTCAGTATCCCCCATACAGTATTAGATGCTTCATTGTCCCCCCACACAGTAGTATTAGATGCTTCAGTATCCCCCACACAGTATTAGATGCTTCAGTGTCCCCCACACAGTATTAGATGCCTCAGTGTCCCCCATACAGTATTAGATGCTTCAGTGTCCCCCATACCGTAGTATAAGCTTCAGTGTCCCCCCACACAGTATTAGATGCTTCATTGTCCCCCACACAGTATTAGATGCTTCAGTGTCCACCATACAGTATTAGATGTTTCAGTGTCCCCCCACACAGTATTAGATGCTTCAGTGTCCCCCACACACAGTAGTATTAGATGATTCAGTGTCCCCCACACAGTATTAAATGCTTCAGTATCCCCCATACAGTATTAGATGCTTCAGTGTCCCCCCCCACACAGTTTTAGATGCTTCAGTGTCCCCCATACAGTATTAGATGCTTTAGTGTCCCCCACACAGTATTAGATGCTTCAGTGTCCCCCCACACAGTATTAGATGCTTTTGTGTCCCCCACACAGTATTAGATGCTTCAGTGTCCCCCCCCACACAGTATTAGATGCTTCAGTGTCCCCCACACAGTATTAGATGCTTCAGTATCCCCCATACAGTATTAGATGCTTCAGTGTCCCCCATACAGTATTAGATGCTTCAGTGTCCCCCACACAGTATTAGATACTTCAGTGTCCCCCCCACACAGTAGTAGATGCTTCAGCGTCCCCCCCACACAGTATTAGATGCTTCAGTGTCCTCCCCACACAGTAGTATATTCTTCAGTGTCACCCATACAGTATTAGATGCTTCAGTATCCCCCATACAGTATTAGATGCTTCAGTGTCCCCCACACAGTATTAGATGCTTCAGTGTCCCCCACACAGTATTAGATGCTTCAGTGTCCCCCACACAGTATTAGATGCTTCAGTGTCCCCCCACACAGTATTAGATGCTTCAGTGTCCCCCAAACAGTATTAGATGCTTCAGTGTCCCCCATACAGTATTAGATGCTTCAGTGTCCCCCCAACACAGTATTAGATGCTTTTGTGTCCCCCACACAGTATTAGATGCTTCAGTGTCCCCCACACAGTATTAGATGCTTCAGTGTCCCCCACACAGTATTAGATGCTTCAGTGTCCCCCATACAGTATTAGATGCTTCAGTGTCCCCCATACAGTATTAGATGCTTCAGTGTCCCCAACACAGTATTAAATGCTTCAGTATCCCCCATACAGTATTAGATGCTTCAGTGTCCCCCCACACAGTATTAGATGCTTCAGTGTCCCCCACACAGTATTAGATGCTTCAGTGTCCCCCATACAGTATTAGATGCTTCAGTGTCCCCCATACAGTATTAGATGCTTCAGTGTCCCCCCCACACAGTAGTATTAGATGCTTCAGTGTCCCCCCCACACAGTAGTATTAGATGCTTCAGTGTCCCCCACACAGTATTAAATGCTTCAGTATACCCATACAGTATTAGATGCTTCAGTGTCCCCCACACATAGTTTTAGATGCTTCAGTGTCCCCCATACAGTATTAGATGCTTTTGTGTTCCCCACACAGTATTAGATGCTTCACTGTCCCCCACACAGTATTAGATGCTTCAGTGTCCCCCACACAGTATTAGATGCTTCAGTGTCCCCCATACCGTAGTATAAGCTTCAGTGTCCCCCCCACACAGTATTAGATGCTTCAGTATCCCCATACAGTATTAGATGCGTCAGTATCCCCCCACACAGTATTAGATGCTTCAGTGTCCCCCATACAGTATTAGATGCTTCAGTGTCCCCCATACAGTATTAGATGCTTCAGTATCCCCATACAGTATTAGATGCTTCATTGTCCCCCCACACAGTAGTATTAGATGCTTCAGTATCCCCCCACACAGTATTAGATGCTTTAGTGTCCCCCACACAGTATTAGATGCTTCAGTGTCCCCATACAGTATTAGATGCTTCAGTATCCCCCACACAGTATTAGATGCTTCAGTGTCCCCCACACAGTATTAGATGCTTCAGTGTCCCCCATACCGTAGTATAAGCTTCAGTGTCCCCCCCCCCACAGTATTAGATGCTTCAGCGTTCCCCCCCACACAGTATTAGATGCTTCAATATCCCCATACAGTATTAGATGCTTCAGTATCCCCCCACACAGTATTAGATGCTTCAGTGTCCCCCACACAGTATTAGATGCTTCAGTGTCCCCCACACAGTATTAGATGATTCAGTATCCCCCATACAGTATTAGATGCTTCATTGTCCCCCCACACAGTAGTATTAGATGCTTCAGTATCCCACATACAGTATTAGATGCTTCAGTATCCCCATACAGTATTAGATGCTTCAGTGTCCCCCATACCGTAGTATAAGCTTCAGTGTCCCCCCCCACAGTATTAGATGCTTCAGCGTTCCCCCCCACACAGTATTAGATGCTTCAGTATCCCCATACAGTATTAGATGCTTCAGTATCCCCCCACACAGTATTAGATGCTTCAGTGTCCCCCACACAGTATTAGATGCTTCAGTATCCCCCATACAGCATTAGATGCTTCATTGTCCCCCCACACAGTAGTATTAGATGCTTCAGTATCCCCCATACAGTATTAGATGCTTCAGTGCCCCCCCCCCACACAGTATTAGATGCTTCAGTGTCCCCCACACAGTATTAGATGCCTCAGTGTCCCCCATACAGTATTAGATGCTTCAGTGTCCCCCATACCGTAGTATAAGCTTCAGTGTCCCCCCCACACAGTATTAGATGCTTCAGTGTCCCCCACACAGTATTAGATGCTTCAGTGTCCACCATACAGTATTAGATGTTTCAGGGCCCCCCCCACACAGTATTAGATGCTTCAGTGTCCCCCACACACAGTAGTATTAGATGCTTCAGTGTCCCCCACACAGTATTAAATGCTTCAGTATCCCCCATACAGTATTAGATGCTTCAGTGTGTGTCCCCCACACAGTTTTAGATGCTTCAGTGTCCCCCAAACAGTATTAGATGCTTTAGTGTCCCCCACACAGTATTAGATGCTTCAGTGTCCCCCACACAGTATTAGATGCTTTTGTGTCCCCCACACAGTATTAGATGCTTCAGTGTCCCCCACACAGTATTAGATGCTTCAGTATCCCCACACAGTATTAGATGCTTCAGTGTCCCCCACACAGTATTAGATGCTTCAGTGTCCCCCATACAGTATTAGATGCTTCAGTGTCCCCCACACAGTATTAGATGCTTCAGTATCCCCCATACAGTATTAGATGCTTCAGTATCCCCCATACAGTATTAGATGCTTCATTGTCCCCCCCACACAGTAGTATTAGATGCTTCAGTATCCCCCATACAGTATTAGATGCTTCAGTGTCCCCCCACACAGTATTAGATGCTTCAGTATCCCCCACGCAGTATTAGATGCTTCAGTGTCCCCCCCCCACACAGTAGTATTAGATGCTTCAGTATCCCCCATACAGTATTAGATGTTTCAGTGTCCCCCCCACACAGTAGTATTAGATGCTTCAGTATCCCCCATACAGTATTAGATGCTTCAGTGTCCCCCCACACAGTAGTATATGCTTCAGTGTCCCCCATACAGAATTAGATGCTTCAGTGTCCCCCATACAGTATTAGATGCTTCAGTATCCCCCATGCAGTATTAGATGTTTCAGTGTCCCCCCACACAGTAGTATTAGATGCTTCGGTATCCTCCATACAGTATTAGATGCTTCAGTGTGTGCCCCCACACAGTTTTAGATGCTTCAGTGTCCCCCAAACAGTATTAGATGCTTTAGTGTCCCCCACACAGTATTAGATGCTTCAGTGTCCCCCACACAGTATTAGATGCTTTTGTGTCCCCCACACAGTATTAGATGCTTCAGTGTCCCCCACACAGTATTAGATGCTTCAGTGTTCCCCACACAGTATTAGATGCTTCAGTGTCCACCATACCGTAGTATAAGCTTCAGTGTCCCCCACACAGTATTAGATGCTTCAGTATCCCCATACAGTATTAGATGCTTCAGTGTCCCCCCACACAGTATTAGATGCTTCATTGTCCCCCACACAGTATTAGATGCTTCAGTGTCCCCCACACAGTATTAGATGCTTCAGTGTCCCCCATACAGTATTAGATGCTTCAGTGTCCCCCACACAGTATTAGATGCTTCAGTATCCCCCCATACAGTATTAGATGCTTCAGTGTCCCCCCCACACAGTAGTATTAGATGCTTCAGTATCTCCCATACAGTATTAGATGCTTCAGTATCCCCCACACAGTATTAGATGCTTCAGTGTCCCCCCACACAGTATTAGATGCTTCAGTATCCCCCATGCAGTATTAGATGCTTCAGTATCTCCCATACAGTATTAGATGCTTCAGTGTCCCCCCACACAGTATTAGATGCTTCAGTATCCCCCATACAGTATTAGATGCTTCAGTATCCCCCATACAGTATTAGATGCTTCAGTGTCCCCCCACACAGTATTAGATGCTTCAGTATCCCCCATGCAGTATTAGATGCTTCAGTGTCCCCCCCCACACAGTAGTATTAGATGCTTCAGTATCCCCCATACAGTATTAGATGCTTCAGTGTCCCCCACACAGTAGTATATGCTTCAGTGTCCCCCATACAGTATTAGTTGCTTCAGTGTCCCCCATACAGTATTAGATGCTTCAGTGTCCCCCCCATACAGTATTAGATGCTTCAGTGTCCCCCCCACACAGTAGTATTAGATGCTTCAGTATCCCCCATACAGTATTAGATGCTTCAGTGTCCCCCCACACAGTAGTATTAGATGCTTCAGTATCCCCCATACAGTATTAGATGCTTGTGTCCCCCATACAGTATTAGATGCTTCAGTGTCCCCCATACAGTATTAGATGCTTCAGTGTCCCCCATACAGTATTAGATGCTTCAGTGTCCCCCATACAGTATTAGATGCTTCAGTGTCCCCCACACAGTATTAGAAGCTTCAGTATACCCCATGCAGTATTAGATGCTTCAGTGTCCCCCCCACACAGTAGTATTAGATGCTTCAGTATCCCCCATACAGTATTAGATGCTTCAGTATCCCCCATACAGTATTAGATGCTTCAGTGTCCCCACACAGTATTAGATGCCTCAGTGCCCCCCATTCAGTATTAGATGCTTCAGTGTCCCCCATACAGTATTACATGCTTCAGTGTCCCCAAACACAGTATTAGATGCTTCAGTGTCCCCCCATACAGTATTAGATGCTTCAGTATCCCCATACAGTATTAGATGCTTCAGTATCCCCCATACAGTATTAGATGCTTCAGTGTCCCCACACAGTATTAGATGCCTCAGTGCCCCCCATTCAGTATTAGATGCTTCAGTGTCCCCCATACAGTATTAGATGCTTCAGTGTCCCCAAACACAGTATTAGATGCTTCAGTGTCCCCCCATACAGTATTAGATGCTTCAGTATCCCCCCACACAGTATTAGATGCTTCAGTGTCCCCCATACAGTATTAGATGCTTCAGTGTCCCCCCACACAGTATTAGAAGCTTCAGTATACCCCATGCAGTATTAGATGCTTCAGTGTCCCCCCCACACAGTAGTATTAGATGCTTCAGTATCCCCCATACAGTATTAGATGCTTCAGTATCCCCCATACAGTATTAGATGCTTCAGTGTCCCCACACAGTATTAGATGCCTCAGTGCCCCCCATTCAGTATTAGATGCTTCAGTGTCCCCCACACAGTATTAGAAGCTTCAGTATACCCCATGCAGTATTAGATGCTTCAGTGTCCCCCCACACAGTAGTATTAGATGCTTCAGTATCCCCCATACAGTATTAGATGCTTCAGTATCCCCCACACAGTATTAGATGCTTCAGTGTCCCCACACAGTATTAGATGCCTCAGTGCCCACCATTCAGTATTAGATGCTTCAGTGTCCCCCATACAGTATTAGATGCTTCAGTGTCCCCCACACACAGTAGTATTAGCTTCAGTGTCCCCCCACACAGTATTAGATGCTTCAGTGTCCCCCACACAGTATTAGATGCTTCAGTGTCCCCCACACAGTATTAGATGCTTCAGTGTCCCCCATGCAGTATTAGATGCTTCAGTGTCCCCCACACAGTAGTATATGCTTCAGTGTCCCCCCATACAGTATTAGATGCTTCAGTGTCCCACACACAGTATTAGATGCCTCAGTGTCCCCCCCATCCAGTATTAGATGCTTCAGTGTCCCCCACACAGTATTAGATGCTTCAGTGTCCCCCACACAGTATTAGATGCTTCAGTGTCCCCCATACAGTATTAGACGCTTCAGTGTCCCCCATACAGTATTAGATGCTTCAGTGTCCCCCACACAGTATTAGATGCTTCAGTGTCCCCCACACAGTATTAGATGCTTCAGTATCCCCCACACAGTATTAAATGCTTCAGTGTCCCCTAATACAGTATTAGATGCTTCATTGTCCCCCACACAGTATTAGATGCTTCAGTGTCCCCCATACAGTATTAGATGCTTCAGTGTCCCCCACACAGTATTAGATGCTTCAGTGTCCCCACACAGTATTAGATGCTTCAGTGTCCCCCACACAGTATTAGATGCTTCAGTATCCCTCCCCACACAGTATTAGATGCTTCAGTGTCCCCCATACAGTATAAGATGCTTCAGTGTCCCCCCCCACACAGTATTAGATGCTTCAGTGTCCCCCCCCCATACAGTATTAGATGCTTCAGTGTCCCCCCCCCACACAGTATTAGATGCTTCAGTGTCCCCCACACAGTATTAGATGCTTCAGTGTCCCCCATACAGTATAAGATGCTTCAGTGTCCCCCCCATACAGTATTAGATGCTTCAGTATCCCCCACACAGTATTAGATGCTTCAGTGTCCCCCCACACAATAGTTTATGTTACTTACCTTGTCCCATGAAGAGCTGCAGTCCCACGAAGAGCGTCCTCCTCCTTCTTCTGTTCACAGGCGCTGATGAATGACGTCATCGCGCCTGCGTCGGGGCAGAGGTCACTCTCTGCAGCCAGTGTAGGCCGTGGCTCTGCGGACCGCGGCCTACAGTGACCGCTTTCAGCTGTATGTACATTTTCACATACAGCTGAAAGAAGCGATCGCTCACTAACCGGTTATCCTAGACCGGATTCCCGGTTAGTGAGCGATCATGGCGACGGCGCGCGTGCCAACTCAGAGGGTTCTGCGTGCCCTCTCTGGCACGCGTGCCATAGGTTCGCCATCACGGGTCTAGGCTATACCCTCGCCACAGACACTATGATAACCAGTTTTAGCCTAGTGTCCATAACAGGCAGACACAACCTGACTCAGGGCTTCTGCCTTACATTCCCATCGCGCTGTACCATCACAGTGGCTTTGTGTCATTTTCAGTTTATCCCACTCCCCTTCAGGCTGGCCTCTGCCCCCTGGGCACCAAAGTGATGGTGTCTCTCATGGCTATCCTCCGCTCCAGAGGAGTTGCAATGATTCCATACTTGGACGATCTCCTGGTGAAAGCTCCCACCAACATGGACAATCTGACCAGTTTACGGATCACCTTGGACCTCTTTCGCGATTCGGCTGCCTCATTAATGAGGAAAAGTCCTGTCTCGTTCCTTCTCTGCATGGAATTTCTGGGCATGATCCTCGATATGCACCAGGGCAAGATTCTCCTCCCAGAGTCCAAGATCTTTGTACTCCAATCCAGTGTGTCCTGCCTTCGGAGGAACTCCCTGTGTTCTCTTCAGTTCTGCTTGTGGGTCCTGGGCACAATGGTCTCAATCTTCAAGGCCATCCCTTATGCCCAATTCCACTTGCTGGGACAAGTCTCTGTCTTTTCTCGACCCCCTGATCCTCCTGCCTCCCCGAGTTTGCTGAGATCTTCTTTGGTGGCTCTCCTTCCCAGGTCCTTTCTTCCCGTCCTTTGGCTGATGATTTCCACCGACGCCAGTCTTTCCAGTTGGGGAGCGGTCTTCGGTGCCTGGACCATTCAGGCCCTGTGGTCCAAGACAGAGACCTCTCTCCAGATCATCCTGCTGGAACTGAGGGCCATCTTCTTGGCCCTGTCTCGTTGGACCTCTCTCCTCCAAGGGTGTCCGGGCAGAGCCCAGACCGGCAACGCTACTGTGGTGGCCTACTTGAACCAACAAGGGAGCACTAGGAATCGAGCAGTCATGCAAGAAACCTCCCACTCTCTTCGTTGGGTGGAGTGTTATGTTCTGGCCCTGTCAGCCATCCACATTCCAAGTGTGGACAATTGGGCATCAAACTACCTAAGCCAAGAAAAGCTCGACCTGGGCGAGTGGTCTTTTCAGCAGAACTTTCTCCAGTTGTGTTCCCGGAGGGGGCACGCCGGATGTCGACCTCTTCGCCTCTCATCTGAACCACAAGCTCCCCCACTATGTGGCAGGTCCCAGGATCCTTGGGCCATTACCACCGACGCTCTTGTGATCCCCTGGTCGGACTTTCATCTTCTGTACCTGTTCCCTCCTCTTCTCCCTCGTGTTCTCAAGAAACTCAAGACCGAAGGGATTCCAGCCATCCTGGTAGCTACAGATTGTCCCTACAGGGCCTGGTGCACGGATCTCATGCTCCTGCTGGCAGACGCTCCTTGGCTTCTTCCTCTGCAAGTCGATCTCCTGTCTGAGAGGCTGCTGTTCCACCCCACCTTACCTCAGCTGCATTTAACGACATGGCTGTTGAATCCGAGATCCTGAGGCATTGCAGATTTTTGGAGTCTGTCATCCAGACCATGCTTAAGGCCTGAAAAACACCAGTCTTCTAAGATCTATCATTGCACGTGGAAGGCCTATGTGCAGTGGTGTGAGAGTCATAGATTCCATCCGCTCTCCCTTTCTCTTTCCAGGATCCTGGCTTTTCTCCATTCAGGTCTGGATCAGGGACCTGGCCTTTCTTCTCTTAAAGGGCAGGTGTCTGCCCATTGCATTATCTTTCAGAAGACCCTGGCCTTCCGGCTTCAGGTGAAAACCTTCCTGCAGGGAGTGGCACACTGTGCTTCTCCTTATTGTCTTCTCTTGGAACCGTGGGACCTTGAGGTGCTTCAGACTTCCCCCTCAAACCTTTGCATGAGATCTCCCTTCGCTTTCTGCCCTGGAAGGTTGCCTTCCTCGTGGCCATTACTTCCATCTACAGGATCTCCGATCTGGCTGCTCTATCCTGGAATACTCCATTTCTTGTTCTCATCAAGAACAAGGTTTACCTTCGTCCACCACCATCTTTCCTGCATAAAGTGGTTTATTCTTTTCACATTAATGAGGACATCCTCTTGCCATCCTTCTGCCCGTACCCCAAACATTCGTATGAGCGCTCTCTTCACTGAATGGATGTGGTCTGGGTGATCCCATTCTATTTGTCTCTCACGGACCCCTTCCGTTGTTCGAACGTCTTGTTTGTTCTCCCTGAGGGCCCTTGCAAGGGCCTGGCTGTTTCCAAGGCTTTTATTTCCAGGTGGATTCGGTATGCTATCAGGGAGGCCTATCGGCTCAAGGGTAGGGTGCCACCTCTTATTCCACGAGAGCTGTCAGAGCCTCCTGGGCTGTTCAGCATCAGGCTTCTGCTGTCCTTGTGTGCAAGGCTGCCACCTAGGCCTCTGTACACACATTCACGCAAGTTATACCAGATATATTCTGTGGCCTCTGCCGATGCCAGCTTGGGTCGTAAGGTTGTGCAAGTGGCTGTGCGTTAGGTTGCTTGCATGGCTGTGTAATTTCCACCCTCTTTAGGACAACCCATGGTGCTGTGTCCCCCAATGAAATAAGCGAGAAGAATGAATTTTTGTAATCACCGTAAAATCCTTTTCTTGTTGTATTCATTGGGGGACACAGATCTCACCCTTGTTTATTCGTTGTTCCTGTCCCAGGCTGTTTTGGGCTCAGGACATGTTGGTGGTTGTTGGTTGTTGGTTCTGTGTTCTTTTTTCATTTTTTTCTGTGTCTATCTCCTACTGCTGCTGAACAAACTGGCTAGCATAGTGTCTGTGGAGTGGGTATAGCCCAGAGGCGGAGCTGACATCTTTTGTTATTCCTAGTGTCAGCCTCCTAGTGGCCAGGTCTATACCCCATGGTGCTATGTCCCCCAATGAATACAAAGAGAAAAGGATTTTACGATGAGTACAAAAATCCAATTTTTTTTAATGTGAGCACTAACAGCTTTACAACAGGGATATTTAGGACTCTAAACCCCCAGTCCACAAGGACCTGTGGGTGGTTTAGTGAATCAAATCGCCCCGACAGATTCCCTTTAGTGGATTGTTCCGTGTAAATAATGGGGAATATTTATCAATATTAGTCCAACACTTTTCTGTCTACATTTGCGCCAAAATTTTTGGTGCACGGCATTTATCATATATTTATGAACAGTGTGCACCTAAAAGAACAGAAAAATATGACTGACTTGGCACGTTTCAAAAAATGTGGCCCAGAATGGGCGTGGTTTAGAAGTGTGTAACTTTGCAACACATTTATGAAATAGAAAAGAGCGAATATGGCGCAGATTTTCTTGTGCAAAGTAAACCAAGTTTAAAATGGTGTAAACTTATGAATTTCTGGCAATTTATTTTGTGTGCCATAATTTCGCGTCTTGCGACACATATTTGTCTTTTCAATAAGTGAAAAGTGATGATTTGTGTCTGCTTATTTTGTGCAAAAAATTGTAGGCCTGCGAGTTAAGTTTTTTGTCTACATGTTTTGCGCCAAATATTTGTCTCTTGGTAAAGCTCGACAGTTTTAGTTGGATGGTATTTGTGTCAGAATTTTGGCGCTTCTAGAAACATGTTATATTTATGAAGGTCTGTACGACAGATCAATAAATATGACTAAGGCCAGGTCCCCATGTAGCGTAAACACCATGATTTGGCTGCAGAGGAAATGTCGCGTTTTTTTGCGGCATGGGGCTGATCTGCACAATGTACGGAGTCAGACACAGACAGCTCTGTACACTGTGTAGTGGCCATGTCAGGGACTGTCTCTCAGTTCTTACTCAGGTGAAGAGGAGCTGAGCTGCAATAGTTCATCATGGCCACTATACAATGTACAGACCTATCTGCTTCTTTTTCCATACATTGTACAGATCTGGCTGGATCTCAGGTGTTGGACTCTCATCTATCTGATGATCTATGCCACAGGTGTCAAACACAAGGCCCGCGGGCCCCGAATGCGGCCCGCTGCCTTCTGTTATCCGGCCCGGCACTTATCTGGCCCCGGGCTGCATTTTTTATTGTCTATTTAGTGTAAACCAGCCCAGGACAGGCAGTTTAAAAAAAAACAAAAAAAAAAAACCAAAGTTGCGCTATACCTGTCCTGGGCTGGTTTACAAGACCTCTGCATGTCAGCGCAGGCGGCGATACAATGACGTCATCGCGCCTCCTACGCTGACACGCAGACAAGAAGAGGAGGAGGCGGCGGCTGCATCAAGGCATCGCAGGTAGGAGGATAAGTTTTTATATATATATATAAAAAAAGGGCCCGCCCCCCCGGGGCCCCCCCCCCCCCCAACCCCCTTCTATTTTTTTTTTTTTTTAAAAAGGCGCCGCCCCCCCGGGGTACCCCCGGCCCGCAACGGCCTATTTACTTATCGATCCCCGCTGCTGGTCATGGCCGCCCCCGCTTCCCCTTCTGCTATGGGGCGCAGAAGCGGCTGTGTGCAGGAGCGGGGATGGTAAGTGAGGCAGCGGCCGGCGAACCCCATCAAATACTACTATTATTATACTCCGGGGGCTTTTCAGACCCCGGAGTATAATAAACGGAGACCCAGGGGAGGTGATAAACATAAAAACCAGTGTTACTCACCTCTCCGGCGATCCGATGTTACTCCCTGCAGGCTTTGGCCTTCTTTGGTGACGTCCCAGGCGTCACGTGAGCCAGGCCGATGTCATTATGTCGCGACGCCAGTCTGTGCGACATTGAAGAAGGCCGAACGCAGGGAGCGCACCGGAGCCTAGGTAAGTAACACTGGTTTTATAATAATAATAATAATAATAGTCCTTTAATAGTCCCACAATGGGGAAATTCAGTGTGTTACAGCAGCAAAGATAAGCAGATACAAATACAAATACAACATGTACAGGAATATTCCAAGGTGAGAGGCATTACATTGATAGCAGACAGACAGATAGGGCGTAGCAGGGGGGGGGGGATTTAACAGGCAGAGAGATATTTTCAGTTCTCTGTGTGTAATGATCTCCGCTTAGGTCGGTGTTGGTTGTACAGCCTAACCGCGGTGGGGAGGAAAGACTTCCGATAGCGCTCCTTCTCACACCTAGGGTGGAGCAGTCGGTCACTGACAGTACTGCTCAGCGCGATCACAGTCTCATGCATGGGATGGGACTTCTTCTTCTGCATGGAGCTCACCACGGACAGTATCCTTCTGTCACCCACCACCTGCACTGGGTCCAGTGGGCTCCCCAGGACAGAGCTGGCCCTTCTAATCAGCTTGTCAAGTTTATTTCTGTCGCTGGTTGATATACTGCTCCCCCAGCAGGCCACTCCAAAGAAGATGGCTGATGCCACTACCGAGTTGAAGAAAGTTCTAAGAAGTGCCCCCCGGATTCCAAAGGCTCTCAGCTTCCTAAGCAGGTAGAGCCTGCTGTGGCCCTTCCTGTACAGGGCCTCCATATGATCTGCCCAGTCCAGCTTATTATTAAGGAGCAAACCCAGGTACTTATAGGTGTTCACAATCTCGATGCCTGTCCCCAGTATGTCCACTGGTTTAGGAGGGCTTCTGCCTTTGCGGAAGTCCACCACCATCTCCTTGGTCTTCCCCGCGTTAATCTTCAGGTGGTTCCGGTGGCACCAGTCCACAAAATCCCGGTTCAGTTCTCTGTACTCCCTGTCATCATCATCTGTGATGAGACCCACTATTGCAGAGTCGTCAGAATACTTCTGTAGGTAGCAGCTGGATGAGTTGCACCTAAAATCTGCAGTGTACAGTGTGAAGAGGAAAGGGGCGAGAACCGTACCCTGAGGTGCCCCCGTATTACAGATCACTGTACCTGACACACAGTCTCGGGCTCTCACGTATTGAGGTCGATTTGTGAGGTAGTCTAGGATCCAGTTGGAGAGGTGGTGGTCCACTCCAGCAAGGCCCAGCTTGTCCCTCAATAACCTGGGCTGTATGGTGTTAAAAGCACTGGAGAAGTCAAAGAACATTATTCTCACTGTGTTCCCTGGTTTCTCCAGGTGAGACAGAGCCCTGTGCAGAAGATGGATGATGGCATCATCTACCCCAATGCCCGGCCGATAAGCAAACTGGAGTGGGTCCATAGCGGGGCTCACTAGAGGGCGGAGATGTGTGAGAACCAATCTCTCCAAGATCTTCATCAGGTGGGATGTCAGTGCTACAGGTCTGTAGTCGTTGAGGTCCATAGGGTGGGGTTTCTTTGGAACTGGTACCACACAAGAAGATTTCCATAATTCAGGGACTATTTCCTGCCTCAGGCTCATATTATACATATATGTAATTATACCACACAGCTGGTCCCCACAAGTCTTAATTAGCCTTGCACTGATGTCATCTGGCCCTCCGGCTTTCCTCGCCTTGATCTTTTCATCTCCTTCCTCACCTGGGCCCGTGTGAAGGTCAGACTGTGGCCAGATAAAGATGGATTTCTGGATTTACTGGTCTGTTGGGAAGTGGCCGCATGGGGAGAGTCATTGTGGTGGGGGGAGCTGAAGGACATACTGGGGTGGGAGGAGCTGGTGTGTGATCAAATCTGTTGAAGAATAGGTTTAGTTCATTAAGCCAGTTAACATCTGCCTCAATCTGGCAGACAGACTGTTTATGACCCGAAATTGACTTAAGCCCCTCCCAGACCCCCCTTATGTCTTTTCTTTCCATTTGCTTTTCCATTTTTCTTTATAACTGGATTTTCCCTGCCTGATTTGATGCCTCAGCTCCTTTTGTACTTCCCTCAACCCCTCCTTATCTCTTGTCCTGAATGCCATCTTTTTCTCCTTAAGTAGTGTTTTTATATCAGAGTTAATCCATGGTTTGTTATTGGAGAAGCACCTCACCACTTTTGTGGGTACTGTGTTGTCCACACAAAAATTAATGTAGTCCGTTATGCAGTGTGTGAGTCCTTCTATATCTTCCCCATAAGAATCCTGCAGAACTTCCCATGCGGTTGTGTCAAAACAATCCCTCAGAGCCTCATCACTCTCCTCGGACCATATCCTCACTGTGCGGGTGACAGCTGGTTCTCTACGTACAAGTGGCTTGTACACAGGTCGGAGATGTACTAGGTTGTGATCCGATCTCCCCAGGGGCGGTAGGGCTGATGAGTTGTATGCCTCCCTCACGTTGGCAAAGAACAAGTCCAGTGTTTTGTTGTCTCTTGTGTGGCAGGTTACATACTGTGTGAAACTGGGAAGTGTGGATGATGGAGAGGCATGGTTGAAATCACCCGACAGAAGAAGAGGGCCGGGGGTGCTGAGACTGTAACTGGCTCAGCGTGGCTTGTAGGACCTCCCAGGCAGCGTCAGCTTTCGCAGAGGGGGGGACATATGCAGCTATCACGATGACATGTGATAGTTCCCTTGGTAGGTAGAAAGGTCTCATGCTCACAGCTAATAGTTCAATGTCCTTACAGCAAGTTTGATCCTTAATCACAATGTGCCTAGGATTACACCATCTATTATTCACAAACATTGCCAGCCCTCCTCCTTTCCTCTTACCGCTCTCCCTTGTCCTGTCTGCCCGAAGGAGTTTAAAACCATCCAAGGAGACCAGAGGGTCAGGAGTAACTTCAGTGAGCCAAGTCTCTGTAAGTAGCATCATGCTGCACACCCGAAACTCCTGCTGATGCCTGGTGAGCGCTGTTAGTTCATCCATCTTGTTTGCAAGAGATCTCACATTGCCCATGATGATGGAGGGAACAGCTGGTTGGTAACGCCTCTTTTTAATCCTCTGAAGAGTTCCTGCTCTGCATCCCCTCACCCGCTTTTTCTTTCTCCAAATCTCACGGGGGATGTGTGACCAGATGGTATGCCCTCCTGCTGTGCCTCTGAGCTGCAGAATTTCCTCTCTTGTATAGACAAAGGAATTGTCTGCATACACAAAAGATCCCATTTTCAAGCAGAACAAAGACAGATAAAAACAAAAAAAAAAAAAAGTCACAAGGGTCCAAGTCTTTGTGTGTGTTTCATAGTGCAAAGTCCTTAAGTAGAGAGGTACAAAACGAGTCATAGAAAGAAAAATAAGATAGAGAGTCTCAGAGCTGCTGTAGCTGGCAGCCACTCCAGCGGCGCCATCTTGGAAACCACCTGGGTCTCCGATCATTATACTCTGAGGTCTGAAAACACCCCAGAGTATAATAATAGTTAATGGGTGGGGGGTCACTATGGGACATAATACCATGTGCAGGGGCCACTATGAAGCATAATACCGTGTGCAGGGGCCACTGTAGAGCATAATACCGTTTGCAGGGGCCACTCTGGAGCATAATACCAATGCAGGGGCCACTAAGGAGCATAATACCGATTGCAGGGGCCATTATGGAGCATAATAATGTGTGCAGGGGCCACTATGAAGCATAATACCGTGTGCAGGGGCAACTATGGAGCATAATACCGTGTGCAGTGGCCGCTGTGGGGCATAATACTGTGTGCAGAGGCAACTATAGAGCATAATACCATTTGCAGGGTTAAACGGTATTTGTATATTGCTTAATTATTGATATATTCAGAAAAGGATGAGGATAGTATGTAACATGCCAATGTCTTAGGTTTTAACAATACATTATGTTCTTCCTGGTTGCCCTTAAAGGGCTGATTGTAACAGTAGTAATGTACAAATGTAACTACTGCTTAATAGCTCGCTTAACTGTTAAGGAGAAGTTACTTTTATACATGTGTAAAATAATCTTGGCCCTTCAAGGTACCCCGTGAGGCTGAAGTGGCCCCCGGTGAAAATGAGTTTGACACCCTTGATCTATGCTAAAGATAATCTATCAATACCAAGTCTTTGACAACCCCTTTAATTGGATGGTTATGTGAAGGAAACAGAACTCTTTTAGGCTGGGGCCCCACATTGTGAATATGCAGCATTTTATCTGCGGCAGAAATGCAGCAGCAAAAAACGCTGCGCATTACAGCACCTGCAAAATGGATGAGTTTCTGGCTAATCCCATCCACACATTGCAGAAAAAAATCTGGTGGGTTTTTGTAAATTGCAGCATGTCAATTATACCTGTGAAAATGCTGGTGGTTTCCGTTTAAATATAATATATGTGCTGCGGGAAAAACTGCAATGCATTTCTGCCGTGGCTTTTCCGGCAGCACTTTTTGGCTGTGGCTCGCTACATGGGGTCTTAGCCTAAAACTATAAACATGATTTTTTGGCAAAAACGCACCGCGTGAACCCTACCTTACAGCTCAAATGCATAGTAAAATGTGCAACTCATTGCTACAGTTTAAAAGTATGCAGATTTTAACTGAAAAAGCACTGTGCGAACAGAGCCTCACAGCGACCTGGGAAAATTACCTTTCTGGCCATTTCCAGGTGTTACTTTGAAGCGTATGTTCAGAATCAGTGGGGATCAGCAGCAATTGATATAGGTGTCTACAAACAGAAGACTCCATATACAGACAAACAAACAGCAGATGCAGTAAATGAAATACAGGCCATACAGTCACAGAGCACCACCATCCTAGAACAGCAGGTAAGTGACATATCATATTCTGTATTATAGGAGTATAATATTTGTCATTATATAATATTATATTTGTGTATTTGTATCATTATATAAAACTGAAGTGTAATTATTTTATTATAATGGCAGATCATAATATAGGCTGCTCGGGGTCCAAGGTTCCCCTAGAGGCCTTGGCTGCCCAAAGCGCCCACATCTTAAATGCTGAGAGTAAATAGATGTAATAAGGAGAGTCAGAGATAATAGTGCTGGCTGGTATTTAGGACCCCAAATCTGGTAACCCCAGTCCCATCCATCACAGCAGTCTTAATCCACAGTAGAGGAATCCTAGGGTCATCTCACTCAGCTCCCGGTGAAATGAAGGAAGGTGCTAAGAACCACTGGAGATGGGTCCAGGATTCCTGTCCAGCAGGTTAAAACTTAAAATCCTGTTAAATGGAGCAGAGGAAAGGACTGAAGTCACCAGTCACCATGCTGCTGACTTACGGGCCAAAGCCTGGTAACAGGTTCCCTCTAAGGTTATGGACTTAATAAATTGGTCTTTTTAGGATCTACCATTGGATATAGTGTGCCTGCATGGGTACCCAAAGTGTGGGAACAACCTAGAGCCTATGGTACAATTACAATGTCCCCTGATTTTCTTTCCCTAAGGTTATAACTCTACAGAACTGGAACACGACCCAACAAGCAGTAAATGAAGTTCAGAAAATTACTGTTACCAAATCCTGTATTTCTCCGTGTCCCCTCATGTACTACACACTGATGTATGGCAGTGAAGAGACAGGTAACGTCTTATATAAAACAATTATATACAGCAAAATCCTAAGATACAGCATCTATCTATCTATCTATCTATCTATCTATCTATCTTCATACAAAAAATGCAGACAGCACATCCCAATGTGAACAGCTACTATGACAATATTACAAATGCAGAAAATGCAGTAGCCTCTGCACACAGCACCAGGACATATAAAATAGAGATCAAATTACATTACTGCTATTATTTAATATCTGCACGTATAAATGAGCTAATATGATCTATAAACTACACATATTGACAAAATTGTTGGTACCCCTTGTTTAATGAAAGAAAAACCCACAATGGTCACAGAAATAACTTGAATCTGACAAAAGTAATTTGCCAAACTACATGTTGACAAGACACAAAGCTTCTGGGAGAATGTCCTATGGACAGATGAGACAAAAATCAAAATTTTTGGCAAGGCACATCAGCTCTATGTTCCCAAATGGAAAAATGAAGCATATCTTGAAAAGAACACTGTCCCTACTGTGAAACATGAAGGAGGCTCTGTTATGTTCTGGGGCTGCTTTGCTGCATCTGGCACAGGGTGTCTTGAATCTGTGCAGGGTACAATGAAATCTCAAGACTATCAAGGGATTCTAGAGAGAAATGTGCTGCCCAGTGTCAGAAAGTTTGGTCTCAGTCGCAGGTCATGGGTCTTGCAACAGGATAATGACCCAAAACACACAGCTAAAAACACCCAAGAATGGCTAAGAGGAAAACATTGGACTATTCTGAAGTGGCCTTCTATGAGCCCTGACCTAAATCCTATTGAGCATCTTTGGAAGGAGCTGAAACATGGCGTCTGGAAAAGGCACCCTTCAAACCCGAGACAACTGGAGCAGTTTGCTCATGAGGAGTGGCCAAAATACCTGCTGAGAGGTGCAGAAGTCTCATTGACAGTTACAGGAATCGTTTGATTGCAGGGATTGCCTCAAAAGGTTTTGCAACAAAATATTAAGTTAAGGGAACCATCATTTCTGTCCAGGCCTGTTTCATGAGTTTTCTTTTTTTTAAAAATTCTGTTGAAGCCTGGTTGAAAAGCAATGTCTGACTTTCATTTGTTCATTTTCATAGAATTTTATATATTATTACCTTTGTCAGATTCAAGTTACTTCTGTGACCATTGTGGGTTTTTTTTTTTCATTAAATGAGGGGTACCAACAATTTTGTCCACGTCTGTATATATTAGAGGTTCTTTGTTATATATATTTGATCAAACAGTAAGAAGCCCATTTGCCTGACCAAGCAACCTCATTGAGATGAGACCCTACACTAAATAAAGAGACCTCTCTTGGACCCAGAATAGGTCTACAAATGTGAATGCAGGGCAAAAGAGGATCAAGAGCTATCCAGGTCGGAGGGGCTCTCTACACAATTGGACTTGCGCTCCCTTCAGTTGCACAGGTCTATTTAATTGGAATAGAGTATACCTTTCAGTTTCTCTTCTGTTGAAGGCTTTTTTTGAGCAGAGTAAAACTTCATACCGGCAAATTAAGTATTTTTCCATTTTTTTCCCTGTGTAGATCCTCTATCAGCTGATGCGACGGCTTTAGATATTCAAGCAGCATTAAATAATCTTTGGTCTATACGGCCAGATACAGTCTATGTCCAACAGGAATCTTCTGAAGCAGTAAATGTCTATAATGTGACGTTCAATTCACAAAGAGGTGAGTAAAAGACAGGACAGATTATAAATCAAGCCACAAATGGTCACTTATAAGAGATAAAAGGAGAAATTGGGTGAAATTTAGGTTTAAATGGTCACTAATTTTTCAGACAAGTTAGTTTCATTTCATAGAGCATGTGATTCTGGATCAAAATTTAATGTACTCTACAAATTTGGCTGCTTTCTGTCTGAATAACCTCTCTAAAGTTCCTGTCACTAGGTGTCTCCTTTCTAACTAATTTACTGTTCGCTCCTTTGTTACTAAGGAGATCTGTCCCTAGATACATATGGCTGCATAAAAATTAATACTATTGAGGCTATTCACAAGTCCAGTAAAAAATATTAAATGTTCTATTTTTGTTTGAGACGTCTGTGAAAAGGAATTCCACATGGATGCCAATTGGTTGTGAAAAACAGCTAGTTTTCATGGACTTATTTGCATCATGCTCATGTGAATAGAGCCTAACTCTAGGAAAACCCCATAAGTTTGTCCTTGCTACCAGCATTTCTTTCTGTCTCAGTAACACGAGTGGGAATATCATGTTTCCCTACATGACAGACTATACATATATAACATAGCACCGCCTGTGCTTTATCTGGCCCTCCTTATACAAATGTACCAGCCATATCAGTTCCCATTGACCCATACTTACCTCTGTCCAATGAGGGTGGGTTCACACTTGTGCTGGCACTCCGTCTGCCACAAATCCAACTTAAATGTTGGAAAAAAAGGATAGGGAATGGATTGGGAAAGGTTTGAGACGCATTGCTTAAAAACCTATTCACTTCTATGGGTTTTTAAAGCAATGCGCGGGTGTGCGCTTACACACTCTGCGCTACAAAGCCGTTTTTTTCCGTCGGAAACAAAGTCGGACATGCCGGACTTTTTGTCCGACGAAAAAAAAACGGCTTTGCGGCGCAGATTCTCGATTGGATTCAGGTCTGGACTTTGACTTGGCCATTCTAACACCTGGATACGTTTATTTGTGAACCATTCCATTGTAGATTTTGCTTTATGTTTGGGATCATTGTCTTGTTGGAAGATAAATCTCCGTCTCAGTCTCAGGTCTTTTGCAGACTCCAACAGGTTTTCTTCCAGAATGGTCCTGTATTTGGCTCCATCCATCTTCCCATCAATTTTAACAATCTTCCCTGTCCCTGCTGAAGAAAAGCAGGCCCAAACCATGATGCTGCCACCACCATGTTTGACAGTGGGGATGGTGTGTTCAGGGTGATGAGCTTTGTTGCTTTTACGCCAAACACATGTTTGGTGTGTCTCCCAGGTGGATTGTGGCAAACTTTAAACGAGACTTTTTATGAATATCTTTGAGAAATGGCTTTTTTCTTGCCACTCTTCCATAAAGGCCAGATTTGTGCAGCTGTAGATCTCTGCAGTTCATCCAGAGTGATCATGGGCCTCTTGGCTGCATCTCTGATCAGTCTTCTCCTTGTTTGAGATGAAAATTTAGAGGGACGGCCGGGTCTTGGTAGATTTGCAGTGGTCTGATACTCCTTCCATTTCAATATGATCGCTTGCACAGTGCTCCTTGGGATGTTTAAAGTTTGGGAAATCTTTTTGTATCCAAATCCGGCTTTAAACTTTTCCACAACAGTATCACGGACCTGCCTGGTGTGTTCCTTGGTCTTCATGATGCTCTATGCGCTTTAAACAGAACCCTGAGACTATCACAGAGCAGGTGCATTTATACGGAGACTTGATTACACACAGGTGGATTATATTTATCATCATCAGTCATTTAGGACAACATTGGATCATTCAGAGATCCTCACTGAACTTCTGGAGTGAGTTTGCTGCACTGAAAGTAAAGGGGCTGAATAATATTGCACGCCCCACTTTTCAGTTTTTTATTTTTTACAAAAGTTTAAAATAACCAATAAATTTTGTTCCACTTCACAATTGTGTCCCACTTGTTGATTTTTCATCAAAAAATTAAAATTTTATATCTTTATGTTTGAAGCCTGAAATGTGGCAAAAGGTTGAAAAGTTCAAGGGGGCGGAATACTTTCACAAGGCACTGTATATAACTTTATGATGTCATCCCTAGTATATAAAATATTATTGGTGATTATTTTAGGTGATTTCCAACTTCTTTCCTACAAAATTCTGGGTGAAAGCAACATTACAGTGAATATTGCAGAGACAACTAAAGGTGTTTCCGACATGAAGACCTTCACCTTAGTGTGGGATAATATTTACTCCTTTCCTCTGGCAACAAATGCGTCTTCTCTAGAGGTCAGTTACATAACAGAGATCGGCAGAGACTTAACCTGAAGCTCCTGGGCCCCAATGCAGAATATATAATGGGGTCTCCACTCCATACCTACCTTATGCAATTTAGAATAGTGGTATATTTTATATGACAGAGGGACCATTGGGTCCCCCCTCACGGTTCAGGGCCCAGTAGTGACTGCTACCGCTGCACCCCTCTATAGCTACACCCCTGGAGATTGAACATAGTCCACAAACTTGACACTACAGTATATTCATTGGTATTTCTTTGTAATATGCTGGAGTGCTCTAAAAGGGATTTTGGCGCCCCTCAGGAACCAGGGACTGTGTGTGACTATCACCTTTGCATCCCTATAGTCAATATTCCCCTAAGGCTGGATTCACATCTGTGTTGGTGTTGGGATTTTAAAATCATCTGCAGGTGTGCGTTAAGAGCATTTCCGTTCTTTTGTACAGAGACAAAAGCCGCTCCGTCCAAAAAATAAGGATACACAACGGACATCAACAAATGCGTTTTTTTTAACATTGAGGTCTAAGGCAGGTGGACACAAATGGACTACAAATGGATAGTAATCCATATGTGTCCGTTTTCAAACTCGTTTTTCCCTCTTCATTCTTGCACATGCTCAGAATGAAAAAGAGAAAAAAAAGGATCCGGCAAAAATAGACACAAACGGACACTTTCTTTGAAAGATACCTATTGACTAATTCGTCAAAAAAGACAGATTATGTTATGCGCTGTGTTTCTGACTGTTTTTTAACGAATCTGTTATTTTTTTAGACGGATTCACAAAGGGCAGATACCAGGCGCAAATGTGAACATAGTGTAAGATGAGCACTCTGAAAAAGTTAACACAACATTCTAATGAGGAGAAGCAACATAATATATACAGTACATATCTGGTATCTTCACGATGGCAAATACCTGTACAATAAATAGAAATAAATATAAACCAAAATAAAAAAGTAAATTTGAATAGGCCAAAAACAGAACAGCTGTCACTACATATATGGGATGCTGAGCACATGGCAGACTGAAAATGCAAAGAGAGAAAAAAAATTCTTCTTGTCCTCAAGGTTAAGAAAAGGGATTTCAGGTAGATGAAAACAATATAACCATTGTAGGTATGTGAGCCAGAGGGCGCTGTTGAGCGACCCAGGCCCAGCCCTGAAAAGGCCTTCAGCCACACCTTTGAGGGGGGGCGTGTAACTCCAGAGGACTGGAGTGTCCTGCACAGAGCAGGAAATGGTGGACCAGTTGGACAGATAGACGGTCTGTGCCAGAGGGGCTGGGGCCACAGGGGACTTTTGCTGAGTGGAGCATTAGTCCGGCTGCTCAAGTGAACCAGAGGCTAGTTAGGGGCTCGAGGACTTAGTTAGTGCCCTAACTGTGGCCTAGGCGTTTATTGTTTTGTTACATTGCAGTTTAAGCTGAATAAAAGCCACTTTTATTTTATACTTGGACCGTCTGAAAGCTATCTTTCTGGCGCCCAGTACCATGAACCACTGCTGTCCAGACCAGGAGCCTGCCGCCATTTGAGTCTAATTCCCCCAAGTTGTCACACCATATTTAACTTGAGTTACTTAACTATTACTTTCTCTGTTTTTAAGGTGCAAAATGCTGTACTAGATATCCTAAGTGTGCAGTGTCCGGATGCAATAGCCAAACAGAAGGAAAGCTCATCAGTCAAGTATTTCATGAACTATGAAACATATCCGGTATGAAAAAAAAACCAAACAAACATAGTAAAGCATTGTACCTTTCAATTAATAAGTACGATACAGACGTAAGTTTGTCATATCGTATAGCTCTTTGGCAAAAGTACTACACTGAGTGCTACAGCCTTAGGGATCAAGAGTCTGAAACCTGATATGATATTTATGTTTGTTTACAGTCATGGCCGTAAGTGTAGGCACCCCTGAAATCTTTCTGGAAAAAGTATATCTCCCAGAAAATTTGTGCAATTACACATGTTTTGTTATACACAGTTTTATCTCCTTTGTGTGTATTGGAACAACACAAAAACAGAGGGGAAAAAAGCCAATAATGAAATAATTTCACCCAAAACTCCAAAAATGGGCCAAACAAAAATTACTGGCACTCTCAACTTTTAGTTGTACACCCTTTGGAAAAAATAACTGAAATCAATCGCTTCTTATAACCATCAAGTTCTTACGCCTCACAACTGGAACTTTAGAACTTCAGTACTCTCCAGGACTTTGTTTCCATCCATTTCTGGGGGCTTTTTGAAGTATGTTTGGGGTCATTGTCTGTTGGAAAACCCACGACCTAGGACGGAAACCCAGCTTTCTGACACTGGGACCTACATTGAGATCCCAAATCCTTTGGTAATCTTCAGATTTCATGATGCCTTAAACACAGTCAAGGCACCCAGTGCCAGAGACAGCAAAACAAACCCAAAACATCTTTGAACCTCTACCATATGTGATTGTTGGTACTGTCTTCTTTTCTTTGTAGGCCTCATTCAGTTTTCGGTAAACAATAGAATAATGTGCTTTACCAAAAAGCTCTATCTTGGTCTCATCTGTCCATGAGATGTTTTCCCAGATGGATTTTGGTTTACTCACATACATTTTGGCAAACTGCAGTCTAGCTTTTTTATGTCTCTGTGTCAGCAGCGGGGTCCTCCTGGGTGTCCTGCCATAGCGTTTCATTTTTTTCAAATGTTGATGGATAGTTGCCGTTGACACTGATGCCCCCTGAGCCTGTAGGACAGCTTAAATTTCTTTAGAACTTGATTGGGGCTGCTTATCCATCATCTGGACTATCCTGCGTTGCAACCTTTCATCAATTTTTCTCTTCCGTCCACGTCCATGCAGATTAGGTACAGTGCCATGGGTTGTAAACTTCTTGATTATGTTGCGCACCGTGGACAAAGAAACATCAAGATTACTGGAGATGGACTTATAACCTTGAGATTGTTGATATTTTTCCTTTTTTTTTTTTGGTTCTCAAGTCCTCAGACAGTTCTCCTCCTCTTTCTGTCCCCCCTGCTTAGTGTGGAACATACAGACACACAATACAAACATTGAATCAACTTCTCTCCTTTTTATCTGGTTTTAGGTGTGATTTTTATATTGTCCACACCTGTTACTTGCCACAAGTGAGTTTGAACAATCATCACATGCTTGAAACAAAGTTATTTACCCTCAAATTTTGAAAAGGTGCCAACAATTTTGTCTGGCTCATTTTTGGAGTTTTGTGTGAAATAATGTTCAATTTGCCTTTTTTTCTGTTTTTTTCTGTTGTTCCAATACACACAAAGGAAATAAACATGTGTATAACAAAACGTGTCATTGCAATAATTTTCTGGGAGAAATACTGCATTTACTGAAAAAAAAATCAGGGGTGCCAACATTTATGGCCATAAATGTATAATATATACAGTACAGACCAAAAGTTTGGACACACCTTCACATTCCAAGAGTTTTCTGTATTTTCATGACTATAAAAATTGTAGATTCACACTGAAGGCATCAAAACTATGATTTAACACATGTGGAATTATATACTTAAAAAAGTGTGAAACAACTGAAAATATGTCTTATATTCTAGGTTCTTCAAAGTAGCCACCTTTTGCTTTGATTACTGCTTTACACATTCTTGATGAACTTCAAGAGGTAGTCACCTGAAATGGTCTTCCAACAGTCTTGAAGGAGTTCCCAGAGATGCTTAGCACTTGTTGGCCCTTTTGCCTTCACTCTGCGGTCCAGCTCACCCCAAACCATCTCGATTGGGTTCAGGTCTGGTGACTGTGGAGGCCAGGTCATCTGGCGTAGCACCCCATCACTCTCCTTCTTGGTCAAATAGCCCTTACACAGTCTGGAGGTGTGTTTGGGGTCATTGTCCTGTTGAAAAATAAATGATGGTCCAACTAAACGCAAACCGGATGGAATAGCATGCCGCTGCAAGATGCTGTGGTAACCATGCTGGTTCAGTATTCCTTCAATTTTGAATAAATCCCCAACAGTGTCACCAGCAAAGCACCCCCACACCATCACACCTCCTCCTCCATGCTTCACGGTGGGAACCAGGCATATAGAGTCCATTCGTTCACCTTTTCTGCGTCGCACAAAGACACGGTGGTTGGAACCAAAGATCTCAAATTTGGACTCATCAAACCAAAGCACAGATTTCCACAGGTCTAATGTCCATTCTTTGTGTTCTTTAGCCCAAACAAGTCTCTTCTGCTTGTTGCCTGTCCTTAGCAGTGGTTTCCTAGCAGCTATTTTACCATGAAGGCCTGCTGCACACAGTCTCCTCTTAACAGTTGTTGTAGAGATGTGTCTGCTGCTAGAACTCTGTGTGGCATTGACCTGGTCTCTAATCTGAGCTGCTGTTAACCTGCGATTTCTGAGGCTGGTGACTCGGATGAACTTATCCTCCGCAGCAGAGGTGACTCTTGGTCTTCCTTTCCTGGGGCGGTCCTCATGTGAGCTAGTTTCTTTGTAGCGCTTGATGGTTTTGGCCACTGCACTTGGGGATACTTTCAAAGTTTTCCCAATTTTTCGGACTGACTGACCTTCATTTCTTAAAGTAATGATGACCACTCATTTTTCTTTACTTAGCTGCTTTTTTCTTGCCATAATACAAATTCTAACACTCCATTCAGTAGGACTATCAGCTGTGTATCCACCCGACTTCTAAACAACACAACTGATGGTCCCAACCCCATTTATAAGGCAAGAAATCCCACTTATTAAACCTGACAGGACACACCTGTGAAGTGAAAACCATTTCAGGTGACTACCTCTTGAAGCTCATCAAGAGAATGCCAAGAGTGTGCAAAGCAGTAATCAAAGCAAACGGTGGCTACTTTGAAGAACCTAGAATATAAGACATATTTTCAGTTGTTTCACACTTTTTTGTTAAGTATATAATTCCACATGTGTTAATTCATAGTTTTGATGCTTTCAGTGCGAATCTACAATTTTTATAGTCATGAAAATACAGAAAACTCTTGGAATGAGAAGGTGTGGCCAAACTTTTGGTCTGTACTGTGTATATATATATATATATATATATATATGGGGGGGGGGGGGGGGGGGGGGGGCTCACAACCACATTTTATTGATGTCATCTAAATAAAAGTTGCATCTTTTTTCATATTAGATTCATTAAAAATATACTCCTCAATAGAGATGGGTAAACCCTCCCAAGATTTGTTTTGGGTTAGGGTGGCTTGGGTCTTTGATTTTGGGTTGAACAAGTTCAGTACAAATTGGAAGTGACAGTATTATACTCTAGGGAAGCTCAGGGGAGATGTAAAAAAAATAATAAACATTTATACTCACCTTCCTTAAACCTTAGGAGACGCAGACATTTTAAATTTTTTTGTTTTCGTTTTTTACTCCTTACATTCCAAAAGCCATAACTTTCTCATTTTTCTGTTTATGTAGTCATATGAGGGCTTGATTTTTGCGTGACAAGTTGTATTTCAAAGTGGTACTATTTATTATTTTCTACAATATACCGGGAAGCAGGAAAAAAAATTCAGAATGAGGTGGAATTGAGAAAAAAACGATGTACCGCCGTTTTCTTATGTCTTTTTTTATACGGTCAAATCAGCCATTTTGATTTTTTTTTCCTGCTACGGCGCTTACCGTATGGGACAAATGTTTTTATATTTTAATAGTTTGGGCATTTTCGGAATTGAGGATACCTAATGTGTTGATGTTTACTTTTATTTATTTATATTTACATGTGATCTAGGGAAAGGGGGGTGATTTAAACTTTTAGGTTTTTTTTTTTGTTGTTTTTATATTTTTAAAAACTTTTTTCTTTTATTTTTAACTTTTTTTTGGCTTGAACATGTGATCTTTAGACCTTTAGATCACCTGTGCCATAGACTGCAATACTACTGTATTGCAGTCTATGGCAGATTTGCTATGTAACTATTGAAGCCTGCTATACTCAGGCTTCAGTAGTTACAATACAATGGCAAGGCTGGTAGCCTTCAGAAGGCTCCAGGCTGTCATGGTAACGGGACGCCTCCCACAATCGCGCCGCAGGAGGGCCGTCCCGTTACTGAGAAGCAAATAGAAAGTTAAAGTAACCACTCAGATGCCGTGGTCGCACTTGACCATGGCATCTGTGTGGTTAAATGCCCGTAATCAGAGATGACTCTGATCACGGGCAATGCTGCCGGGTCCCTGCTGTAGGAAACAGCTCAGACCCAGCAGCTAGTGCAGCCGCTCTGTTTCAGAGCGGCCGCCATGTTTAGTCACGTGCACCAGGATGTAACTGTCCTGATGGGCCTACTCTCGGCGTACGGTGCTCTCTTTTGCTCTTCAGTGACATCACGACGCTCAGCATGTCTTATTGGTGACCCTGGGCACATGATGTTACCAGGAGAGCGCCGGATGACACGAGGAGGCCCAAAAGGGGTAATGAGTGTGTGTATGAATGTTTTTTTATTTTTTTTTCACCTTCCTGTTCCTATTATACTCTGGCGTCTGAAGAGTACAATTTGGAATATTCGGGTCAAACCTGGCTCAGAACAAATTGGTTTGCCCATCTCTACTCCTCAACACTGAAACTGCAACAAGAAGGAAAAGTCTTGGCATTATGGAAATCACAGGATGGATAAACATGTTAATGATAAAAAAAAAATGGAATATGGAACAAAATATTCAAAACATCTCGATTTATTCAATATCGAGTATGAGTGCCACACACAGAAATATACAAACGTACACATGCTATCAGTGAGGTTATTAATTGTTGAGAAATGTTACGCCACGCTGAATGCACTTGGGCACCCAAATAATCAAGATTGGTTCCTAGCAGCTCCCTTTGCTATTGCCCACCAATGTTGTCCCAAATGTGCATGATGGGAGACAAATCTGGACAAACTGCAGGCCATGGAAGCATGTTTTAGCTGCTTACGAGCAAGATGGTGCTTGGCCTTATCTTATTGAAAAATGGCTCCTGGGACAACTTGGAGAAAAGGCCATGCCACTGGTTCCATGACCAAATCAATGTAATGCCAATCTGGTAGTGTACCTGACAGGAAGACTAGAGTGGTCCAGCTGCCATACATTATGCCACCCCACGCTATAATTCTGAGAGTAGGACCAATGTGATGTTCCCTTGTGAAGGCCTCTTCATGCCTTTCCTCACATGGTCTCCAATCCAATCTCTGATTATCATTGCATCCAAGACAAAAGTAATACTCATCAGGACAAACCTTCATTCTAGACTCCATTGTTATCTAGCTGTGCACCATGATAGCCTTTGAGAGTGGTAGAGTAAAGTCAATAAAACACCTGTAGCTGGACATCTGGCTCATTGCCCAGTGTCATACAAATGCCTTCTGATGGTTTGTATTGACACTGTTTTCCACCCATGGCTTGGGATATGACATCCAATTTCTTCTGCAGTACAGAATGCATCACTAGATGCCGCTCTTCCAATCAGATAATCCCTCCATGCAGAGGTTCTTATTCTCCCAGCCACCGGTACATGCAACATTGAAATGTGCTGACATCTAGGGACGTAATGATCTGCAGAAGTTATAAACCAAGGTCTCTCAGTTTAAGGATTCTATCCCTCTCAGTTTGCGGAAAGTGGCAATAACTGGCACATTGACGAACAGGATCTTCCCACACCACTTTATCCGAATTCAGAGGATACATCTAGCTGAAAAAAATGGCTATTATACCCCTTCCACATTCCACTGACTGGAGAGAGGTGTTTGAAAATGTCATCATTTGCAGATCTTAGCAAGTGTAATTTGGTTGTGAAGGTAGACAAAGTTTTGATATGATGATGGTCAATGACAAACTCAGCACCGCTACACCATACCATATATAAACACAAATGTTACTTATTGTCTTTCTTTTCATTTAGATTAGTGTGAACTTTCTACTTTTCTTTGCATCTAATCTCAAAAACGTAAATTGGGAATTTATTGGCACTTACTTCAATTGTTATACGGTACATCTTTCCAGTAACTGTTCATTCTCTCAACAGACTTACTATTGGGGCACTATAACAAGAGAGACTGAAGCATTTTGTGGACGATATTCCTTGAAGAATTCTTATCTCCTGTTCAATTGTTATGACCAAAATCCGTCAACTCAGTCATCGTATGGTTTTCTCTCACTAACTTTACATAGCAAGGTATGGTTGTGCGCTCTTAATTTATTTTTTATTTGTGTTGGTCTAGTATGGGGAATTATTAATGGGGGCCATTTTTGGAAAATACAATATGTGGATTTGAGATGTTGGGGACAGTCTATCTGGCTCCATATGTATTACTTATAAGAATTTAACAGATCCTGCAAATATTGGTGAGATGTTACAGCATTTACCTAGAGTGTATGGCCAGACCATTCTTTTCTGAGATAGATATCCAAAGCCTCTGCAAAGATATATATGTAAATTATTAACTATATATAAAGTAGCACTCCTGCAAAATATTTTATTATCTGGCCCGTTAGAAAGATACAATATAAATTGTTGTAAGGGTAATCTTCTTACTGGTGGCTATATTTGTGAGTTATCTTCTCCTTACTGGTCCTCAGCTGTAGAAATATCAGCCTGGGAAAGCCCTTCACAGGGTGATTCTCAAAGTGGGTACTATAGGGCTGTATCCCTTTCAAGTATCTGAGATATTGCTGCAGCATCCATATGCTGTAGGGAGGGGGTAGAGGGCTCCGGACAAAGTTTCTACCGGGGCCCACAATACTTCAGTTATGCCACTGCACAGTGGATCTACAACCTGCTGCCCATTACAGCTGTGAATAGTTGATTGATGGGGGTGCCAGGTGTTGGACCCCCAACTGATCTGACATTGGTGACCTAAGCTAGGGACATAAAAAATAACAAGCCAAAAAAATATGCCCATAATCTTTATATAATCACTTTTGTCAATAAATAATTACTCAAAAATATATATACAACATACAGGAGAATAAATTATACAACAATAAAATATGGGGGTAAAGATGTAAACTGTCTAAGAGTGGGTTCACACTACATATTATTCTTTTGTGTGTATTGGAACAACATAAAAAACTGAGAATAAAAGCAAATTGGACATAGTTTCACACAAAACTCCAAAAATGGGCTGGACAAAATTGTTGGTAAATAACTTTGTTTCAAGCATGTGATGCTTGTTCAAACTCACTTGTGGCAAGTAACAGGTGTGGGCAATATAAAAATCACACCTGAAACCAGATAAAAAGGAGAGAAGTTGCATCTTTGCATTGTGTGTCTGTGTATGCCACACTAAGCATGGAGAACCAAAAGAGGAGAAGAGAACTGTCTGAGGATTTGAGAACCAAAATTGTGGAAAAATATCAACAATCTCAAGGTTACAAGTCCATATTCAGAGACGTGGACGGAGGAGAGAAATTGATGAAAGGTTGCAACGCAGGCTAGTCCAGATGGTGGATAAGCAGCCTCAGGGGCGCACCACTAATGAGGCGAGGTGAGGCGGCCGCCTCGGGCGGCACTGTCCGGGGGGCGGCATTTTTACTATTTAATGTAAACCAGCCCAGGACAGGCCGCTTTAAAAAAAAAAAAAAAAAAAAAACAGAGCTGAGCGCGGCCTGTCCTGGGCTGGTTTACAAGACGTCGCATCTCAGCGCAGGCGGCGATACAATGACGTCATCACGCCGCCTACGCTGAGACACAGATGTCGCGGACAAGAAGAGGAGGAGGCGGCGGCTGCATCAAGGCATCGCAGGTGAGTATAGCTTCTTTTTATCTATATAAATAGGCCGTAACCTGTTGGAGTATCCCCGGCAGGTCAGGGCCTATTTATTTACCTACCCCGCGTCTGCTCGTGGCCGCCCCTGCTTCCCCTTCTGCTATGGGCCGCAGAAAGGGAAGCGGATGCCGCTGTGAGCAGCCGCGGAGATCGGTAAGTTAGGCCGCGGGCCGCAAATACTACTATTATTATACTGTATCATAATCGGAGGCCTAGGGTTGGTGAGGGAACATAAAAAACAGTGTTACTCACCTCCTGCGATCCGATGTAACTCCGAGCAGGCTTGAGGCCTGTGGTGACGTCATCAGGTCGCGTCGCCGGCCTGATCACGTGACGTGTGTGCGCAATTAAACAGGGCTGAAAGCTGCAAGAAGTGCACCGGTGTCCAGGATAGGTAAGTAACTCTGATTTTTATGTTTGTATTCTCCCCTGGGTCTCCAAGCATTATACTCTGGGGTCTGAAAAGACCCCAGAGTATAATAATAGTTCATGGGTCGGCCACTATGGGGCATAATACCCTGTGCAGGGACCACTGTAGAGCATAACACCCTGTGCAGGGGCCACTCTGGAGCATAATACAAGTGCAGGGGCCACTATAGAGCATAATACCGATTGCAGGGGCCACTATAGAGCATAATACAAGTGCAGGGGCCACTATGGAGCATAATAGCAGTGCAGGGGCCACTATAGAGCATAATACAAGTGCAGGGGCCACTATAGAGCATAATACCAGTGCAGGGGCCACTATGGAGCATAATACCCTGTGCAGGGGCCACTCTGGAGCATAATACCAGTGCAGGGGCCACTATGGAGCATAATACCGTGTGCTGGGGCCACTATAGAGCATAATACAAGTGCAGGGGCCACTATGGAGCATAATACCAGTGCAGGGGCCAATATGGGGCATAAAACTGTGTGCAGGAGTTGCTGCGGAACATAATACCGTGTGCAGTGGCCAATGCGGGGCATAATACCGTTAGCAGGGGCCACTATGGAGCATAATACCGTGTGCAGGGGCTGCTGAGAGGCATCATACAGTGTGCAGGGGCCGCTGCGGGCCATAACACTGTGTAATACTGTGTGCAAGGGCTGCTGTGGAACATTATAGTGTGTGTAAATGGGGCGCTATAAACATGGGCTATGGCACCTGTTTATATTACACGCTGTCTGTTTATAGTGACCGTGTGATGTAATTGTAGCCTTGTCACATACTGTAGACATGTACAGGACGAGGCTGTAGTTACATGACATGGCCGCTATAAGATGAAATACACTATGTAAACAGAGAAGCGGTCACGGCGCTTACACAGGTACCATTCAAACAGCTGATCAGTGGGGGTCCTGGGTTTTTGAACCCCACTGATTAGTTTATTAATGACCTGGAAAACCTTTTAATTAGTTAACACCTGGGGTATTATTAATAAGGGGCACTATTTATACAGGGTACACACGGATGTTATTAATATAAAGATGCACTTGGGAGTATTATTCATCATGGGGGGTTATATCATATATTATATAATTGGGGGTAGCAGCAGAATGGGGGCTTTGTGTAGGTGAGGACAATGTGGGTCAGGTGCCTGGAAAAGTGAGGAGCCAAAGATGTCTGTGTTGCAACCTTTACAGAGACAAGTCACAGCTGGAAGAAGTGGCCATGGCGGTCCAGAGGGAAGAGAAGGGAAATGTGACCGATTAGTCAGAGACGTCACCTGTAAGTCACAGAATGTTACTGTCCTGTATTCACCTAAATGATAGAGGATAAATACCTGAGTGATGGGGGTCTGTCTGCTGAGACCCCCACTGAGCCTGAGAATTGGGTTTTTTCCCCCCACTAGGTGGGAATTCAGCCTGACCACAGCCATATATATAGGTGTGTCACTTGGTGGATGGACGAACCCGCGTGGCTCTCATTCACTTTGATGGGAGTGCCAAAGATACCCGAAGTCCAGTCCTCAGCTATCTGCGGCGCTCCTATTATAGAGAATGGGGGCCACGTGGGCTCGTCCATCCACCAAGCAGAAGATGTGTGAAGTTACTTTCATTGTTAATGCCGTGTTGTTGATCTGATACTGAAGTAATACAGGAAGAAGAATTCTTATAAACTGTTTTATAACTTTGTGTATTGTGTATATTGTGCGACGATAACAGTGTGTTAAACTAGTAGCATGGAAACTCAGGTTTTTTTTTTTTTTTTGGGGGGGGGGGGCGTCTTTCTATAGTCCGCCTCAGGCAGCAAAGAGGCTAGGTTCACCACTGAGCAGCCTCAATCAAGTTCCAAAGAAATTCAAGCTGTCCTAGGCTTAGTGTGCATCAGTGTCAACGCAAACTATCAGTCAACATTTGAATGAAATGAAACGCTATGGCAGGAGACCCAGGAGGACCCCATTGCTGACACAGACATAAAGAAGCCAAAATGTACGTGAGTAAGCCAAAATCCTTCTGGGAAAACGTCTCGACAGATGGACAGATAGAGCTTTTTGGTAAAGTACTGTACATCATTCTACTGTTTACCAAAAACGGAAGAACACAGTATCAACAGTCACATATGGTGGAGGTTCAAAGATGTTTTGGGGTTCCTTAGCTGTCTCTCACACTGTGTGCCTTGACTGTGTGCAAAGCATCATGAAATATGAAGATTACCAAAGGATTTGGGATCACAATCTAGGGCCCAGTGTCAAAAAACTGGGTATGCGTCCTAGGTCATACTTCAAAAACCACCCAGAAATGGATAGAAACAAAGCTCTGAAGAGTTCTGAAGTGGCCAGCAATGAATCTGGATCTAAATCCCATTGAACACCTGTGGAGAGATTTTAAAATTGCTGTTGGGAGAAGGCAGCCTTCAAATATAAGATACCTGGAGCAGTTTACAAAAGAAAGAGTATTATGCTTGTATACCAAGGCCTCACAAAAGCAATAGCAGGAGACTGGCTGATAACTGCAAGCAGTAGAGACAGCTATTTAAAACTAGCATACTTCTACAGGCCAAGACGGACCCCCAGACACCTTGGGCAAAGCCATCTGGGAATCTGAATTCTGCAGAAACCAAAACAAAATCCACTAAAACTTACAAAGTGGAGTTGAGGCAAGAGAAGTCATACTAGCAAGGGTCAGTATTAGGAGAGAACGCCAGAGATCAAATCAGAAGACAAGCACGAAATCTGGGAAACAAGCCAAGGGTCACAAATGCAAACGGCACGTCACAAGTAAAACGAGGAGGCAAAGGGAAATCTGAAACAAGCCAAGTGGTCAGTTAGAAGCAAATAGTTGCATAAGGTAATGGAGCCAAACCAGGAATAGTAAAACAGTTAGTTGGCACCTGAGTCTGGAAGGAGTGGTCTTATAAAGGTCTCCTCAGCTGCTAATAGGCCAGAGCAGAGAAATTCTAAACACAGAAGCTTCTCCAGGTTGACACGGTAACCGTAAAACAAGTAGCAGCTAAAGTGACGCTCCTGACAAAGAGGGGTCCAAAATTCCAGTCGAGAGGTGTAAGAAGCTTGTTCATGGTTATATTAGTTATTTTTTTCAGAGGCTCTGTAACCAAATGTTACATTGTGAGTGCCAGTAATTTTGTCCAGCCCATTTTTGGAGTTTTGTGTGAAATGATAAAATTTTTGGCTTTTTTTTTTCTCAATTTTTTGTCTTGTTCCTATACACACAAAATAAATAAACATGTGTAATTACGATAATTTTCTGGGAGAAATAATTCATTTTCTGGAAAAATTTCAGGGGTGCCAACACTTACGGCCATGACTGTAAGTACAGAGCATACTCCTTAATAGCAATAGATGATAAATATCAACTATCTCAGCAGAACATAATTTTCAGCAATACATATGTCCAACAAAACATGTATATCCAAAACATATGTCCAGCAATGTATCTGATTCTGTATAGTGGTATATATGCCTAGGACAGCAGTTATATAATATACTCGTGTAACTAAATTAACTAGCAATTAACTTTAGCTATTAAAATAATACTAACAATGTGATGCAACTAAATACAGCAGGACCAATCCCTGTACAGTTGCCTCTTTGGTACTTATTATGTATTATTATAGTGTACGTTGCTTTTGTTGTTTGGGGGTATGCGCTGTATTTATAGTGGGAGGTGTGACAGTTTACATCTTCTGTCTTCACCTCCATTGTTGTTTCTCATGTCTACATATTTTGGGGTAAGTATTTGTTGTAAAAGTGATTTATTAATGATTACAGATATCTTTTTTCCCCTTTTTTCCACCCCCCCCCCCCCACCCCCCCCCCCCCCCCCCTTTCTTCTTGTTTTTTTTTTTTGTGCCCCCCCGGGGCCCCCCCCTTTTTTCTCCCCCCCCCCCTTTTTTTTTAAAAAACCAAAATTGTGGTCCTCCGCGCCCCGGCAATAATTGTAAGTCTGACGCCCCTGTGTGAACCGAGAGCAAGGCAGGTGGTTCGGACTCCGCAACCAGAAATGACGCCCGCGGTAGTTCAAGAAAAAAATATATTTACTATAAGTTAATAAAGGCTAGTTAAAGGTAAAATGACAGGGCTAAAGACAAGCAAAATATACAATATAGCATGAACAATTTCAAGGCAAATTCTGCAATGGTTTCTACTTTTACTCTGTCCACTTCTGCAGTATGGACACTGAATGAACAATATACTCAAAACTATCCCTAACTGACCCTGACTTCACATTTGGGTGCACCCCTTTTCCCCAGTGGTCCAGGTGGCCGCTTACAGTCCGTAGAGCGCGCGGTGGGGCCCAAAGTCGGTCCTTTCTTTTATAGTGAAGCGTCCTCTCCTCACGGTTATCAGGATCTTGGGAGAAATGAAGTCCTCTTTAACAGACAGGGAAACCAACTGAATGCAATGTAATCCAACAGCAGATTCCACTCAGCACACTGACAGTCCTGCCGAATCCATACACTGAGCTGGGATGTGAGGCGGGATTTAGCAGGTGCTGTCCAGTACATCAACAGCACTGCGAGTCTCTATCTGTGGTATCCAAATACACAGTCACAATGTCAGTCTCACTGATCAGCCACTGAGCACAGTTCCTTTCACGTGGACTCACTAGTCCTGTTGTCTCTTTACACTCTGTTTGTCTCTGGACCAAGATACAGCTTAGCTGTACAGAAAAATCTCCACACCAGTTCAATACAACACTTGCCAAGATGGCTGCTGCTCTCTGTCTCGTCACTTCCTGCTTCTCTGCTCACACTCTGTCTGCAGAACAGGCAAGCTCACATAAAAGGGGGGGGGGGGTCTCACTCCAGCATCATGTCACAATTACAATGGCTGCTGTCTTAAAGGAACAGAATCACAGAAATACATTCAACATTAACAGTTTATACAGACAAATAAAGTTTAGGACAACATTGGCTGTCTCTTACATATTCCCCCCCACTTTAAGATTGGCAGTCCCTGCCTATGACTGTATATCCAGAGGGTTGTACTTTTATGCACAGAGTGGTAGTATACCGATGTATGGCAGGACAAACAAACTCATCCTGCGCATACCGAACAGGGGGAATACCAGCATTTGGCCTAGTGGTCCGTCTGAGGACCGGTGGTATATTATGGGGTGCTGCAGCTATGGGCTGAGAAGGACCAGCGGATTCCGCACCAGAGGGGGCACAGGCCGCAGATACAGTAGTCACAGGTGGAACATCCCCAGGAGCAGGGATCGGCCAACAATCATCCTCCTCGTCGGAGGCCATTCCGCACCTCCATTCTCTGACTGTGGGAGCTCATTCACATTGGCAGGCCCATCGTGATTTGTCCCTTCAGAATGACACAGGCGCAACATATTTCGGTGAAGTACTCTAACACAATCAGTTCCTTCTTTCTGGACCTGGTACACTGGCCCATTCGCATACTTGCGGCCAACAACACGATACGGCAAAGCCTCCCATCTGCTTTCCAATTTCCCTTGGGGTTTCTTGACACGAACTAGCACCAGGTCGCCTGGTTGCAATGGTGCTTCTTGCACTGGGGTCTTATCAGGATGGGGATGTTCTTGCAGGCGCTGCCGCACCAATCGATGGATCGTCTCAAGTCTCTGCCGATGCGCCGCACCCAAGAGGTTGGATCCCTCGGAGGGAACCCATCCACATCATTCAACTGTAATTCTCCTATACTTCGCCCAGCCGCCCAAAGAGAGTGTATAAGGAGAGTACCCCGTTGTAGAATGGACCTGATTGTTATAGGCCCACACCATTTCAGACAAGAACTGAGGCCACTGTAACTTCTTGTCTTCCTCCAGAGTCCGCAGCATCTGTAGCAGAGTTCTGTTGAATCTTTCACAGGCCCCATTTCCCTGAGGGTGGTATGGAGTCGTGTGCGACTTCTTTATCCCGTAGATACGTTGAACTTCTTTCATTACGTGTCCCTCAAAGCAGGCGCCCTGGTCGGAGTGGATGCGTTGGGGGCACCCATATACTCGAATGAAATCTTGGCACAGAGCACGAGCTGCTGACTCAGCTGTCTGGTCCTTGGTGGCGGTTACCACCGCAAATTTGGTGAAGTGATCCACCATTACGAGGCAATACTGGTGTCCGCTATTGGATGGGCCCACCATTAGATAGTCTATCATGACGATTTCTAAAGGTTCCTGGGTCACGATGGTTTGCAGGGGAGCTCTCTGTTCTATTGCATTATGGATCTCACAAGTTCGACAGCTGCGGCATACTTCTTCGACCATTTGACGAAGACCAGGGCAGTAAATCAGTCGCTGTAACCAACGAAAGGTCTTCTCATGACCAAAATGTCCATTCTTATTATGAGCCTCAACTGCCAAGGAGTGAGCCAGTTCACTAGGCACCACAATTTGGTATCGAATGTCGATCTCAGAAGGTAAATAGATCTTTCGGCATAGCACTCCATTTGTCATCTCCAACTTTTCCCACTGACTCAGAACAGATAATATCTCACGTGCCAGTCGTTCTCTTTCCTCTCTACAGGGCTTCTGGCCTTTCTCAACACACTTGATCATCTGCGCCAGCCCCTCATGGGTCTGTTGTATCTGTGCCCATTCCTGTCGTGAGGGACCAAAGAAAGGAGCCATTTCAGTCCACTCCGTCTCAAACTGATTAGTGGCGGTTAAGGCCTGTGAAAATCTGCTGAAATCGGGCACCTCCACATGCTCCAACTCATGATCCACGTCTTCTGTGGGGGTCTGGGCAGTTACCCTAGAAAGTCCGTCAGCATTCTGGTTCTCTGTCTTGGACCGATACTTAATGCGGTAATTGAATGTAGACATTCGGGCTATCCACCTCTGCTCTAACGCCCCGAGCTTGGCATTTTCCAGGTGGCTAGTGGGTTGTTGTCAGTCAGTACTAAAACTTCAGCACCGGTCAAATATTCAGAGAATTTCTCGGTCATGGCCCATACCAGTGCCAACAGCTCCAATTTAAATGAACTATAATTCTCGGGGTTTCTTTCCAATAACCGTGACCTTTCTTTTCAAAGAGGATCTGATCTAATTCTTTTAACACATTCATCCCCAAAATGACAGGGACCTTTACTTCATGTGACTCCTGTACCACCACAATGCCTTTCCTACCTAGATCTTGGCCACATACCCGGACATTCATCCAGGCCACTCCCACGACCGGAACTGGTAACTGGTTAGCTGCGACCACTCGTACGAATGTATGGGGATCATATTTCACATGTTGCCGGAAGTACCGTTCATAACAGTCTCTACTCAAGGTCGTTACTTGGGAACCCGTGTCAATCATCCCGGTAACCGGAATACCCTCCATTTCCACCTGTATGACAGGACTTGCAGCGATCAGGTCATCATCAGGGCATTCTCCCCACATAGTCTCCTTGTCAGTCTCCCCTACTAACGCCCTTCAGCAGAGGGGACTTCAGTTTAACGGCGGTCTCTCATAAGTTTGTCGCTGCTCTGGACATCTAGAGCAACGTGGCCCATCCGTCCACACTCCCAGCAGCGTATCCCCCGTCGTTCTGGCCATCTGTTTGGGCCCCTTCGGTAAGCCCCTTCGATTTCTCCTGAGCACTGCACTAAATGATTTGGACCCCTTCGGTGGGTCCTATCCTCACCCCTCCAGCGGGGTGGTGGGTGATTCTGACTTGCTGGGTGTGGATGGCTCACCCTTTCATCTCCAGTCTTCTGGAAGTCTGCAATTTTCATAGACTGCTCATCACAACGAGTGTGCAAGTGTTCCATTTGTTCTTGCAGTTTCTGCATTACTGTGAGAATTTCTTTAACCGTCCCTTTTTCTACTGTCTCTGAGCTAGAACTAGCCCCCTGTGACAAAGTAACTCCAACTGCGGTCTGCGGCCTCGGGACCATACTATTGGCACGGGAGATGGCCTCTACCTGTACATCATGGAATTTAGCATCAGTCTCTCGTCGTATAAAATCCTGCATAGTCACAGTTAAACTGCCGTCACGTATCCCCAGGACAAACTGGTCACGGAGAGTCCGATCAGGGTTACAGAAGGCTGGCAGCCCTCTTTCCTTCCTTTGAATATCTCGGAGCAGTTCTTGTAGGGCATTTGCATATTGGGGAAGGCTTTCATTCTCCTGTTGTACCCTCTGGAAGAACCGAGCCTGCAGAGACCCCAGCAATGCAGTTTCTCCATAGATGGTTTCTAGAATCTGGACTACTTGCTCAAATGTCTGCCTTTGTTCAAATGGCCTCAGTATCACCGTGGTCTTAGCATCCCCTTGTAATGTCAATATTGCTAGCTCTACTAGTACTTCTGGTGCGGTCTGGTACATTCGCTGTATCATTCGTATCTGTTCCACCCACATACTCACTGACATATTATTGCCATCAAATTTAGCTAACTGACTCATTATAGCCCCTGCTGGCATTCTTCCTCCAGCACCATTCTCCCGAACGGGTGCGTCACCGTCCATTCTGGTAAGCGGATCCTGCCGACTACGCCAATTTGTGAACCGAGAGCAAGGCAGGTGGTTTGGACTCCGCAACCAGAAATGAACGCACACGCGGTAGTTCAAGAAAAAAATATATATTTACTATAAGTTAATAAAGGCTAATTAAAGGTAAAATGACAGGGCTAAAGACAAGCAAAATATACAATATAGCATGAACAATTTCAAGGCAAATTCTGCAATGGTTTCTACTTTTACTCTGTCCACTTCTGCAGTATGGACACTGAATGAACAATATACTCAAAACTATCCCTAACTGACCCTGACTTCACATTTGGGTGCACCCCCTTTTCCCCAGTGGTCCAGGTGGACCGCTTACAGTCCGTAGAAGCGCGCGGTGGGGCCCAAAGTCGGTCCTTTCTTTTATAGTGAAGCGTCCTCTCCTCACGGTTATCAGGATCTTGGGAGAAATGAAGTCCTCTTTAACAGACAGGGAAACCAACTGAATGCAATGTAATCCAACAGCAGATTCCACTCAGCACACTGACAGTCCTGCCGAATCCATACACTGAGCTGGGATGTGAGGCGGGATTTAGCAGGTGCTGTCCAGTACATCAACAGCACTGCGAGTCTCTATCTGTGGTATCCAAATACACAGTCACAATGTCAGTCTCACTGATCAGCCACTGAGCACAGTTCCTTTCACGTGGACTCACTAGTCCTGTTGTCTCTTTACACTCTGTTTGTCTCTGGACCAAGATACAGCTTAGCTGTACAGAAAAATCTCCACACCAGTTCAATACAACACTTGCCAAGATGGCTGCTGCTCTCTGTCTCGTCACTTCCTGCTTCTCTGCTCACACTCTGTCTGCAGAACAGGCAAGCTCACATCAAAGGGGGGGGGGGGGGTCTCACTCCAGCATCATGTCACAATTACAATGGCTGCTGTCTTAAAGGAACAGAATCACAGAAATACATTCAACATTAACAGTTTATACAGACAAATAAAGTTTAGGACAACATTGGCTGTCTCTTACACCTGCACACGGTATTATGTCACATAGCGGCCCCTGCACACGGTATTATGGTGATAATACTAGTGATAATTGCTATTACTATTATTTTAGAGTGTAACAGATATCACTAGAGAGGCGGGCGGCGTATTTTACTCTATAAAGATCAGGTATGGACAGGACAGAGACAGTGAAAAAATGTAAACTTTATTGGTGACTTTGTGCATGTGTTGTGTAAGTGTTTGGTGCGACACTTCTGGCGCTGTGACCTGGAGGATGGTAAATGTCTGGGTCACAGCGCCAATAACTTCCTGGTTATGTGATTAGGCTCAGAGGGGTATTACATTATCCCTCTATGTGACTATCAGAGAGCAAAAGTACAGTATTCTCTCTGATTGATAGGAGAGGGGATAAGGATGGAAGTCCCTTTCCCCCCCCCCCCCCCCGGTCATCTGCAGTTTATACACAGACAATGAGGAGTTATCATTGTCTCTGCAGCTCCTCCTCCCCCTCCTTCCTTAGCTCTAAGATGCTGCCTGACACAGGAGGGGGGGACACTTTTAAAGCCCCATTTCTAAGGATCTATTAGGGCAAAGATGCAACTGGATTCATTTTAAAGATGAGAATCTCATCTTTAAAACGATACCAAGATCTCCATGATTGACCTTACACATTCAGAGCGATTCACTGTTAAAACGATGTCGGGAATTGAGATCTGCATTGGGATTTCAATGCAGAACATCGTTTTCACTAGCGAATCGCTCAGGATGTGTAAGGACGATCATGGTGATCTTGGTATCATTTTAAAGAGGAGATTCTCATCTTTAAAATGAATCCAAGTGTTTCTTTATAGCTTTAACCAATCCTGAGCAATTCGCTCAGGTATAGTAGTGAAGCCGGCAATTACCGGCTTTACTACTGTAAATAGACTGTGCAGAAGCCGGTGATGCCGCATCCATCTTCACCCCACGCTAATGAAATTTTAAGGAAGCCGGATGGAAAAACGCTGCAGGTAAGGTTTTTCCATCCGACTGAGGCACAAATCCGGCGCCAGAACTGATGCCTCTTGTGCCAGAACTGATCCCATAGAAAACTATGGGATCCGTCCTGGCATCAGTTTCCCTCCAGCTTGTGTGCACCACGCCGGAGGGAAACAGATGTGACATATGTGAACACACCGCTGCCGTGCCAGGGAAATAAGCCTCGCGTGCCACTCTTGGCACGCGTGCCGGGGGTTGCCGACCCCTGATGTAGAGTGACCTTTGAGCCAGTAGTAACTGCTTCCCCCTATAGCTACGCCCCTGGTAGAGGTGTAACTTGAAGTTTATGGTCCCTTTGCAAAATCTGTAAATGGGCCCCTACCTACCTTGTTCAAAATAGTGGTATATTTTGGGGCCAAGTCAGGGTCCAGGGCGTGGTAGCAACTGATACCAGTGCATCCCCTATAGTTACTCCCCTGGGAAGGGGCTTGTTGTAGGTTATATACCTCAATATTAAAAGACTGGCAACCCCTTTAACTCTATGTCTGTGCAGTGGATTTAGATCCTTGTATCAGAAAAACTGAATTTTGACCACTATGAAGATTTATTAAGAGGTTAATATTTTTTGAAAATTAGACTTAAAGCAGACCTGTCACCAGGTTTGAAAAGTCCAATGACATACATAATACTAGACACTGCCACCCTAAGCATTTTGGTGTTTTGGCCATATCTGTTCAGAAGCCCTTTTAGTGTTGAAGCAGATTAGGGTCCTCTAGTCAAGTGTGTGGAAACATTGGGAGGAGGGGTCTTTGTGTGTTATATGTTGTACAGTGTTACCACCCACTTGTCCAGTATACCTTAATTTCCATCAACACTAAAAGAGCTTATATCTTT